>OX457037.1:3298239-3395739 GCA_949752735.1 Lumbricus terrestris
TAAAAACGGTTGACGATGTTGTCTGTCCATGTCCTATGACAAAATGTGTCATCTGGAATGGGTGACAACTTGCGAGCTACATAATTATTTTAGTGTTTAGATTGTTCTGTTATGATCGATTGCAACGAATCGTGCATTTAAATGATCAATCTGCAATCACAACACTATAGATACAAAAGTTCATGTGCAATGACAATACTAACTAAGATGCACAATGAGTTCTAATTTCGTGATGGATTACATTTCCGAATGAAAAACCATCTTTTAGTTAACACACCTTTAACATAATGCATAAGAGTCTCTACTTGATCGAACTACTTAAGGATAACGGACAATATTTATATGAAACTTTTCTCAGTTGCTTTGTAGACAATTAAAAGACGAATAACGCGTCTAAGCTCTGTGATTTGAAAACTGCTGAATATGGATGATCTGTGCAGAGACAAAAGAGAGTTTCATGCTTTATTTTATGCTGCATTAATACCAAATCTACTTAAACTGTAAGCCTAACTGCTTTGCCAAAGGCCTAGATGACGAGCAATTCAAACTAGACCTTCGATATAATTATGGCATCATCATCATAATCATCATCCTCATCGACATCGTCATTGTCATCGACATCGTCACCGTCACCGTCATCGTCAACGTCATCGTCAACGTCATCGTCATCGTCGTCGTCGTCGTCATCATCATCATCATCATCATCATCATCATCATCATCATCATCATCATCATCATCATCATCATCATCATCATCATTATAATCGTCGTCGTCATCATCATCAATTCCTGACTTCAATCGCATGGCGGCGATGGAAGCGAATAAATGTAATCGATTCTCGACGGTCATTTGTCCATTGCTTCTCTTCAAGTGTTATAGGTCTATTGTCAGTTCAATTGATGCATTGTTCTCATCTACGATGTCTAGCTGATATAGCCCTGGCCAACATCAATTTTCATCAATTGTAATAAAAGTCTTACAATAGAAGTCCAGTGCATAGTCAAGCTCCACCTATGCATCTCTGCCCCTAGTGCCAGATATCACAAATTACCTCGGAAGGCGACGCCAGTGATCCTTCTTATCATAGCCTACAGTGCCGTAAAATTGAACTCCAAGGCTTAAACCTACTACAAAACTCATAAGGAAATGTTTTCATGTCTATCCTTGCCAAGTACATCTAACATTGCAACAGAGTTTTGACCTTTTGTGCAAGTTCATCCTATATTAGTTAGGTATAACTGTATGACAGACGATCATCTATTCAAAAAACGTAGTGGAGTTGAAAAGTTCAAATTCTGAAACTTCCCTGATCGGCTTCTTGCAATTTCTTATAGCTTAATAATTATTTTCTACTTGGTGGACTTCATTTTAACATCGTTAGTCTGGGTCTCCTGTTTCTGCCTCGCACCCATAGTCTTCATCTCCATCTCCATCTCTTATATCCCAAACATAGGCTAATTGCCTCAGACTTTGTCTAGGTTTATGGCAAAATAATCATTGAAAATTACCCAGGCATAGGCCTAGGTCTACATAGATTAAGTTTATGTTTACCAGACTGATCAGCGTGTGGCAGATAAATATGGAATTCAGTATCATGCGCATACTGCTGAATTTGGATTCCAGAGTGATTAGACACAAAAAAACTGATCGGCAGTTGTTAGAATCTGTAAAGAGAACCTACAATCTCAATCGATCCTCCAGTGCAGCAGAGATGGCAGAGGAAGCTGATGAACGCCTGTCAAAACGGCTCCCGCATAACGATATACAGGAAGTCTCGCGAATGATCACCATCGCCCATTTTACGTATGCCTGACCGGCCTGGTTGGGTCACACTAGCGCTGATGAACGGAAATGGATTGAGCGGTTAATGGGGAACATGAAGCGCAGACAGAACCTGCAATCTCAATCGATCCTCCAGTGCAGCAGAGCTGGCAGAGGAAGCTGATGAACGACTGTTTAACGCTGTGCAATGATAAATTGCATGTACTTTACCGAATATTCCTTCCGCTTTGCCCTTCCTCTGCCCCTCCTGAGGTCATGTCCTTCGTCCCTCGGAACCATGGCTTCTCTTTCTGGAAAAAGATAATTGCAACTTTATCTCAAGAGTAGGTTACTGTTCAACAATGTTATTTACATGTAGCCTAGAAATATCATACAACAACCACACATCAATTAATATTAATTCAAACCCAATACTTATTTGTGTTAGCTAGTTTCGGATAAAATGGTACCTTTTTCCTGATAATTCGACAAATGACTAAACAATCATCAGATTTTTTGGTGACCAACGACGAAATTTTTTCCTGTCCAAAGACCCAAAATTGTGCACCCACTCGAATCTTTCTGTATCCGCCCCTGACTGCGGTGTAGACCCTATACAGGTTTAAGTATAGTAAACAATGACACCATTGAGGGACAGCCTCTCCTCCATATATCTGCGAAAACTCTGCTATTCAACCTTGGGTGTCCAGAGTCGGCCTACCAACCTGAGATTCTGTTTCCCCGCTGCTATTATATTTCGACAGCGTCGTTCAGTCTCGGGCGCCACAACCGGAAATGGCTTATTGACACGTCGCTTATTGCACTGGGGTATCTCCACTCTGTTCCATACGAAGCTCAGAACTGTTCTGTTTAGCAGTGGTTATACCTGAAACGCTTCAGAGTGACCCACCTTGCGCAGGGGCTATGTAGAATATCCTAACTAAATAAACGTTTTTTTCTTCTGGTACACGTTGTCTCAGAATCCATCTGCATTCTGCATGAATACTGAATAGTGTTTGTGTGCGTATGTGTGTGTTTGTGTATAGGTGCATGTGTGTGTGTGTGGGCATTGTGTATTTGTGTGTGTTTGTGCATAGCCTAAGTGTGTGCGTTTGTGTGTATGTGTGTGTGTGTGCATGTGTGTGTTTGTGCTGATAAAAGAAGAGGGATGCATGAGTGGTTGGGTGTTGGCTACAAGCGACTGCAATGGCTATCAGACATTCAGACGTCAGTCTAATCGAGACATCGTGAAGAAGTAATAATAGGCAGCTGACAGTCGTTAAAAGTCGGTTTTGCGTGACGATGACAGGCAGAAGAGCTGATGTCATTAAATAATATTTTCGAACGAATCGAATTGTGGGATTGACGTCAGGGAAATATTAGTAAACTTTCTTAGTAAGGAAAAACAGTATACATAATAATATTAAATATTGGCCTATACATAATTATGTCAACGCTTTTTATATGGGCCTATGAGTCATATATAGGCTATATAGCATGGTCCAATGTATAATAATGTGTGGGGCGCGGTAGTGTAGTGGGTATGTTCGTTGCCTTGCAGCCGGATGGTTGCAGGTTCGAATTCACCTCAAGTCACCTCAAAGGGACCTTGGGCAAGTCATTCTCACGCAATTGCTCAGTGCTTCGGTGTGAAACTCCGACTCAGTGTCCGTGATGTAGTCGTGAGCGCCTCTGATTAGTAATCTTGAAGAGATGCTATAACAAGTGCACATTCAAGCAAGCAATCATCGTGCACTATTTTTCGCCAACAGAAAAACCTACGAGATAAATCGAGTACTAAGTAGAACGAAAATATATATATATATAATATTGTATCATATCAAAAGGGCGCAATCAACAGGGAGAAAATCAATAGAGTGCATGGTCATTAGAGCGCATAGTCGAAAGGGTGAAAAGACAATTAGCACAAGAGAAATTAAGAGAGTGCAATCAAAGGGGCGAAAATGAATAGAGCGCACGTTCAATGAAGTGGAAATTTTGGCTGCTCGATAAGTCAAAGGAAAAGGTAAATGAAGTGCGTGTTTATAAAGGCAATGAGCAATCGAAATCGCACGGGCTTGACATGAAATGATGAAAGGGAACGCGTACGGTAGTCAAAGGGTTTTGCAATAAAATAGAGGAAATAGCCTAATCAACAAGCGCAGTCTTATAAAAAGACCATTCTTCATTATTTGAACGCAATTTAGTCGAGTCTTGTAGAGTTAAATGCATGGTATTTTGATGAAATCGTGTTAGCACCGTACGAAATAAGTGTAGCCATGAGTTTAGAATTTATTAAAAGTAGGCCTAGGCTAACTGCGGTAAAAACTTGTTTGACTACTTAATATAGTCAGTATTTTAGTGGCTTAGAAGCCTTTGGAATCAAAATAGTTTTTATAATGAAAGAATATTTTCTAATAATGGGATTCATGGATTATAAAATGTCTAACTGACCATGTTTCGTTCTTTTAATCATCTTTCCTCCTTAATATTTCCGTATAAAGTAAGCGTAGCCTATGCATGCGCCATTTTGATTATCGCCCTTTTAAACATGCGCCCTTTTGATTTCGCCTTTTCGACTATGCGCTCTAACGACCATGCGCTCTATTGATTTTCGCCCTGTTGATTGCGCTTTTTTGATTGCGCCCTGTTGATAGTCAACCATATAATACATATAAAAACACAACTATCTTGAAGCACAAGCATGCTGACTTTGGAAGACATTCATACGGCGAGAATGTGTTTGATGTAGGGCCTAGCTATAGCGAAATCATAAAATATTATGATCGGCAACTGTGTGCTTGCAAACTGATTTTGCAAATGTGTGTGTGTGTGTGTGTGTGTGTGTTTCGACATTGTGTCGACATGCAAGCTTATGTGTTATTGCGCGTACGCATGCTCGAATGTAGCCTATGCGTTTTGCTATGTTTCTTCTGTAAGTAGACCTAGGCTACACATAATCAAAGCCGCAGCCAGGATTTTGTTTCGAGTGTGTTTAGGCTTACACTATCTTGAGCAAGCCGACAAGAAACCGAATCAACTGACTAAACTTGAAGAACTTTCAATTCGTCATCATTATTAACTTATTGTCCTGATCTAATCTATTGTAAAATTTCGCATAAAAAGAGCTTCACAATTAAATACCCCTTACACTGTAGTTCTTACATCGTGTGTCACCGGAATTGTGTGTGTTATTTAATTTTTGCAATTTTTGAAAATTCTGGGGTTTTCATCTTCATACACCAAGGCATATAGTTTATTTTTCTCTTTCTTTCTGATGAGTTTATTTGTTGTGTTTTTTCCTGTTGTGTTTATTTCTGTTCCTTAAAATTGTCCTTTGTTTCTTTGTTACATAGTTAAGTAAATTTTATGCATTCTAATGTTCCCTACGGGTTTACTACTCACTGTTCATTGTCTTATTGTAGGCCTACTTCTCAATGGTAACTAAGCCCCTACTTAGCGGGACATGTCCCTTTTGGTTTGCCTATTGCTCCCACGTTGTTATTCTGCCTACTCTTTATGCGAATTTGCTCAATTCTGATTATACTTATACTTAGTTACATGTATGTATGATTGCAATGGGATCAATAAAAATGTCTAATGTATATTTGTTTATAGGTCTATAATTATGCAAACACTAAACATGAATGTACGTATTAGTGTTGGTATGTAGGCTAAGTGTAGCCTACTTGTAACAGCATATAATATAAGCTTACATCATACATTGTACATGATTGTAATACATTCATACCTGTTATTCAAACTGACACTCCGCAGAATATCCGCAGTTCATAGAATGGTCGTAAAATTATTATTGGGTTATTATATGAGTGGAATTTAACGGTTCTTCAGTCATGCAAGGCGCTTATCAATTTCTACTATTCATCTTACCAGCGAATAAAAGGATAAGTCTATGTTGTGGAGCAGGAAGCGATCCCAGTCCATGCTAATATGTTCTTCGCTCAAGAGTTTGTAACAAAAAAGTAAAACTACGATATCGCGAACATGCTTAAATATAATCACTGACTTAACTGAGTAAAAATTTAAATATTGTTTCGTATTTAAATCAGAAAATAAATTACGGAACATCAAAATAATGGTTAAACATCATATCTATTTCTTTATGATTCAGAGCCTTGTTTCTTAGAAAACCGATGCATCTACTTGGCTAGTGAGCTAGTGATCAAATGAGCGAGGGATTGCGTAAGTGAGTGAGCGAGCTAGTGCGCGCGCAGGCTGTGTGAGCAAGTGATCGTTCTGGGCTTGAGCGAACTAGTTAGACTTGCATCAACACGTCTGCAGGACAAACCTACGGGCATAGTTGTTTGTGTATATACTTTATTAATCATCCTTTGTATGGCGCAAGAGTGGGCACATGCCTCTGGAAAATTTTCACCTAATGCACCAATGATGCTAATGATAGGCCTGCGCGTAACGAAACTGAGAAATTTTCATTCCGAAGCTTCAATGAAAATAACCTATCCATTTATTTAATTTTTCTTCTTTGCATTTTAAAAATCTGGCAAAAAGTTTAACCGAGGCTTTTGATCACTGGGTTTTGCGAGGGGCTTGTCTGTCTTTCCATGTGACTACATGTCTGCTCATTTAGACACATGTCTCTCGCTCCGTGTAGGCCTACATGTATAATTATAGGCTATATATTTATTTAAAAAATAAAAATTTTCAGCGAAATCGCGAGCTAAAAGACTTGACGATATTTTGTATTGCACAATATACACATATCTATGTTTGTGGAATAAATAATCATTTGATCTATGTTTATCTATATTTAGCACACATCTATGGTCTTTACTTCTGATTAGATTTTAATTGCGTTTTGTCGATCAGCATGAACTTATGCGAACATATGTTTACAATTTAAACTTTAAAAAATTTCAATATATCTTTGTTTTTCTCAATTTCTTATTAAAACAAAGTTAAAAAGAGAAAATAACTTTTGTATATTAATGTTGCTTATAAAAATTAACATTGGCCTGCTAATAAAATTATGTCATTTGCAGATTAATATAAAATTGCACTAGCAAGGTTTTAGGCTTAAAATAAATTTTCAGATGTAACAAAGGAAAATTATTTTTCGTTTCCGTTTTTCTCCTTTTTCAGGTTTTGAATAAAACGACGTTTTCCCCGTTTTTAAAAATTTCATTTTAATCGTTTTTTTCATAAAATTATGCTTTCAGTAATCATCAAAAAACAATTCTGGACGGCCACGTTGAAGACAAATCAATTATATAAAATGGGGCAGGTATTCGATGATGGCAGCGCACACGTGGCGCGAGTAACACTCTAACACTCGGAATACAGACTGTTATCAGAATAAATGCACGAATGAATGAATGACAGACCGAACGAATGAATGAATGCATTAATGTGTGAATGCTTATATAGGCCTACATGTATCGAATGTATGATTGTATGAATGTACGAATGAATTAATAATTAACTAATGAAAACACAATCGAATAAATGAATAAATTATCGAATGAATGAATGAATGAATTAAATGTTTGAGTGAATGAGTGAGTTAATCAACTAACCAATGTAGGAATTGACGAGTGAGTGAATCAATGTCAATGCTTAAGTGAATGAATGAATGAATAAGTGAATGAATGAATGAGTGATTGAATGAATGAATGAACGAACGAACGAACGAACGAATGAATGAATGAATGAATGAATGGCATTTGGCTTTCAACCACAAGGATAACAAACTGCATATTCATCTGGCAGCTGACTGACTAACCGCGCCCCAAATTCACATTTTTGACTTAGCCTTGCGCGTGTTAACCACTTTAGCGTGTATAAAATTTGTCCAAAACACTCATGCTATGTGCAATTATTTTCAAATTGTTTTTCTCTGTATTTTTTAAAGTGACCAAATCATTTCTCTGGAAACTATCCGACAAATATTTGTATTTTTTGGTCGCTACAACCCCAAAAATTTTGTGGGGAGGATATTTTTCGACTGAAAATCACTTTTCTTCCACTTTACACTCTGCAGTAATCTCTCGCTTATACGAACTCCGACAAGCCTGCACCAAGGCTGCTTAGCCTAGTCTAAGAGGACCCCAAGGCCTAGTGGGCTACCAGGCCTAGAGAGTCACTAGGCCTAGAGGGCTGCTAGGCCTAGTGACTCTAGTACTAGGCTGGTACATGGCTGCTCTGGTATGTACCTCTGAGCTTATTTATTTATTTATTTATTTTATAATGAAATTAATAATAATAATAATAATAATAATAATAATAATAATAATAATAATAATGAATGAATGAATGAATGAATGAATGACCGACCGGTCGAGGTGTGTGTTCGATCCACTTAATCTGCCAATGATCAAATCTCCATAAAAAAGAGAGAACGTGCTTCTGGTCACGAAAAAAGCACGTTTCATGCGTGGATCTTCAATTGTATCGGTGTTAAAATCAGTTGTTATGACCTGAGAATGGTGCTTGTTTATAGTAAAATTGATGTGCATTGGTAACAGCTGAAACCACGTCGCTCATACTTTCCCTATATAAACAGCCCCTGCTTTGCTGTGTTCGTACATTGCCAAGGTACATCGCTGAGTTGCTGTTTGCCTGTTTGTACTCCGAAGTCTGGCGATTGACGATTCTCACGGCTAGATGGTATGGTAACTTTGCTACATTACTACACCTTGCGAAGTGTATTAGTAATAATGATTATACAAGAACGAACTCGATGATGCTAACTTGTGTGACCTCGGTCGAGAGGTAAGAGCTAGAGACAAGCTTAAGCAAGGTTACTTCTACGTTATTTTGTAAGGCTATTGCTCAAGACGAGATGTTAGCATAATTATAACGACTCTACAAACGGGCCACACAAGAACTGAGAGCGAACAATTCTGCGCTTTGATGAAGCCGCTGCGAAATGCCAGAGTAGGCTATATATAGGCTAAAAGATGACTGATCTGTAAGCCTTCATAAAGTCGAACTGAGGTTATGAAACGAAGCTTGTTTAAAGTTACTTTGCATTTTACATCAAATGATTATCTATTCTCATTCTGAAACTGAGTTGTCGGTGGCGTCTACGAGGCGTATGGATAATATGGATAGCCTAAAAATAATATTATAGTTAGCAAAACAGAGAGCCAAAGGCGAAGTTGCATTAAATAAACCCAAAATGTCAATATGCATGGTGTTAGGTAAAAATATCTACTTTATTCTGATCTAAAAGATGGGCCATGAAAATACCCCTAAGGTTTTTGTCAATTATTGGCCAAAAAATAAGAATTTCGAAATGAAATTTTACCGTCTTAAAGGCAATTCATATTTACACATGATGGGCAGATATCATCAATAACATTTAAAAAGAACAAAAGTTATATCACTTTTAGTGAGACCACGAACGGTTTTTTGACGTTTCAAAAACGTAACGCAACAAAAAGTAGCAAAAAACGCGGTTTTATTAAATCTCATCTCAAACAAATTATTGCTATCAAATAGCCTTGATATCGACAGTTGATCATAATTCTTACTATTTTAACAGAAACATGGTACCAGCGTAGCTGTACGTCATTGTGAAGTCACTTATCAAGATGAAAATCAAGTTGGCAAATAATCCGTCTGATTAATAAAATTGCTATTAAAGCAAAGAAATTCAAATTTCTAAAAATATGAAAATGGCCCAGGTGTCAATAACAAAAAAAATGTGTATTGAGTCACCTCTTGAGCAAGATCCTAGAGATACATTGAGCAACGTTTACTCTGATAAACATTGAGAGCGCAAAAATTAAGAGTTAAGCTGAGATTTAAGAGATTTGCCGTGAATGAAATGAGATCGGCTCAATGTCGATTGGGCACTTGTTTTTTAATTCACCCCAGGAATTAATCATATGACAAATCTATGTTTTCGGAAAGACGCAATATTAAGACTTATTCTGTCATTTTAGGGAATAAATTATTTGCCATTGCATGGGGTTTAGCATTCATAGCATACAAGTTACATTGACGAAAAGAATTCTTGCTAAATAGAAGTCGGATTGATGAAAATAATTTCTACTTAAATAGAAGTGGCTGTAAACGTGTATTTTAGCGCCGTAAATTAGTTGCCATTACATGGGTTTCAGCGAGACAAGTCGGACTGACGAAACGATTCCTCAACAAATAGAAGCCAGATTCATTAAATAGAAGTTGAATTTTTTAAACAATTACGCTGAAATCTAAGCTTGATTGATTATCAATAATTTTTAACTAGGCCCTAAATGAAAGTTTTGATGATGAAAAAATCTCTGCCTAGACAGAAGCGGGATTGAAGAAACGAATTTTGCCTAAATAGAAGCTGGACCGATGGGAAGCATTCTGTTCGAACTAGAAGTTAGATTATTTGAAAACAGAAATGCTGCAACGAAATTCTACACGGCATATCGCTCTTCTGGCCACCACAATGACATTTGTTTTTGGGGGTGAATTAAAAAGCAAGTACCGAGAGCTATGCTGGAGAATTATCACAATCTGCAACCAGCACAAAGAGCGGTAAGAGAAATGATGGGTGCATTGTAGTTCATATGGGAAGATTTGCCTTTGGAACTCACCAGGGCCGGATTTAAGCATGGGCTACACGGGCTCCAGCCCAGGGGCCCCCACCACTTAGGGGCCCCCACCAGTTGCAGTTTTATTATTTTTATTCACTGCGTGCTCCATCTCCCAAAAGGAAGACCTGGATTTTAAGAGAATTGCGACTCGATCTTTATCAGCGAGTGGTAGCTATAGGTTTCTGAATTGACCACTGTCTGCACTCTTCAATATTGTTCACCATTAACGCTTTATATGCGGTATTTATATGTGATATCTTCAGCAGCTGCTGTTGACAGATTACCTTACTTTGAACTGAAGTTGACGGAGGTAGCCTTTTGATGTAGGCAGATAGAGTGTCATAGGTGTCAAAGGTGTTTCCCTGGATTCGGTTCACATGCAGCAGACAATTAACGAACAGATCATCGAGGTCTCGTTCGCTGGTCAACCGCCAGGACACTGAATTCCGCTTGACCACGAGTATCATGTTGCATGTTGCGGAGTGAAATATCCTGCTTCAGATCATAGACAGTATTCTGTCTAATCTCCAGCATTCGACTGGCCCTTTTGACCTTGGGTGACCCAAAGTGCACAGCCGTATGCTGCCATATAGGTGTTGTCAGTGGCTTTGAGACTGTCTGTCCGTCTGTCTCTGTATGACTGTACCTTTGTAATATGCACTGCATAGGCCTACGGCCTTACAGCACAGTCTGAGATTTACAAATCAGCATCAGAGGATACTTAATATAATCTTAAGAGTCTATAAGTAATTCATTTCAACCGGCTAACATGAACCGAATAGGTGATCGACACAAGGGCACTAATAGACCTAGCGGGTCTCAAAAACGCAAATTGAGCAAAGAGAAAGCATGTCAAAATGAGAAAGCACTTGGGAAGACACCGCGTATTACTGCATTTCTTCAGGCAACAGTTCGAGAGTGGAAAGTACAATGGGTTGCAAGCCAAAGTAACGGAACTGAATCCGCTTGCTGCTTGGATACCATGTGCAGCACATTCTTTGAATCTTGTTGGACTTGCTGCAGCTGAATGCTGCACCGCTGCAGCAGTATTTTTCAGTTTCCTTGACGATCTTTATGTCTTCTTTACATCATCCACTCGTCGATTTGAAATTCTTGCAAAATGTCTAGCAGGTCACGGGGGTCAGAAAGAGGATAAACACAACGCGTTGGTAGTGCCGATCTGATGCCACAAAGGCTCTGGCACTATATGCTACAGGGAAATTGACAATGCATTGATGACCATCTCAGACAACCCCGAAGAACTTGCGGAAGTGAGATGCAAAGCAGCTGGTATCTATGCGCGCATGTCAATGTTGGAGACAGGGATAGGCTATATGTTTTCTTTTGGAACGACATATTGGAGCGAGTAAATGCATGCAGCAAAATCCTACAAAATCCAAAACTTGACCTCAAAACAGCGATTGCAACAGTGAAGTCATTGAAAAGATTTGTGAAATCGAAACGAGATCGCTTCACAGAGTTCGAGAGCAAGGACGTGGAGATCTGTGGAACGACAGAATATGTGAAAGCAAGGACACGCCATCAGAACGTGCGTCTCATACCATTGGATTATGATCGAACACCAGACGCCGTGCTTTCTGCATCAGAGAAGTTTTGAGTTGACAACTTTCTACCCATCATCGATCGATTCTCAGCCGAGTTGACAAAAAGATTAGAATCGTACGAACTGCTCTGCTCAAGGTTTGGTTTTCTGTCTATAGGCTTGAATCATGTAGTGATGATGAGATACTTGACTCTGCGAAAAATCTGGTAGCTGTAAGTCTTACATGTTGATGACCTAGATGAAAGCCTTGGCAATGAGCTAATCCAGTTTTCTTTTTTGGCAAAAAATGTTTGAAGACGAAGCAGAAACAAGGTTCGGCATTAGTCAGGAACAATTCATGTACAAATTAATACTTGACAAAGGTGTCGAGAGTTCGTTCCCAAATGTGGAAATCATGTTAAGAATGTACTTGGTACTCATGGTCACAAACTGTAGCGCTGAACGCTCATTTTCTAAGATGAAGATCATCAAGAATTGGCTTCGAACAAGTAGGCTATGACGCATGAGCGACTTAGCCATCTTGCAGTGCTGAGCATCGAGAGTGATATTCTGCGCCAACTGGATTTTAATAAGCTATAATTGACGACTTTGCCAATAGAAAAGTGTGAAAAGTCTCTATTGGACCTACTCAAATTTAGACCAAACTCAGCAACTGTAGCCTACCCGAACTAGTTAATTGACTATATAGGCCTATAGTCATGTTTTTATTTTGAAGGTCTCGTTTAACACCATAATTTACTTTCTCTTTTTGTTTGTTTGTCTGTATCAGTTAACAACTGAATAAGAAGCTTAAAGTTTATCCTTTTCCTTTCTATTTGAGAAATGATTTAATAACCAATTGATATAATAGAGGTAAGGTTAGGTAAAATAATGGAAGACACTATATATTTATCAGTAACAATTAGTGATCTTCTCAATTAATCTTCATTATGCCACCTCACTCATCTCCTCAGGGGGCGTAAAACGGTAAAAGCCAATGAACCTGACTTCGGGCAGAGAACTCATCATCATCATCACCACCATCATCACCACCATCATCACTATCATCACCACCACCACCACCACCATATGTAAAAAATTAATTAACGTTAAAAGTAAACAATTTAAACATTGCTTTTAGCACATTTGCTTGCGACATGTTATGAGTGTAGGCCTCTATGCCTATCTATGGAGTTTGTCTCTGTTGAAGACTGTGCATCAAAAAGCAAAATATCCGCTGCAGAAGAGGCCCCCACCATAATTAGCGCCCATGGGCCTCCACCACCCTAAATCCGGCCCTGGGACTCACCAACAGGGCCATCGAGAACTTTGCAAAGAGACGCAAAAGAAGTTTTAGTACTGTTGGTGGGCACATTGAACATACGTTTTGAAGCACTATCAAGTTCATTTGACAACAGTTATTTGAGATGTGATTTAATAAAAATTGCTACTTTTTTGCGTTACGTTTTTGAATCGTCAAAAAACGGTGGGTGGCCTCACTAAAAGTGGTATAAATCTTGTTCTGTTTGAAATATTTTGATACATCAGGCCATCATGTGTAAATATAAATTGTCTTTAAGACGGTAAAATTTCATTTCGAAATTCATTCTTTTGGCCTAGATATTGGCAAAAAAAACTTAGGGAGTTACTATTTTGTGGCCCACCCCGTAGAAAGCGACAAGATTTCCCTTTCCTCGGCCGATGTCACATACTATGACCCAGAAGGTGACTCGATTAGAAGAATTCTTTTCGGTCAGACATCGCCAGGAAAGCAAGTGTTTAACTACAATGGCATGGCCTTCATGACATTGTATGTCTGATCCGAAATCAATGATTGTTGGGTAACCAATCTAAACTAAGAAGTTTAATCGTGTTTGATTTTGTTGTATACTTAACAGATGACTGCCGTTTATGACATTTCATCTTATCACAGTCTACTTACATGTAATAATAATAATAATAATAATAATAATAATAATAATAATATAATATCTTTTCTTTAATTAAACGCCTGCAAGACGCACTGCGCTTTACATTTACAAGTTATGCAGTAATCTTAATTAAACTTAACTACCAACTGAACAGACCGCTTTGTAGATATGTTTTTTCTTCAATGCAAATACACTGTAAGATGTGAAACAAATATTACGATGAATTTTCACACTCTTAATATTATTTCAGATGAAGAAATTTCTGGTGACCGTGTTCTACCTTCTGGTGGTTGTTAATGGTAAGACAATATGAACAATGAAGAAGACATACAATGTTTTTAGAGTCATTTCTAGTATTAAGATTCAAACACATTTGCTATTTTATATGTTGCCTACAGTCATGGAGCACATCGTGTTATTAACAAATGTAACAAATCATAAATTTTTGAGTAACTGGCTAAAAAAATTCTCCAAGTTCATTCTAAGAAGATTGCAATCTCAAGTGTTACTGTGTACAATGATGATAAGAATGCAACTACTCTTCACATATCTATCGTTAATTCTGTTGTTCATTCTCCTCAACTGCTACACCTATAATAGCCTAGTATTCCAACAGACTGTAGAATATAGTATAATATACCATGCTTAGAGCCTGGGACACGGTTGCATTACTATAATCATGCATAACCGTTGTCAGAAAGGCTTGTGGTGCCAGCCCATTTTAATACTGAGCGAGACCTACAGAGATGCTGCTCTACGGTAAGGGGTGAGAGGGTCAGTCGAGGATGGATAGCCCAATCCCAATCGCAAGACTGCATTATATTGCAACAGTCTCAGATGATTGATGCAATATTATTACAGCAGCAGCTGCGTATGGTATGCATCAGTTTCGTCGCTTTGTGTGAATGCCTCGTCAGAATTTATAAGAGAGTTATCAAAGAATGAGCGCTGTGCTTCAGTATTCACTTGAAACAGATTTCAATAGGCTTACCATCAATTGCATTTGAAATTAAAGTAAAATTATTGATCCCAATGACTAAACTTAGTGCGGAGTCGAACAACCTAGGCCCTATCTCGTATCAACACTCCCAAAAACGCTGATGGTCAGCTACCGTAAGGTATGTAATTGCTGCCCGATAATTAATAAGTTGTTCCCTCAAGAGTTTGCTGATAACTTGGTGTATACTTATAGTCTTAGCAGGTTGTAAACAATCCCACATGGCCTTTAACTGCGTAGGCTACCTAATTTGTAATTTTGCAGATGCTATGAGCTGCGTAACAACACCTGTACCTCCAACACCCACACCGGAAATTCTGACTGAAACACCTGACACTACGCCTTTGCTTTCTACACCCACACCGGATCGTCTTACCAATGCACCTAACACCACACGTTTAACTCCCACACCCACACCGGAACTTCGTACTAATACATCTGACACTGCACCTGATATTTCACATATGCCTTGTACACACACTCCGGAACTTCATACTGGTACACCTGATGCTACACCTTTATCTCATACACCAACTTCGGAACTCCTGACTACAACGACACCTGAGGAATCTACAACAGCACCGATTCCTGATTATACCCCAGGTTGATTTCAATATTAGAGCTGGAATATAATGAATTAATGAAAGGCCTAACGATGATAGTGGTAAAGGGTTGGTCAGCATAAATGAACCGACCTACGTGCAAATATCTCCATCAATTTAAAAAAAAAATTTATTACTCAATATGTTAAATGAAAAATATTTCATTCCGTACTTATTAAGATTCAGAAACATTTGTTATTTTATCTTTAGCCTACATGGTGTACAATGTGCACATCGGGGCTGGCAAAATTACAAAAATCATCGTTTTTTCAGCAGATAGCTACAGAAAATCGTCAAGTTTATATCACCTTTGCAATACATCTAACGCTGCTTCTAGAATGCCTGCCTCGAGCTGAAATTCCAGGGGATTAGCTTTAACCCGGGTCGTCGCCTTGACCGCATAGGCCTACTGCATGTAACTCTGATAAATTATACGAGCAAAGTTAGCGGGTGTGCGCGCCGTGTGTATCAATTTATTCTCGTAGCTTATGACTCCAGAGTCCTATTTCATCAATTTTTTAAATCAGACTACTCAAGGTAGGCCTATTTCATTCCATCTTATGTTAGGAAACTATTTTACATGTTTGAAATTAGTTAAATCCCTTATTAATTCGAAAAATTTGGATTAAAACTTGAGTATCGTCTATCAATAGCGTCATATTTCGTCACTAATGACAAACATAATATAGTAGTTATGACTGCTCAGACTAATAATTATATATTAACATCTAACCTAGTGAATCTATTAGTTTCAGGCCTACTGGTACTACTTTTTAACTGCTATAGCTGGAGTGAAATATCTTTAATTCGACGCTTTCACCCATTAATGCCCAACTTTTTGTTTAGCAAAATATTTACTTTAGGGTCATATAGGCCCTACAATGACTCTAGACAGTAACATATTAGTTTTGTTTATATCTCATTTCCTCTAAACAAATTTGCACTTTGAAGTTTCAATTTAATTCAATTCAATTGGTTTATTGATCCACCAAAAAAAACAAAGACAAGCAGACAATTTTGCTTACAGGATAGTACACACAGTGATTGATTGCGAGTTAACATTTGCGATTATATGGACAGGTAAGCAACCAATACTGAGTGTGGCAGAACCAATAGGCTACCCGAAGGGAATGACCCCGCTAGTGGGGCCTATTTACCAGAAATTCATTGGGGTAACAATAGAAGATAAAAAGCAGATGCGATATTAATTAATTAATTAATGATGATCCCAATGTTTGATCCCATGTATGGGATTGTAGGCAAGAGCTGCTAGAGCGTCCACTAATTAAATTAAATTACGACAGTCAAACCGATTCATTACGTTTATTATAGCTTACCAAGGCTGCTCTGAACAAACATTTTGAAATTCTTGTTACACATCAAATATTTGCTCTTTCCTCAGAATTGGTCATACTAACAATTATAACCTAATCACTGCAGTTTCGCATGAAACTGATCACACAAAGCCGTACATGTGCAAGCCGACGTTGGTTTGCAGGCTTCGACAGGGCGTTTATCAACCCCTCTTCACCTATGTTCACTTGCTTGAATCAAAATTCCTGCCCATAAAAGTCATGTGAATATAATGCTCGTCGCCACCTCTGTATAGTATCGACAGATACATTGTAGGTAAAGCAAAACCATGTGTCTCAACGGGCGTGCAATTGGCTGCAGCGCAATATAGCTTGATAGGCCTACAGACCCGAACATGAATTGTTTGCAACAATTACAGCCATGGTACATAGCCATGCTTTCATTGATGCTCACTTCCTCCTTATAGGGTTTCTAGACCAACACTCAATTTTCTCAAACATTTTCATAACCGAATTGACATCATTACTGATGACGTCATAGTCCTGCTGCCAATGTACATATGAAAAGATCAAATAGCAGTCTCTGATTATTATAATCCAAGTAAATTACGTTGCTGTCGACATACAATATTATTTTGTAATGCAATCTATCACAAACTCAAGGAAATTGACAGGTGGCCATTCCCATCCGCGGAACGCTGGCTTGCTGGTCGACCGCTGTAGAAAGGCAAGGATGCCGGTAAATCACACCGAGGCTACTTGTGCTCTTGCTGCAGCCGCTGCTACTCCTTGCACCAGTTGGTGTTCCAGGGACTGTAGTGAAACGTAGTCATTGAGTAGATCGCTGTGATGCTTGCATTTGACGCTGCCACCAATGCATGTAGGTCTATCCACACGCTTCAAATGACGTTGAAGCGCGTCGGTCTCTTCGCTTTGCAATGAAGAGGCAACTTCTAGTTTGAAAGGCTCTCTTAGCTGAAAGGCAACGGCGGGTTTTCTCCGTTTTATGGTCATACATCTTAAATGACATCCCTTAAAAATCTGCGTTTATTTCACCTGACCAATCAAACTTTATTTCATAAATTTCTCGAGTCCTTTTCTGGCTGACCTGGTAGCGCTACTGAGTAGTTTTCATGAAAAGGCGCTATAATAGTTCATAAAATGAATGAATGCCTATGTCTTCCATTTCAGTTTCATTATAATTATGATGAGGCGAAATGCCTCTTTTGACACTTTCTTATAACCGGTGTCTTGATCAGTTTTGTCGCCAATAATGGTGGTATTAAAATGACCTGACACTTTCAGTTCATGCAATGCTCAGCTACCTGGTACGTATGTCTGCACCATGGATCAAGTGTATGATAGTTCTTTCACTGTGCAACTATATTGGAAACGCCTACATCATCATGGAATGCATTTCTATGATGCTTTTAGACAAACAATGCCATATCCTAGTTAGCTACACCGGTAAGCGAGAGCGACATACGTCTGTTGGTTGCAACGGACTGTGGTTCAAGCCCCGGGCTGGGAGTTGACATTCAGAGATTTAGATATCTCGGGCTAGCACGTGCGGGACGCAGGGGCGCAAGCACCTGCGGAGAGACCTTGGGCAAGTTGCTTACCCATCCTTGTCTGTGGGGAAGGCAACGGGAAACCACCTCACTCATCTCACCCCCAGGGGCGTTAACCAATGAACCTGCCTTCGGGCAGAGAACCATCATCATCATCATCATCATCATCATCATCATCATCATCATCATCATCATCATCATCATCATCATCATCATCATCATCATCATCATCATCATCATCATCATCATCATCATCATCATCATCATCATCACCACCACCACCACCACCACCACCACCACCACCACCATCACCACCACCACCACCACCACCACCACCACCACCACCATCATCATCATCATCATCATCATCATCATCATCAATGCCATATATGGGATCGAGCTACTGCCACCTAGCTTCCGATAATATAATCATAACCCGCAATTCTGGCAAATAGCATTTTGTAGAGCAATATATTAGTTATTTTTGCTTACTAATAAATGAGTTTTTTTGCTTAATTGCGGAAACTATCGTACTATCGCACTGGTCTCTTGCTAGCAAGATCCTAATTCGAGTGATACTAGAACGGATACAATCCAAACTTGAAAGCGAGATCGCCCAGGAACAAGCTGGTTTCAGACCTAGAAGAGGAACACATGACCAAATTGCAAACCTCCGAATAATCCTGGAAAAAGCAAGGGAAAGGAACCAACCACTGTATTTCTGCTTCATTGACTTCACAAAAGCGTTCGACTTGGTACAACACGACAAACTCTGGCTGACTAAGTATGTTAGAAATGGGTTTCCCTCCTCAAATAGTTCAACTGCTGCAGAAACTTTACAAACAACAACGCGCAAATATTAGGATAGATGGACTTACGTCAGCATGGTTCAGAGTTAAGAAAGGAGTGCGACAAGGGTGTAACCTTTCACCATGTCTTTTTAACATTTTAGCAGAACAAGTAATGAGGAAAGCCTTGCAGGGATTCAACAGTGGATTCAGAATCGGGGGTAAAATCATTAACAACCTAAGATACGCAGATGACATTGTATTACTGACTAAATTTCCAGAGGAACTACAAGAAATGGTGGACAGGGTTGAGAGGTCTGCAAACGAGTATAGCATGAAGATTAATGCCGCAAAGACGAAGGTCATGACAAATACGGACACAGCATTCGAGATTAGAGTGATCATTGGTAGTTTAGAGCAGGTAAACTCCTTTGTCTATCTGGGAAGCAGAGTAACGAAAGATGCAGACTGCAATGTCGAAGTGAAATCAAGGTTAGCCATGGGTACATCAGTCATGATTAAATTGACAAAGGTGTGGAAGAACAAGGCAATCAGCTCCAAGACAAAAATACGACTGATGAAGGCCTTAGTGTGGCCAGTGGCAACATACGGTTGTGAGATGTAGACCCTAAAGAAGGAGGAGGAAAGAATTATACAGGCTTTCGAAAACAAATGCATTAGGAAATTACTACGTATTTCATGGACAGAAATGTTGACTAATGAACGAGTTTACAAATTAGCAGGGACAAAATGCGAGTTGTTAGGCCATGTCAAAACCAGGAAATTACGATACTTTGGTCACATCCTGCGACAGCAGGACAATATTGAAAATTGTGTCATGACGGAACTAGTGGAGGGTGTTCGCAGCCGCGGTAGACCTAGAATATGCTGGCTCGATAACATCACGTTGTGGACCGGTCTATCGGGAGCGGCGCTATTGAGGACCGTAAAGGACAGATAATGTTGGAGTAGGCCCACATTGGTCCGCTCATGCAGCCAACCGTCGCGAAGCGACGTCGGCGTAATGACATGACATGACAATAAATGAGTGAATTATGCAATTTTTGCGAGTTGCCATTTTGATAAATCGCGAATTTACAATATTTGTCAAGAAATGACACCATCACACCAAAAAATTACTCACACTCTGCAAGATCTAAAATAATTACATTAAAGAACAATGCATCAGAATTGCAATTTGTTTAAAGAAATATTAAATTTTTTATCATCCCATAGTAATATTCGTGGGCATTATTGTGTAGGCCTATAGAACTATAGATACAATTTAAAAATTGGTGGAGTTATATGAATGCAAAATTGTTTCTTTTATGCTGGAACGTTCTCCTCCTGTGAACCACACACTGTATCGCTTGTGTACCAGTATCTTTCATTTGATGCACTGACAAAATATTATAAAGAAATATGAAGCCGTTACTGAGACAACGCATGTTTAAAACGGAGAACGAACTTTCGTGTCACCCTATATTTCGAAAGAATTTGACTATTGCCTTTAGCCCTCGAGCTACCAATGTGAGGGTGTATCCACCCCAAATATTACTTGTTTCGTTCGGAATAAAATTTGACATTTAAAGTAGCTGCAGAGGCTTCATTTTCACACATTTCGAGGGAAAATTTGTGATGATACTCCATGCCGTTCAAAAGTTATACCCTATAAGGGCCTATATAATACCCGAGGTACCAGAGGTGGATACCAACCTACCTTAGTTTATAGACTACATGATTATCTTATCCGTCATTGAGTATGAAGAGACACAAAATATACCGTTATATAGCGGGAATGTGGGGCTACATTTTCATGCTCATTGAGCTGTCTTTTGACAACCGGAAGTTCTAAAAAAATCCAAATATATAAAATTAGGTTTATTTTCGTTAATATTTTCATTTTTTTCATTTTTCTATTATAACGTACTCAAAATTTCTCTTAGGAAAGAAATACATTAAACCATTGTACAGAGGGGATGTATGGCTATTTTTTCATACCATTTAATTTGATCTCTGATTACCGGAAGTGCTCAAAATAAATTAAAGTGTGCGAAAATGTTGGGTTGTGCAGGGCAAATCGATATTTCTGTGTAAGCTTATACTTTGTTAGCAGCTAATGAACTTATATTAGCTATAACATATATTGACGATGAATACATACATACTTACATATAACACATGCATGCATACATACATACATACATACATACATACATACATACATACATACATACATACATACATACATACATACATACATACACACACATACATACATTACATACATACATACATACATACATACATACATACATACATACATACATACATACATACATACATACATACATACATACATACATACATTCAAACATACATACATAAATACATACATACATACATACATACATACATACCTACATACATACGTACATACATACATACATACATAATTATTTACACACGTGTTCAAAACACACAGAATCTAATATTCTGTTCATGTATAAGTACAGTGTGTGGAATCAAAGGGTCCCCATGTGAAAGAGTTGTATAATTTAGAGACCTGTGTATTCATTATGTTTAAGCTTAAATACACAATTTTTGCAGAAATGAATAATAAGAATAATAATAATAATAATAATAATAAAATTCAATGTGTACTGCAAGTTATGTTGTATCAAACCAAACCAAAAATCCAGGGGGTGGTGGTAACCACCAGGGGCGCAACCAGAACATTTTCCTGGGGGGTGCTCGGAACTATTAATGTAAGCGCTGAAGTCACGAAGCCAATGCCGACTATGAAATACTGAAAGAGCGAAAGACCCCCTAACCCCCCCCAACAAAGAAACTCATCGGAATTGGAAAAATTGCGTGGGTCACCTTTTTAGCCCTGGGGGTGCACCCCCAGCACCCCCTGGTTGCGCCACTGGTAACCACTCCCCTTGGTAGTCCATGTCACAAAAGCGCTTGGTAGTCTGAGGGTTACGCCTGCGAAATTTGATTTAAAAATTCATACTTTTGACCAGACTATTTGGAAATAACCTTTAGGTTCTCTTTTTGGCCCACTCTGTAGTCGACAAAATGCAATTACACCGAATACAGCTTTAGTGCATGCAGTGATTCGACGATGATCTGGGATGATTTAAAAGTTTACGAACAAAGTAAATTACTTCCCGGACATTGGCGTGATAATACATGTAGCCCGGACCTGCATCATTTCCTACCAACGATGGGCCGCCTTGCGGCAGAGTCATCGTGTGCTATCAACTGCCGTCTTTCAGCCAATCGACGAATTTTTTTGCACCTGAACAGCTGAGCGTTGTCCGGTGGCTCGTGACTATTCCAGCATATAGTGTAGTGTTTTGCCACCTGATGTTGGCTCTGTATACTTGTATCCATAGAGTTATAGACCACAGCTTGCATGACATATGTCAAGCACCTGTCACTCGGTCAATCAGGATGCTATCTTGTGAAGTGTCTCGACATAGCCCTAATCATCGTCTTCTTCCTTGCTACAAGAGATTATGCGGCTTCTTTGCCGAGAACCATCATTTTATTATTATTGTTAGGTAAAGGCTTGTAATTTTGAAACAAACAATTAAATAAATGAATGAACTTAGACTATGGACACTGAATGTGCAAAACAACTATGTAATTCTTTCAGAGTCTACTAGCGCTGATATATTTACGGTAACAGAACCAGTCACTACTCCAGCGAACTGCAATAAAAGAAATGTTGATTTTCTTGACTGCAAAAAACCGCTTGGACTCCGTAAGTAGGTGAATTGTTGCATTGATCGACAACTCAAAAACGTCTTATTTAATGACTCAATGGCTCAGCCTCTATACGTGAATGTAGGTTATTAACATATTACAGTGTAGTGAAACATAGTCTTATCATTCTATTTAGGAAACTGAATCGTACATGAAAACAACGACCTGCATGTAGCCTATAATAGCCTAGCGCAGTGCTGTTCAACCTGCGGACCGCTTGATTTCAAGTGGCCCACCTAAGCTAGTGACTTTTTCAAATTTTGTGAAAATGAAGGAAAACAAATCACAGGTCAACTTGCATAGCCATATGTTCGTAAGTTGTATTATGTATTATTTGACAATTTGAAATTGCGAATACAAAAATCATGTTCCAACGACGCATCCGTTATGATTATTCCATAGCAGTGGTGTAGTGGGGCGGGGACGCGGGGGGACGCCGTCCCCCCACTTTTTTCCAGGGAGGGGACGCGATCTCTCACTATTTTGCAGCATTTCTGCTGAAATAAATGAACAAAGGAGACTTCAAGACTCACAGTTGCAACTGCTTACTTACTGGAGCCTTTCGCAGATATATTTATATATGTGTTGGCTCTATACTAAATATTCTATGTAAATGGCGTCTCAGCGTCTGTCTGTTGTAATTTTGTAAATAAAAGCTAATGATAAATGAAACTAGTACATATACTATATGTGGTAGTACTGTAATAACAATAAATTAATAATTGAGACTATGAATGGGGAATCTCACTTTATGTTTCTTGACTTAATTGAACTGGAAGACCAATGTGCCATGACAATATTTGAGTCTCTTATCAGATGCCTTGCTTTTCATGGATCTGACGACGATTTGTTGATGACGGTGGCCGGAGAATGCCTGCTGACTTAAAGCCTCTGGTGAACTGTACGCGTATTATTCCGTGCAGCACAGCTGAATGTGAACGAGGCTTCATCCATATGAACATCATTGTCAGTGACACACGCAGTAAGCTTCTTGTCTCTCACGTGTCGTCGTTGATGTTTATCAAGTTGCATGGTCCGCCACTGAGGTCCTGGATTCCAACCAGGTACGCAAAAACGTGGCTGCGGAAACATCGGTCTGCGATGGATACACAAACAAGAGTGGCTTCACTGAATCCATCAGAAGACAAGACTGAAGATCCACTGTGGCAATTCCTCTGACTGTAGCTACTGACTCACTGACAGACTGACAGTCACTGTACTTTAGCATTAAGCCCGTACTATCTGTACAGATATGGAAACTGTTTGAATACTTGAATACACTATGTTACAACTAACAAATTCCTATGTATATATTTACATAATTACATTTGTTTATTTTTCTTAATTTTTTTACATTCAACAGTTTCAAAAATAGCAGATAGCGCTCACACTATGCAAAATTCTTGCAAGATTGCCCTTTTTGCTACAGTTGCTACTTCAATTTCCAGGCGTCCCCCCCACTTCATTTTTTAGGACTACACCACTGTTCCATAGTAAATTTTAATACAACTCAAACAAATTATCGTCTGCTTAGAGTGTAATGATTCTAACTACAGTACATTTAGCAATGGAATTAGCAGCATTGCACTCTAAACAGACGAATCACATGTAGGCCTATAGTTGTTGCTTTTGAGTTCACCAGTGCGGTCCTCGGCTTCAAGAAAAGTTCTTTGGTGGCCCGCGGTGTCAAAAAAGTTGCACAGCACTGGCCTAGAGTATAGGATAAGACTGCAAATGAAGTCTGCACTCAATACTGAAACTCATAATCCGAAGGGAAAAACATTTCCAAAAGACAGAGCTAATTAAAAACGCTTCGGAAAATTACAGAAAACCTAACTGTATGAGCTGAGTTTGTATGCAAAGCTTTGATGTTAGTGACTTTTAAGACCACAGTCTAATTAATTATGATTAACCTATGCCATAGCGACGGAAACGCTAGTGTCGGGCGTTGAATTAGAATCCCTAAAAGTAGAGGTCCGCAGGAAAAGCATTTTTGCTACGCGACCCGTACCGTGACACAGTATTGCCACCCATACCCTGACACCGCACCGACTTCATTTGCAGTCTTATCCTATACTCTAGGCCAGTGCTGTGCAACCTTTTACTATTCCACCCAATCCGAACTTGCGGGCATATAGGGCCTATGCTACCCGCACACTTACTATAGTACCATACCTGCCACGTCATTTCTAAAATCCCATTGTCTACCAGGCAAATATACTAACAAATAATCACGTAGGGATAGTTATAATTTTATATAGACTGATGACAACAATAATGATGATAATGATGCTGATGCTAATGACAGTAGAAGTAGTTGTAATAGGAGCTGCTGTTGCAACCATGGGTGCCCGAAGATATTTTGGCAGGAAGAATAAAACACATTGGCCTCAGTAAATGTTTTAGCGAGAGCTTGAAATTTTCAAAGCGGGATATTATTTTAGGAAAATGGATATTTTCATACAGATTTCTAAATGAAATTTTTTTTTGAAGTTTTGCATCATTTACATGTATAGTACTGAGACAATAGATGCTCATTTTCCAGGAGGGGCAAGCGCCCTTTCTTGCCTTTATGCTTGGGTGGCCATGGCTGTTTCTTTTCGAAACTAAAGTCCCACATTTTTATATATTTTTACCCGGCTCGCCTGATCTTCCATTTTTTAATTCTCGACCCAAACGCCACAGCTGCACTGCCACCTCTGAATATTTGGAAATCGGATTACGAATTCTTTGGACAACCATTCGGACTTGACGACCATGATAACGGCTGCAGCAACAGCAGTAGTGGCAACAGCACGGTGACAATTGTGGGAAGGGCTTTTATTCTACCCATAGCCGCAAAATGACTGGCGTCAGGAACCAACGGTGATAATTATATGGAATTGCAGATGGTAATGATGGCAATGACCTACTTTTACATCTATAAGCTAGAAGAGAGGAGTGAGGATAGGAAAAGGAGGAAGGAGGAAACAAGAATAGGAGAGGAACAAGTAGAAGGAAGGGAGGATATGAGAAGAAGAGGAGACAGAGAAAAAGAGGAGGAGAAGAAGGAGCAGTAATGGAGTATAATATTATTAGAGGGATGAGAAAGGATAGGAGAAGGGGAATGAGGATAGGAGACTGAGAAGGAGGAGAAAGGAAGAATATGAGAGAGGAGGATGGAGGATAGGAGCGGGAAAATGATGGGACGATAAGATGAGAAGGAGAAGGGGGAATATGAGAAGAACGAAAGGAGGACAAGAGAAAGAGAAAGGGAGGATAGGAGGAAGATGAGGTAGGATAGGATATGGAGGAAGGGATGATAGGACGACCATTTTGTAGGGTGGCCTCACTAAAAATTATATAACTTTTGTTCTGTTTGAAATATTTTTATGCAATCTGGTCATCATATGTAAATATGAATTGTCTATTAATCTGTAAAATTTCATTTCGAAATTCTTACTTTTGGCGAAGATATTGGCAAAAACGTACTTTTTGTTGCGTTACGTTTTTGAATCGTAAAAAAAACGCTGGGTGGCCTCCATAATAGTGGCATAACTTTTGCTCTGCTTGAAATATTTTGATGAAATTTGGCCATCATATGTAAATATGAATTGTCTATAAGACATAAAATTTCATTTCAAAATTGTTACTTTTGGTCAAGATATTGGCAAAAACCTAAGGGGGTCTTTTATTTGCCCACCCCGTATATACATACGTTTGATATAATGGTCAACCTATAAGTCCTAATGCTATTAGCATATAAAACTTTTATGTGCAGATAATTATATGTATATGCATGTACAGGGTGCGCCAAAAAAGACCCCCTAGGTTTTTTGCCAATATCTTGGCCAAAAGTAAGACTTTTGAAATGAAATTTTACAGAATTAAAGACAATTCACATTTACACACTAGTATTTCAGATAGAGCAAAAGTTATACCACTTTTGGGGAGGTCACCCACCGGTTTTTTTTTACGATTAAAAACGCAACGCAACAAAAAGTAGCAAAAACACGATTTTATTAAGTTATATCTCAAAAAATTGTTCTCAAATAACCCCGACATTGCCAGATGATCATTATTACTACTATTTCAAACAGAAACAGGGTACCAGTGTAGCCGCAGGTCGCTGTGAAGTCATTTGGCAAGATGACAATCAAGTTGGTAAATAAAGAATCTGTCAGGTTCATAATTTTGAAATTATGGCAATGAAATTCAAATTTTCTTAAAAGAACGAAAATGGCCAAGGTGTCAATGACAGACAAAATGTTTTTTCAGACACCTCTTGAGCCAGATCCTGGAGATATAAGTCTATGAGCAACGTTTACTGTGATAAAAGGTGAGACCGCAAAAATTACGAATTAAGCTGAGATTTAAGAGATTTGCCGTTGATGAATAGAGATCGGTTTATGTCGATTGTTCTGGTTTTATTGAGAATGCCAATGGCCCCAAATCTCCGGATTTGAACCGGATGGATTGATAATCAATTGTGGAGAGCTACGCTGGAAAAATCATAACCTGCAACCAAAACCAAGAGCAGTAAGAGAATTGATGAGCGCATTGGAGTCGATATGGGAACGCGTCAACAGGGCGCATGTACCCGAATCCCAAGCCGTATAGCATAGTAAAATTATTTTAAACATGTTTTAGTCATTTTTTCATCGCTCATCCAACTTCTAATTCTACTATATCACAGTTCCGCTATTCATCCAACTTCTACTTTAACTAAAAATATTTTTATCGTTCATCCAGCCTCTAGATTCACGGTTACAATTTAGCATAAAACCATGATTTCGTCGCTCATCCAACTTCTACTTCTGTTAATTAATATGCTCATCCAGCTTCTAATGACACTGCAATACGTCAGCAGTAATATCATGTTTTTATCGTTCTTCCAACTTCCAGTTTACGCAAATAAAATATATCTGAAGTGCTATAAGGCTTGGGATTCGGGTATAGGCCTATGCCAATAGGGCCATCATGAACTTTGCAAAGAGTGTCAAAAGAAGTTTTGGCAGTGGTGGTGCGTGCATTGAACACAAGTTATGAATCACTATCAAGTTCATTTCCAAGCAGTTATTTGAGATATACCTTAACAAAATCGTGTTTTTGCTACTTTTTTGTTGCGTTACGCTTTTGAATCGTCAAAAAACGGTGGGTGGCCTCAATAAAGTGATATAACTTTGGTTCTGTTTGAAATATTTTGACATTCTTGCTTTTGGTCAAGATATTGGCAAAAACCTAGAGGGGTCTTTTTTGGCGCACCCTGTATATAAATACATAAAATAGTCATGTGTGCATATATCTATGCATGGCATTGCATGCATATTTTTGCATTAGGGAAACTTAGACTTTTTCTGTCATTAGTATTATGCAGGCAGATAGAGTGTCCTGTGAATGCTGCTTTCTTTTTTTATTTACTTTTATGGCCTTATTAATTGTGCTACCGGCTAGGGGGCTAAGCCTCTAAATGTGGCTCAGCCCCCAAAGCAAAAAGCAGAAAATGTCTATAACGGCTTATTTCGTAATAAGGAAATTGGACAATGACCAACGGCATCGAAATCAACTATAATAATATTATCATAGCGTAGGCTATAGATGCTAATGGTAATATAATAGGCCTACACCCCAGAAATGTGTGGTACGCCGTTCTCCTGAGGGGCTAGGCTGATAGCCCTATATATACAACTACGTTCTGGGGCGGATGCAGATATTTATAAAGGGGAGCAACGATTTTTGTTGTTGAGTAAAAAATTATTTTTCGTTGGTCTTTCGCCGAAAAATCTGATGACCTGTTTTAGTCTGTCTCCCAATTTTGTTTCTAAAAACTCGCAGCAACTACGGTTATTTTAAACCTAAAGCTGACGATTTCTCTTTTTTAGTCTTCCTCCCAAAAATGTATTCAAAAACCTAGCAACTCTGGTTAATTGAATGCTTCTCTCTCTCTCTCTTCCTCTCTCTCTCCCCCTCTCTCTCTCTCTCTTGCTCTCGCACTCTCTCTCTCTCTCTCTCACTCTCTTTCTCTCTCTCCTCTCTCTCTCTCTCTCTTGCTCTTGCTATATATATATATCTCTCTCACTCTCTGTCTCTGTCTCTGTCTCTGTCTCTGTCTCTCTCTCTCTCTCTCTCTCTCTCTCTCTCTCTCTCTCTCTCTCTCTCTCTCTCTCTCTCTTACTCTCTCTCTCTCTCTCTCTCTCTCTCTCTCTCTCTCTCTCTCTCTCTCTCTCACACACACACATACACACACACACACACACACAAACACACACACTTTCCCGCTGCACTGATTGAAAGCTTGAAACCTAATGCGGGGTTCATGTCCTATGCAAAATCTCTGAATGTCTGAATGGCGGGTTGGACCATGGCCGGCTTGCCACCTCTGGATACGCACTCTGACTACACTGAGAAAATGGGGTTTCAATTTGCAGCAGTACTCATGGCCATAGACTTTGGGGCCAGGGGTCGGTCCCAGAAAAACAGCAATTTGTGATTGGGGACGGAGATGCTCATATCCACACCTCCCAATATTTCAGAAATATCTTAGATATATCATTGTAAATTTCTAGAGTATTTTCCACTGTTTATTCATGATGAGTTGTTTGTTAAGACGACACCGAAAAATGCTACCCTACGGGTATGGAAATTCAAACATTTATACAACGTGGAGACACATTTATTGAACTATTAACCATTTCTTTCTTTAATGAAATATTATGCGACATTTGCTGAATATTGAATTAATGTACCATTAGGCCTACACTGTAATTGCAAGGCTCACTTTTGCAGTCATAAACCACGACTTTCAACACTGAAATGATGAGCCATTCGTTAAAAAACGGCAGCCTAAAATGTAGCCTACTATTGCAATCTGAAAATTCAAATTTTCATGACTTTATCTCTATCTATAAGAAAGGATGTACGTAGGCTATATATATATTTATTTATTCGGCTCGATGCACGCTCGCAGTTTAGCAGCTACTCGCCTGAAACATTGCATATAGATAAACGTTCACCAAAACCATCCAAGTACGCTATTTTCAGCTCTTTAGGCACTTGAACTTTCAAAATATTAGACATTTTAAATTTCGCCGTGTTATTTGCGCTGCAAATGCGACGCCATTATTTGAATCGTCGTGCAATAACAAATGACGTCATTTTTCGCCAAAGCTTACGCAGCGCAACCGCCCTGGGAAAGATAAGTGGCTTAAGCCTTAGGCCAAGGAGTATTATATACACTAAAATGGGCGGCGAAGCCGCCCCACAGGGAATGGGCGGCGAAGCCGCCCCCAGGGACGGGTGGAGGTGGGTTTGGGGACGAAAAATCGAAATTTCCCGTGCAACGCCGGGTACTCCAGCTAGTAGTTCATAAGCTGCTAGCAAACAAGAGCCGGTAACGTGCTCTAGTGAGTCTAGTCTATGTCAACAGCTGAAAAAGCGTTGATTTCTGAGGCTGCGCACCAGACCCCGCTTGGGGAGATTACGACGCTCCCCCAGGTCGGTATGTGCTTCGTTCATGCATTTGGCACTTGCAGCTTCGCGCCTACGGCGATTGAAATATGATCGCCCTGGGAAGAAAATATTCTAGTTGCGTCCCTGGGAGGGAGGAAGGACTTGGGGCTTCAGCCCCCCCAACCTGAAATCCTGCCTGTGGCGGGGCGACGTTATCGACATGATCATTGTGTTACATATTATTCTTAGATCAAAATGCATGTAATGTCGTCACCCTATCGACAGCTTGACAACATTGGTTAATTTCAATTGTCTTTTGTAACCTTTCAGCAATTTGCAAAGACTTCGAGGAATGTATGCGAGTTTTGAAAAATCGCGACAAATGCGATAAATGCTTCGAACATTCCAATTATTGCGATGGTTCTGGGATAGAATGCGACAGATATTGCAAAGATAAGTTTGGAAAGCTTGGTATAATGTATGGAATTTGTGGTGGTCCATCACCTCCAAAATGTGAATGTTATGTAACGAGCCCAAAAAAGTGCAGCTGCTTCAACTATGTTGAATAAGAACTGCTCTTATCACATTGAACATTAAAGGCATTGCAGCTTAACAGGGCTCTATATAAACGCCCTTACTAATAAATGTAGTCCTATTTAACAGGTATGGGGTAGTACGTTATGTTCAAACTACAGTTAACCAATTCTGTGCGAAGACTTTTGGTAAGAGATTTAATTTCGCTGATTAAAGCACACCATGCAAAAGGTATTTAACAAATATTTATTAAAGACAATCTATTGCATTTGAATGCCAATAATTATATCTTCTTACCTAAAAAGTTGTTAACAAGAATCATGAACTGCATATGACTTTAAAATATAGTATGGCTTTCTTGACTAAGATAATAGATTTTCATCGCTACCTTTACCGCCACTAAAACTACTACTGTTGCTGCTACTACTACTACGACTAGTAGTAGTACTACTACCACCACAACTACTACAGCGCTGCTTTTCATGCTGTCGAGCATGACATCCTTCTTAAGCGGTCAAATGCTACATTTGGGTTGTTTCGTAATTTTCTAGAGTGGATTGGCTTTTCTTTCGTGGACGTACTCTTAGCGTTATCCATGGCTCGACTGCGGAACATGGTGCCTTGAGTCAACTTCGCACTGTCGCTCGCTCTCTCGCTCTCTCGCTCTCTCGCTCTCTCGCTCTCTCGCTCTCTCGCTCTCTCTCTCTCTCTCTCTCTCTCTCTCTCTCTCTCTCTCTCTCTCTCTCTCTCTCTCTCTCTCTCTCACTCTCTCTCTCTCTCTCTCTCTCTCTCTCTCTCTCTCTCTCTCTCTCTCTCTCTCTCTCTCTCTCTCTCTCTCTCTCTCTCTCTCCACTGGCGTTGCAACTAGGCCCTACATGTACACTTGTTCATTCTATTGTCACCACTCGTCTTGACTGATTGGCTGTTCCTTTAATCTGCTTTACCATCTGGTCGGTTATCTTCCCTTGACCGTATTCTACGCACTGCAGCGCGCCTCACGTTTTAAATTGCATGCTGGAAGGTTTGTCTGGTTACCTGTTCGTCTGCGTATTGAACACAGTCTCCATCTTGATGCTTTACCTTGCTCCATGTTACATATCTGATCTCTGTCAGCCTGTGTCGGACTCAGGCCTGATCTTAGGGCAAGGCGAGTGAGGCAGCCGCCTTGGGCCCCACGCGTCCATGCATTGTCCGCGCTTCGGGCTATATTTTACTTTGTTGAAATTGTCAGTGTCCTACCTTAATTGCATAACAACCATGCTTGCAATCAATTTGCTGCGTGAATACAATAGGGTGATCTTGGAAGTCACATTAGGTATTTGTGTGCACGTAGAATAACTTTCTTCCAGTATAGCAGTAAATATTATTGTAAAATGAAAATAATTATTTGTGATGCGGTAGTTGGCTTCTGTTATATTCTTCCGGTTGTGGCTTCAATATGTGCTAATAAAGTTTGTGATTTGACGTGTTCCACGAGTAATTTCTTCTTTAGTGACCTGACATTTAAACTGATAAATCTTAAAGGACTTATGAATTTCAAAGAAACCGCTTACTAACACAGCTTAGGCTACTGTTTGTAATTACAACCTATTAGTGTGCAAATGATGACTAATAATTTTATTGATGCTTCAGCGATATTACTAGTTATACGAGTTACGAGTAGCATTATTGGCTCATTCACGCCCCTGGCCAATGTGGATTCAGAGCTGGCTTTCAGATGAAAGACAAAAGGTGGAAATGGGCGATAAGGAGCTAAACTGCAGTGCTAGGTGGTGTGCCACAAGGATCAGTGTTAGTGCCACTGTTGTTTGTAGGCATACTTTTAATTATTGACATAGATGATGGGGTTCTATCCAAGATTAAAGTTTGAGGATGACACAAAGCTGTGTGCATTAAGAGCAGTAGGTAATGAAGAATAAGCAAATATACTACAGGGATATTTAAGAAGAATGGTCAGATGGTCACAGGACTCGCAAATGCTATTCAATTTGGAAAATGCTCAGTGATGCATATCGGGGAGGAGAAACCAAAAGAATGCATATTGTAACCCGTTGTCTAGGGGTACAAGAAGATGACTTGATTCCATTCAGCACAACACGTTGAATTCAGTTCAAAGTTCTTTTCGACACTCAAAGTTTTACAACAGTAGTAGAATAGTGACCGAACATGTCATCTCTCCAAGCACAGAACGTAGACTAACTAACTTCACTCCTCAATCCACCACACCTTCTAACCCCACGTGATACGACAAAAACCAGTATTTCCAGTCTTTCCAGTTCACTCCACCTGTAACATACTGGCTTCCATCCCTTCTACCTCTCCACTCAAGCATCACACTACTACTTACTCCCTCTAACGAATCAACAAGTGATAATGCAGAATTCACCAACATGCAACATACCCTCCCCCTTAAAGGAGAGGAGACATACAGGCACAGTGTCTCCGACGACCACACGCACACACCGTACATATAACAACACCGCACATACATACAGAGCCCAAACGCATGTATTCATGAACATACATTACATACTCCGAACCAAATAACCACCAAGTAGCACAAACGCGACGGGAAGTAGACGAAACCACTCTCCCAACCGCAAAATACCAAAAGACTCGCAAGTCACAAAAGGCCGCAATGCCTCACAAAAACTACAGGCACTTATACGAACTCGAAATACACAACTAACATCCACTAATATACCATACCTTCAGACAACCCAAAACGAGGTATAACACAAAGCTCCAAAATTGCTCTACCACCACCTCCTATGTACGACGACAAAAGATAACACCTCCATACCAAAACCCACATCACACCACAACACACACACCAATCACCTAAATGCAAAATCTACACCGCAACGCCCATCGCATTCAACATAACAATGTCCACGAAATCGCACGCAATACTATCTACAGTTCAACAAAAATTAATTAATACGCAAGTCGAGACTGTTCAACTCTACAGCCTATTCCTAAAAACGAGAACGCTAATTTACATCAAACTAAAATGTGCATCCGCACCTAACGCCACACTATTATACACAAAAATTACACATCATCGAACACACTCACGCTGACGACGCATCCTTCCAGCAACACTCACATTTGCAACGTCCTGGCCGAACAATGGCAACCGGCACCGTCCGCACTGTAGAACCCGTAGCACGCACCGTCCACATCACAGTACACTCCTCCTCGCCGACTGCATCGTCCTCCAAACGACCTTCCGAATTCGAGGAATGTTCACCAATGACGTCCACTTGCAGAAGTGCCGCCTCCATCTGACCGACCGGCGACACCTCCCGACAGCTCGAAGAAGATGAACCACCGCCACAACGTTCATCCAAAACGCCCACCGCACTGTTATCTTGTCCCAGAACTGGACCACCATCTCGACACGTCGCAGAACAACCGACCGAACCTGAGTCTCTCGAAGACGGCCTTGAACGACCACTGGCTGCACTGTCGACCTGACGTGACGAACAACCACGTGACAAACTATCGGCGACACTGAATCCTTGTCGCAGCGAAACACCACTTGACCGTGACGGACTATCGGTTGCACCGAATACTGGACACGGACGTCGTCGCTTCACCCACTGCTGCATACGCCCATTTGTCCACCACCACGTTCCATCCATTGCATGAGGAATCAGCATACTCGACCAATGGCGGGTATATTGCATGACATATCGCCAACGTCCATCCTCCTGGTCCACACGCACGTTTTCAACGCCTTCCTCCGCCACGTTCCACCCCGCCAGTTCACGCCTTTGACGGGTCCCCATTTGTAACCCGTTGTCTAGGGGTACAAGAAGATGACTTGATTCCATTCAGCACAACACGTTGAATTCAGTTCAAAGTTCTTTTCGACACTCAAAGTTTTACAACAATATTAGAATAGTGACCGAACATGTCATCTCTCCAAGCACAGAACGTAGACTAACTAACTTCACTCCTCAATCCACCACACCTTCTAACCCCACGTGATACGACAAAAACCAGTATTTCCAGTCTTTCCAGTTCACTCCACCTGTAACATACTGGCTTCCATCCCTTCTACCTCTCCACTCAAGCATCACACTACTACTTACTCCCTCTAACGAATCAACAAGTGATAATGCAGAATTCACCAACATGCAACAATATGAAATGGAGAGTATGATACTGAGTGAGGAAGAAATATACTTGGAAGTGATTATGCACAAGTCAAGAGTGCAAAACCTTCAAGGCAATGTTTAAGCATCAAAACAGGCAAATTCAACATTAGGTATGATAAGAGGGGCGCGGACATTTCACCCCGAACAAACCCCCGGACAACCCCTCCGGACAACCCCTGGACAACCCCCGGACACCCCCCCCCCCAGTAGAACATATTGCGTGCATAAAACGGTGGTCCTAAGTACGCAAGTTGGATTGATGAAAAGATTTCTCGCCAAATAGAAGCCGGATTGATACAAAATAATTTTTAATTCAATAGAGGCCGGATTAATGAAAAACTCTTTGCTTAAATTGGAGCTGGATCGATGAAAAAATTCTTGCTTAAATTGGAGCTGGATCGATGAAAATATTCTTGCTTAATTAAATTGGGGCTGGATATATGAAAATATTCTTGCTTAAATAGGGGCAGTGTAATGTAAATATTGGTTACTTTCTCAATTATTCGAACCTTCAATTCTTCGCTTCCATAATTCAACACTTATTACTCAATTCCTGCACTTAGATAGTTACGCATTTCTTATAACCCAATTTTCAGACTCCAACACTTATTTCTCATTTTCTTCACTTCTCCAACTCTTACTTAGTACCTGCCTCATTTCCTCACTCGCACAATTCTACAATTTCACAGTTATTTTCTAACAGCGATTGAGATGTTGAAACATGCAAGATGTAAGAGTTGAAGGAGTGAAGAAATGACAACTGAGAAATAAGTGCAGGATTGCGCAAGTGTAAAGCTGCTACAGTGCAGAAAGAATGTGATTAAGTAAGCAGCTGTGGAATTATTAGAATTATGCGATTGAGACATTGAAAAACGCAAGAAAGTAAGAGTTGAAGGAGTGATGGAAATGAGAAATAAGTGTAAGATTGTGCAAGTGTGAAGTTGCTGGAGTGCATAAATAATGCGAGTAAGTAAGAAAGTAGGTGTGGGATTGTAGTGTAATTCCAGTTGTTCCAATAAGAACAGCTGTGTTGCTTGGAAATGGAATCGTTAGGTCACCAGCTGAGCCTAGCATTCAGTTTAAAACAAAGCCATTTTATAAAGTTCACTTCGTAGATTAGACCAATAAGCATTGAACAATCGAACTTAGAACGCAGTAGTTGTAGAGATACTATCCGTTGAATATCAGTCTATAGTAAGCGTTATATCATTCACTCGTCCTGAAAATGTTAGAAAGCGTCTCTTTAAGCAGCCTACTCAGAGGCTCTCCTATAGCCGGGTCTCGTCAAAAGAGAAAGGTCTTAAGCAACTGCCAAAAGCAGACAAATAAGTATGATTATTTCGTGGTAGTAAGTGCAACGCAAGCGGTAGACAAGTCCACGTGGAGGGGTGAGATGGCTCACACCACCAGTGAGAGACAGCAAAACAATGGGTGCTATACTATAGGAGATGCTTTGCTAGGCAGGAAGCCAGTGCAGAACAATAGAATGACTCGGTAAATAATTGATGCTGACTTACATGCGCAACCTTGTCATATTATCCAAGCGAAAGATCTCCAAATTTTGCGTGTACTAGTTCCGTCTTATAAAGCCTAGCTACAGGCCTACTTAATTATCAAAGACCACGTATTGCATAATTATTAGTCTTATTAAAAAACGCTAACCTGTGTTTTCGAACGAGTGTGACAAAAGCTGACAAATAATTATTAGCCTAATGCTAAATACAAGATCAGTCAGCGTCTGACTTTAGAAATAGGAATAGACTCTACTCTATTTTTAGGTTCACTCAGTTTATTTGAGTTCATTTTATTGACATTGTTTAATTTGTTTGATCTGAACTGGTAGCTGAAACCCAATAACATACAGACTTGGTTGAAATCAGATCTAAGCACATTCGCAATATTTATTTGGATTTATCTTGGATTTAAAGACAATTATCGCTCCACAAACGCAAAGTTAAAACCAAATCAGTGATAACTTCCTCAAACTATCAGCTATCCTGCAACTGTCAGTCCGGATATCGTTGGAAGAACAGGGCCTGTGGTTTGGGTTATTTACCTAGGCACACCCGGGCTTGCTTTGAGTATGCCATGGTTCAACCCACTAGCTGCTGTTATTGGACGATTCGAATTTCCCTAGAGGTCTAAATATAGAACAGTGGCCACAGTTTACATTCATATTTCAGTTGAGTTTCAATTCATATGATATCTTACCTGAAAATATGTGGAAACATAATTATGCCAATTATTAGTAGCAGTCTTATTTATAGTGTCAAAGTAGAAATTCAGAATTGAACTATTTCGGTAATCAATCAATCAATCAATCAATCAATCGTAATTTATATAGCGCCTCTTCAAGGTAACTACTCAGAGGCGCTCCCGGCCGAGATCAAGCGAGAAAACAGTCTCCAACAGTTTGTGAAATTCAGAACAGCTTGGGCGGTGTCGCATAGTCAAGGGAAGTTCATCCCAGGTTGTTGGACCAACCAAAGAGAACGAACGCCTCTGCATTGTTACAGAGCGAGTGAGAGGAACCATTAAGTCACCATGGATAGCAAAGCGCAGTGCGCGGTGGCCTATACAAGTGGAAAGGAGGAGGCAAGGCTTACACAGATAATAGGGTGCCCACTGCCCACTCTGGTAAGTATCGTCACACCAAAGATGCAATCCAAATTAGATGCGCTGCGGGAAAGGAAGCCAGTGCAAGACCTCGTGCATATATTGGGATACACGGTCGTACTTGGTGAACCCACCAATAAGTCGCGCGGCAACCCGGTGGACCATCTCCAACCTGTCAGTCCGAACCCGCGGCAGACCAGCAAAGAAGGAGGCGCAGTAGTCAAGGTGGCTCAGCACAAATGGACGGACAAGAGAAACTGCAGCTTTAGAAGTCAGAGAGCGAGCAAAAAGCGGAGCAACAGCGTCTCAGTGAAATGGCCCTTGGAAAACCCGACTGATATTTTCGAAAGTAAGTTATTAGTGCTTAAGTAAGTAGTAATTTGTTACCACACAATCTTTCAATTGTTCTTGAGAGGAGGGAGACATTGGAGATTGGACGAAAATTAGACGGGTCCTTGAGGTCAAATCCGTCACGTTTTACAGCAGGGGAGACAATGGATAATCTTCTGTGAGTCAGGAAGAACACCTTCTTGGGGAGATCGGTAATGTATGTAACAGGTTCTTCGATAGACTACAAGGTTTTAAATCGTCTTTGATCCTGGTAGGTCTACGCTGCGCTTGGAATACTTGACCCAAATAGACGAACATCACGACCCAATATTATTATAAGCGTAGATCTCGCTAAGTAGGTCAATGCACTATTCCATCACTCAAAGCATTGCTGCTTTATTCGTCGTAGGGCGACACTTAACCGTCTGTTGATATAAGGCTTACAGTATTAGCCAGCCTGCGGTATACCTAAAGCCAATAAATATCATCAGGTGTTGTAATTTCAACTCAGCCAATGCTAGTTCTTTAACAGTGCCAGTCCCAAGCCTGCACAAAGGAGGTGGACGACGACATTAATCATCCTTGACAGGATATTCATTCATTCATTCTATGAATTTATATAGCGCCCTTTCAATAATACTACTCATGGGCGCTCCCAGACTAGCCACGGCGAAAGAAAACAGACTTGAGAGATTTATGAAACACAGTTTGACTGGTCAGATGTAATTAAATGAAGCTTTGAAGAAATGTCATTTCAAATTGACGGCCCTACAACCGAGAAAGCTCGATGTTGCCTGGCAGCTAGAACTAGTTGTCCCTACACAGCAGAGCGAAGATCCCGACGGGCGACAGAGATCGCGCACATAAAGGTGAAGCGCAACTAAGGATGGAGCGTGAAACAATCAACTCTTTGGAGGCTAAATAATTTTTTAGGATTATGTTCTATAGGCTGAATATATTTCTATATATTTATGTATTTGTATAATGCATATGTATATTTATATATGTATACATAAATATGTGTATATATATGTATATGCATGTATGTATATATAAATATATATATATATATATACATACATGTATATATACATACATGTATATATACATACATGTATATATACATACATATGTGTATTCACACATATATATATGTTTACTTCTGCATATATGTGCATATATATGTATGTATATTGTATAAATATATATGTATATATGTAAATACGTATGTATATATATATTTAAGTGTGCATATACATATACATATAGATGTATACATGTATAATTGCATATGTATATCTATAGACATATATATGCACATATACATATATGTATATATATAAATATGTATATATGCATATATAATGGTATATACTTATATATGCATATATATATACATATAATACGTATGTATGTAGACATATATATATGTATATATATATATATTTATGTGTATATATGTATATACACAAGTATTCATTATATATGTATATATATACATATATACACATGTATATATGTATATACATATATATATATATGTGCATATATACATATACATACATATATACATATGTGTATTATGTATATACATAAATACCACTGTTCATATGTATATATACATATATATGTACATATGTTATTAATGTTATTATATATATGCATACATATATGTGTGTGTGTACTGTGTATATATGTATATATATATGTATGGCAAGTTTGTGTATGCATGTATACATGATATATATTTATATTATACATAAACATAAAAATATATAGACATATACACATATTTATATATCCATAAATATATGTTATAGCCCATCCCTGCAGATGTCGACTTTTGTCGACAGCCGCCCTCTACCCCTAGTGTCGACTTTTGTCGACAACCGCCCCCAAAGTCGCAAGTATTGGAACGAATGTAAAAAGAGAATGCAGACTCTTTGGTTAAATGGTTCGTCGCAGGATCACTGCAGCAAGTCTATTTTGTCTAAAATAACCTATAGCAGTTTCTATTTTAATAATATTAAAGTCTTTTAAAACAAATTATGCTGACGTGCAAAGTTCGTACAACCTCCTTATAAGCAGCTGCTTGGAAAAGCACAAAATATCTTACATGGCAATGAAAAGCAAACCAAGGCATTAAAACTTCGCTGTTCAAACGAGTATAGCCTACACACCGACAATGGCACGTGTACTGTGTAGTAAACAGCCTTGCCACTTACTTTTGTTGCACGGTTTTTAGGGACGACTTGCGCGACGTCTAGACTTTTTCTTAGCAGGCGTCCTGTCAACATGAAGACAGATAAACCTATGGGTGAAAGACGAAGGAGTCGGACGTGTCACACAACTACTCCTCCCCATTTGACAACAGAGAATATCTCGCCGAGCAACAATGAACAAGACCCCCATAAAGTTGCAGGAATACGCTTACATTCAGTTTTATATATAGGCCATATGTTATTATATGACTAAAATCATAGCGTTATAAAAAAAATGCTGAATAGATGCATGCATTAGGCCTACACCGCCTTCGAAGTTCTTGCTGTCACCTGCAGAAGACCTGGCGACTCCAGTGTAGCGACTCCAGTGTAGCATACGTAGGCCTAATCTATTAGATAGGAATATATATTCGTTTAATGACAAAACCAAGTGACACACCGCACATGGGTACATAAAGAGATATATATAGGAAATAAAATTGAAGAAAAGGTTAGTATTGAAATGTCATCTTTAGTAACGATCATTCAGTTAGATAGGCAATGATAGGTGGGTGATTTTTCTTCACATCGGTACAAAAACGTAGGATGAAATTGCGGTCGTCCTTTACAGGCAGCAACAGTAACTGTTACAGTCAAATGTCAATAATAGACTTTAGATCTTACTGTGTTTACCATAACTAGCCTATAGCCTATCTTCTTCTTCTTTAGGTTCTCTGACAAGAAGTGGCAGGTCCAACCGTCCAATTTCTCCATCTTTCACGCTATTGTGCCATGTCCTTAAGTTCTCTGTAACCCTTCTCCATCATCCCGTCCTGCAGTTTTTGTCTAGGTCTTCCTCTGCACCTTTTCCCCTCCAATCTTCCTTCAATTATTTCTTTCTGCAGTGAGTTTCCTCGCAGCAAATGTCCTACCCAATTTTTTTGTCTTGTCTTTATTGCATCTAGCCGCAATTTTATTCTCTTCTACCATCGTCAGCACTTCAGCAGGGGGTGGAGATGGGGTAGCATGCGCCTCAAATAGCCTCCACTACCCAATTGCCCACCACACCACCTAAGCTACACGTGGTCCCCCTGTTTGAAGCCGAGTGCGTGGTGGACGACCGAATAATCGCCGGCATTATGCGATGCCCCGTGGGCGAAGAAGCCGAAGGACGGATGATAGACGGATGATAGAAGATATCGACGCTAGGAGATGGTGTCTCCGTGAAAGAAAACACCGAGAGGAAGGCAACGGGAAACCATCTCCCTACAACTGCAAAGAAAAAAATACCTATATGCTATGGAAAGAGTTAAGTTATGAGATAGGATTTGCATTTCAAACTGATCACAGTATGAACACTGGATAACGTTTCCATGTTTTCGTGTAGGCCTATTTACTGGCATATTAAATATGCGATCGGACATAAATTTTAATATGTCAGATCGTAATTTTCTGTTTTGGATTTTGTTTCTTGAGTAGTTTTTTTTAGCAACTGTATGTTTATGTAGCCAATACAATAATAATTAGTTTAACTTCATTCAGTTGTTAATTAATTTTGAAGTCTGATTGTAGTTAATTCTTTGTAAAAAATATATATTTAAAAGACATTAATCATGAACATTGTATAATGTATACTATTGTATAGGTCTATTTAGGTACCTAGACCGAACCACTAAAAGTCACCAGGCATTTGGGCATTTTCACCCATGCCCCTATCGGCAGCTCTGTCCACAGCTAACAGACAATAAAAAAACACTCTACCTAAAACTCCAGACAATATTTATCACCAGGCAATATATCGCTAGTCCCATGGGCTGAATATGGGGATTTTTTAGAATTTACACCAGCCCACAAATTCTTTTTTAGATGGCCACGAGACGCTCCATGAAGTCTTCAGTATACCCATACACAGTAATTGTGTTTCGCTGTGGTATAATAGCCTTCATTGCTTGCATCCAGTGACGCGCTCAATGCTGTTACGCTATAAATAATGTTGTTGACAAGACTTAGTAGTTTAGTGAAGAAATTTTTGGTATTGCCGCATAGCATTGCAAGTAGTTGAGACCGCCATGGCAAGACTACTGCAGGTCATCTTTCTCTTCAATCTCTTCCAATCGTCATTGACCGGTAAGTACTTGAAACGAATGCAGGCTAATTAACGGGAGGATTCATCTTAAATGTCTCGCTTCATCAAAATAATAATTCTCTGCAGCAGATTTCACCGCGCGGAGTAGCATTCTGCCTTAAAATATATAGGCCTATAGGCCTATATCTAGGTCTGAAGGTCGTACCGTATAAGAAAATTTGGTTGTGATAAAAGAAAACTTATTTTGTGTTCATACCACTCTTAGGAATTTACCGAAGCACAAATATTTCCAAAAAATGTGATCGGAAATAATTATTGAAAACATAAATTTGTATCAATTGCGATGTTGTAAGGTAAAAAACATGTGCAGTTTTGGTGAATATCGTGGCACTGCTTAGCCTACTATCAAGTGGGAATATTAATTCTATGACATAATAATTATGTTATATTATGAAACATAGCTTGCTTCTGTAGACAAGTGGCATGCAAAGTACTGCTTAACTACTAGCGCACCATCCCAAGGTGCACAATTTTTTACACTAAATATTTTTGAGGCATCCATAGTTAGATCTATTATTTTAAACCTTGTGCTCATGTTCACATACCAGGACATGTTTCAAAATGTTAGTATCGTTCTTGAAAAAAAGTTGGTAGGTAATTGGTTAATGCACGTAATAATGCAGTTTATTCGACGAATCTACGACCTTGCGTCAACAATGTGCTCCAGGCTGCATTGCTTCGTAGTCCGCACTTCCCATCATATACTCTTGTTTCTTGGTCTTTCTACGCTGCTTCGACGTAACCTGACAGCTCAACACTGGAATCTCTGTCTAGTGATATCATTTATAAGGTCGTTGGTCAACACAGGTTACACTGCTTCTGAACTAACAATTTTTTAGCTATTCACGTCTAGTATTATTATTAGGGCTGTTGTTCGATTAAACATTTTAATCGAAATTAATTGCGCGATTAATTTTTTTAATCGCAATTAACTGCAAATTAATCGCAATACATTTCCATCAAGAATATTAATCTTAATATTCCCAATAGACCCCTGTAGCATAAATGACTGAATGCATACTCTGCGGGTGGCTCGGTCGCAATATAAACGTGGAGTAGCGGTGGTGAAGGATCTCACCCTCAGGGTCGAAGCCATAACACAGCCGCTATATAAATATGCGATTACATTTACTGTCTATTACAAACAGTTTCAATAATTTTTGGCTTAGGCACATTGAATTTCTCCATTAAATTTTAGTTTACTGAACAGTTATGTTTAACAGAAAGAATAAACGTGACAAACACTGTTCCAATCAGTCAACTACTGAAAGTTTTGTTTGACTCAATGCATACTGTCTATCACAAACAGTTCCAATAACCTTTAACTTAGGCATATTGAATTTCTTCATTTAGTTTACTGAACGGTTATGCTTAACGGAATTTACGGAAAGAATGTTCCAATCAGTAAACTATTGAAAGTTTTAGTTTGACTGAATGCATACTGTCTATCACAAACAGTTTCAATAAACTTTGACTTAGGCACACTGAATTTCTCAGTTTAGTCTACTGAACAGTTCTGTATAACAGGAAGAATAAACGTGACAAGCACTGTTCAAATCAATAAACTACTGAAAGTTTTTACTTTGAACAACCTTTAGAATGATAAAAAATGTGAAATTAGGAATGACAGATTACTGACTACTAATTTACTTCTTAAGCCAATTGCTCAAGCAGACCAGTTTATTGACATTGGTCGGTTCAAGGGATGCTCTCTTTTTGTTAACAATGTATCCAGACACAGAAAACAAACGTTCACAAGGGACAACCTTTAGAATGATGCTAAATATTTTCTAGCTAACTTTGCAAGGACTGGATATTTGTCCTCATGTAGTTTCCACCACTGTAATGGATCCAAATCTTTTTCAATTTGTTGATCATGTCTGTATTGCTCAACAGCTCTTTTCGTGCAAGAGGGACGGGAGACCAGTGGTTCATCCTCAGAGTCTGACGACAGCTCGTACATACGCATTTTTCGGGGTGGTTCTTCTGTTTTGTATTGAACCGCATCATGTTCGTCAGAATTACTCACAAGAACTTGCAGTTCTTGCCAAACCTCATCCCTTTGGTCCTTCGGCAGGTATTTGAGATTTTTGAAACTTGGGTCCAGGGCAGTCGCAATCCTCAGCCATGCTATGTTGAAGTTCAGTTTGCGTTGCTCAAGATTTGCTACAAAAGCATTTTTGAAACGTACAATGCTGGGAGGGTCGTCATCGTGAACTGCCATTTCCAATTCAAGATGGCAGATGGTGGGCAGAATCATCGAGCAGGAAACATATTGCTCTACACCCAATAATTCTGTAGCGTAACGACATGGATCAAGAACCTTTTCAATCAGACGCAGTTTCTCCCACTCTCTCTCAGTTGGTAGAGTGAGGCTGTGTTTGTGGCCTGGCTGTGTTAGAGTTTTCAGAACAGCTTCTTTGTTGGCCATCAGTCAATCACAATCAATCAATCAATCAATCAATCACATAAATTTATATAGCGCCCCTTCAAGATCTCTACTCAGAGGCGCTCCCAACCCAGGCCTGGTCAAAGAGAAAGGTCTTGAGAAGACGGTAGAAAGAGCCAGCAGAGTCACGGGGAAGTGAACGGAGAGCCGCAGGGAGGCCATTCCAGATAGCTGGACCCACCACGGAAAATGCTCTTCGGTGCATAGTAGCGGTACGGCAAAAAGGGACAAGATAGTCACCGCGGGCAGCTGACCGCAGCGAACGACGGCCCAGAGAAACCGAGACTGGAGTAAAAAGCTCACATAGGTAGGATGGAGCTTGAGACAGAATGCAGCGCCAAGCTATAGATGAAACTCTATAAGCAATGCGTTGCTGCAGTGGGAGCCAGTGGAGGTCGTCCCTCATGAAGGCAGATACGTGAGCAAACCGGGAGATGCCACCAACCAAGCGTGCTGCAGTTCGAAGAACCCTAATCAAGGAGTTCAGACGGACCTGTGGGAGGCCAACATAAAGAGAGGAGCAGTAATCTAAGCGGCTGCAAACAAAGGCATGGACAAGAGTAGAAGATGCAGTGAATGAGAGAGAGCGAGCAACAACACGCAGCTGTCGAATTTGGTAATAGCAGGCACGTGACAGGGAAGAGATGTGCTTAGAGAAGGAGAGTTCTTGGTCCAGGATGACCCCAAGGTCTCGAACAGAGGTAGAGAAGGTTACAAGGGGAAACTCATGTGCGAGAGCAGCCAAGTCAATCTTGGCCAGCTGCTGGCGAGTTCCCAGCCATATGAATTGCGTCTTCAAACAGTTGAGTCGCAGTCGATTTGACGAAAGCCAAGAAGTAAGAGTGTCCGAAGCGCAGACCATAAGACGGACAGTTTTGGCTGCGTCCACAGCAAAGCAATGGGCATATGATTGGACATCATCAGCGTAAGAGTGGCTTCGCACTGAGCAAGAAGCGAGCAAAGAGCCAATGTCTGCAGTGAAAAGGATATAGAGCAAGGGCCCTAGGACAGAGCCCTGCGGAAGGCCCACTGGAACGGGGATCCAAGGGGAACGAGTGAAGTGAAAGACAGTGGAAGAGGAGCGGTCTGCCAGATAAGATGTGAGCCAGTCAAGGGGCAGAGAAGAGATGCCAAAAGAAGTAGAAAGTCTATGAATTAGAATACTGTGATCGACAGTGTCGAACGCAGCACTCACGTCGTAGAGAGCCAGTAGAGTTACCTGCGATTTGTCAATCGCATTGTAAACATCAGAAAGAAGATGAAGAAGAAGGGTCTCAGTGGAGTGCCCCTTGCGAAAGCCAGATTGGTATGGAGGGAGGAGCAAATTCGAGTCCAAGTACCTAAAAAGCTGAAAAGCAACAAGTTTTTCAACAATTTTAGAAATGAAAGTAACATTAGCTATTGGCCTATAGCTAGACGGCAGAAGAGGGTCAAGTCCCGGCTGCTTCAGGATCGGCGTGATGATCGACCGTTTCTGGGATGCCGGTAGAATGCCGTCACGAAGCGAGGCATTACACATGAGAGTCAGGAAAGGAAGGAAGATGTCGATGGATTCCTGTATGAAGAACGGTGGTAAAGTGTCCAATTCAGAGTACTTTGGTGGAGAGGAGAGAATGAGGGGACGTAGGTCGAGCTCAGTGATGAGGTCGAAGCTGGAGAGACGGCAATCGGTAGGAGCGCATTCAGGAGGTGGAAATCCATCTGTTTCCCGACGCACTATGTCGATCTTGGAGGCAAAATGGCTGGCGAAGTCAGCTGCTGTAAACGGTGGAGGCGTTGCCTCGTTTGATCTTCTGCAGTGATGAATTCCAACGTGTTGGAACATCTTGAATTAACATTTCCTGTCGTTGGCAGAGTTGAACCTGCTGCATTTTCAATTCAGCGCTGTTCGCAGGACTGTGCTTAAAGTGTCCAACAATTTTGCGGCACTTGGCAATGAGGCCATCAATTCCAGACTCTGCAACTGCTTTGTTTATAGACAGCTGAAGGTTGTGTGCTGCACACTGCACAGGGCATGTTCTCAAATGGCAGCATTCCTAAAGCTGCTATCATATTTCGTGCATTATCAGTGCCAAAGGTTGTAACTTTTTCGTAAATTTCCCAAGATCTGGCAACCGACAAAAAATGTTCTGCACAGTTTTTCGAATAGTGTCGCTCTTCAACATGCTTAACGCAGAGTGCTAATGAGTGAAAACTCCAATATTTGTCAATAAAATGACCAGCAACGCCAAGGTCACTGTCATTAGCAACAGATGACCAATAGTCGCCTGTTAACGCAACGAATTCCACTTCCGCCATAACCTGACTGATCTTCTGCCTCTCTTGCTCGTATAAATAGTCAATTCGACTATTTATGACTGACCTGGAAGGCAAAGTGTATGACTGATTTCCACTTGCAACTCGAATAACGTCCTGAAGACCTTCATCAGTGACAATGTTGATTGGCCGACCATTCTCAGCAACCCATCTTGCGATGGCGTTGGTAATGCTGCTGTACTTCCCTGGATCCATCGGTCTTGCTATCTCCTGAAGTTCGACCAATGTAGTCTGACGGGGTGCCAAAACAGCTTTAGTGGACGTTGCGGCCGATGTCGACGGTTCATCGTGAGCCATAAACGCATGCTTCGTACGCAGGTGATAATTGAGAGAAGAATTGCTACGATGGTATTTAAATTCCTTCTTACAGTATTTGCAAAAAACAGAATCACTGGTTTTAAATAGAAACTTTCCGTTCAAAACGGTTTTTTCCGCCTTTGATTCCATTTTAAATCAAATAAAAGTTAGCATCAGCACGTCGAGAACGAAAGTCAACAAAGAAAGACAGCACACAGAGCAGGACGCTATCATGCAAAGCTGACGTCACCTCGGTGCCCCGACACTAGTAGTAATTAATTAAACGTCAGTTCATTTAGCGCCGCATTAAAATATGTGCTTGGGGTAAATTAATAGATAAATAGAGGATATAATAATATAATAATAAAATAATAAACCGTATTTAATTAACGCGTGCGATTAACGCGTTTAAAAATTTAATCGCAAATTTTTTTAACACGTTAATCGCACGCGTTAACGCGATTAAATCAACAGCCCTAATTATTATACATGTGTCTTAAACGCGGTCTTTTTTGTTTTAGCAACGATGCCATCTGATACGACTACTACCGTCGAACCTTCTACAACTACCATCCAACTACCAAGGCCTATTTGGCCTACTATCCAACCAACTACCACCACCCAAGTGCCTACTACCACCACCCAAGTGCCTACTACCACCACCCAAGTACCTACTACCACCACCCAGCCACCTACTACCACAAAACAACCACCTTCTACTACCACAACTCAACCACCTACTACTACCACAACCCAGCCACCACCTACTACCACAACCATGCAACAATCTACTGCGGAACCACCTACTTCTACCACCATAACACCTATCACGACGACATCAGCCAAAATCACCGCGTCAACAGCGTCTGACTCTACATTGACGACATCTCTCCCTCCTCCTACTACTACCCCAAGCCCAAGTGAGTATACAATGCAAAACCTTTTTCAAAGATGCTGAAGATACAGTAACTGTTGTGTGAAAAAGGTTTGCATCACATCTATATTTTGCGTTTCTATGCATCATTTCTTCTGTATTGAGATGAATAATGTATTGGTGCCGTACCTGGATATTTGCAGCAGCTCTGTTGCTCTGCCATGGACGTGCAGGGACGTCATTCTCTCCTTTCCACCATTCAGGGTGAAATCCTCATTCCACGAGCACGAATTTCTCTCAGTCTCTGTTGTTGGCCCCGTGGTATTGTACGGTTATAGAATAGGATCCCATTATCATTGTACCGACTCGTGGCGATAACCTTCTGGACGTCCTCGTTTCTGACGATAGAACAACAATTTACGACGTACAGGTCAGTGACGCTGGTCTCGTGTCTGATCATAAGATGCTTCTGTGCAAAGTAAAAACCACCTTCGACCGTCAACCAGTTCAGCACATTTTTCGAAACATTAAAGCTGTAGATCCTGTTCAGTTCAGCCAGCTGCTCGCCGACTCTGATCTCTTCTTTGCACCTGCTAGCAATGCGGATGAGTTTGCTGAACAGCTGAAGAAAACTGTAACTCAGACATTGGATAAAGTCGCTCCGATTAACAACTGTCTTCGGCGACCTTCTAAACCAATATCAAGATGGCTTTCTACCGAGGCAATAAAGGCAAAGAGAGAACGTCGTCGGTTAGAGAGGAAATGGAAGCAACTCGGGCTCGAAGAGGACAGACAACGTTATCGTCGCCACTGCCGTACAACAAATAAGCTAATTAACGATTCACGAACTACTTACTTCCACAGCCTACTCGAAAATGCTGAAAATCCGATGGACCGTTGGCGCATCTCCCAAAGACTTCTGCACTCAAAGGAGACTTCCAGCTGCCAGCGCTCAGACTCTGAGAATCAGTCTTTATGCTCTAACTTTGCCAGATATTTTGTTAACAAAATTGATGACCTTAAATGTAAAATTACTAGATGCGCTGCCAATTTAGTATGGAATGACCTACTGCGTGATTCTGACTTCTCTGAATCTACCTTTAATGACCTTCCTCCTGTTACATACTTGGAAGTATCTAATCTTCTCAGAAGCTTGGTACCTAAATCATCCCCTATGGACTTCATACCTACACCTCTTATTGTTTCTTGTTCTGATGTTTTCTCCCACCTTATTGCACACCTGGCCAACTTGTCTTTTGCTGAAGGATGTTTCCCGTCATGCTTTAAGTCTGCTTTAGTTACTCCTTTGCTTAAAAAACCTGACCTAGATTCCAATAATCTGTCTAACTTCAGACCTATCTCGAACCTAAATAACATTTCCAAGATCCTTGAACGTCTCTTTCTTACTCGCATCAAGAAACATATCACTTCCTCTCCCAACTTCAGTCCTTTTCAGTCAGCTTATCGTGAAGGCTATTCCACTGAGACTGCCCTTACATCCACGCTGGACAACATCTTTTCGTCTATTGACAATGGAAAGGCCTGCCTTTCTGTATGTCTTGACCTCAGCGCAGCTTTCGATACCGTAGACCATCAATTACTTCTTTCTAGACTCACGAAAAGCTTCGGTGTCTCTGGTACTGCTTTAAACTGGTTAGCGTCTTATCTGGGTAACAGGAATCAGCAGGTGGGCATCGGTACCGCTCGGTCTGAACCCACTGTTTGCACTGCTGGAGTTCCACAGGGATCTGTCCTTGGTCCTCTATTATTCACCGTCTTTACCTCCCCAATTAATCGCATAGCTAATCATTTTGGTGTCCAATTACAGCAGTACGCGGACGACACTCAGCTCTATATTGCTCTGTCACACACTGATCAGTCCGGTAAACTCAAACTTGAGGAGTGCCTGTCATCTTTATATGCCTGGTTCTGTTTTAATGGTCTGGCTATAAACCCAAACAAGTCTGAGGCAATTTTGTTCGGGTCACGACAACGCTTGCGTTCTTTTCCTTCACTTTCCAGCATTGACCTCGCAGGCTCCGCAGTACCGTTATCAGATTCTGTTAAAACTCTTGGGGTTACCCTGGACAGTATGCTTACTTTTCGGATGCATGTAACTAACCTCTGTAGATCTTGCTTTTATCACATCAGGGCAATACGCCACATTAGGTCGGCTCTGACTAAGGATATGTCGAAGACTTTAGCTTGCGCCCTTGTCTCCTCTCGCCTTGATTATGCTAATGCGATTTTTTTTTGTTTTTTTTTTTTGTTTTTTTTTTTGTTGGCATTTCAGACTACGAGCTACATAGGCTGCAACGCATCCAAAATTCTTTAGCTCGGGTTGTGCTGCGTGTCCCACTACGATCAAGTTCCTCAGTTTTACTTCATCAGCTGCATTGGCTTCCTGTCGAGTTTAGGATTAAATTTAAATTGGCCTGTTTAACCTACAAATCCCTCTCTACCGGAACACCTCCCTACCTTCAGTCACTGCTTACTCCTTATATTCCTCCTCGTTGCCTGCGATCATCAAACATGGGTCTTTTAGTTGAACCTCGATGCAGAACTGTTATGGGCTCGCGTGCATTCCATGCCTCTGCTCCCAAAGAATGGAATCTACTTCCACTCTCTCTTCGTTGCTCAAATTCACTCCCTACCTTCAAAAAACGGCTCAAAACTCACTATTTCTCTTTGGCTTTCAAGCACATGGACCTTTAACTGCATCTTCCTCTGGCGGCTAACTATCCGCGCCTCAGATTCACACTTTGGTGTGACCTTGCGCGCGTAATAAATTTATGTAATAATAATAATAATTATCCTTATGCCTTACGCCTAAGGGCTTACTCAGATGCATTTTATCGCAGTCTTAAAACCATCCGTTTCAGTCAGGTTCGGATCGGGAGCGCTCACGAGTAGTAACATCGAAGGGACACTCTATTAATCTTGCCTTGCCTTCAACCTTCCTCGGAACGAGGGTTGGTCGCATGGTAGACAATTCTTATCCATCCTCACCTGTACAGAAGTTAGTGGATAGTTTGATGTTGTGACTTTTCTACAATTTCATCAGATCTGCACCTGCTCTATGTCTTCTCGCAATTCTTACTCTTATCTCCTTGCTACACTCAGCGTCTTCTGTTACGAGTGAGCCTAAGTACACTTGTTCTATCCTGATATTCCCTGTTAAATGAGACATCAAGTCCTACAGTTCCTTTTCTGTGCATTGCGTTAACACTATGTCGTCTGTATGACGTAAGTTTGTTATCCTTCTCCCTTCAATTTGAATGCTTCCTGTTTATCCTTTCAGGGTTCCCCTCATGACCATCTCTGATAGAATGTTAAACAAGGATGATGAAATCACACACCCCTGTCTAACATCACTTCTTATTCCTAACTCGCTCGACATTACGCCGCCAATGTTTACCTATGCCGTCTGTTTGCTATACATTTAAGCTGTACGTCTTCTTATTCTTTCCAGTATAATCTTTAGCTATTAATCTGCGCAAAACTAAATATTTTAAAGATAATTATGTGTGTGCAGGTGTATCCGTGTGCGTGTTTACATTGGGCTTCAATGCTGTGTATTTGTAGAAGCGAACTGTACTGCGGCGGAAATTAGAGCCATACTTCAAAGCTGGACACTAATTAAAAGATGTTACGATGACTGGAGCAGATGTTCACCTGTAACTCTTTCCCACACCGGAACACGGTGGAAGAACTGTACGAATCGGTGTATCTCTAAGAAGTTTACTGGCGGGAATTGCGTCCCTTCACCCAGCGTCGGCTGTCCCTGCCTCCTTCCAGATAACAAACAGTGCCGATGCTTTTGATTCCCGGTAGCAACGGAAGTTTGTCATTGTAGCGGTGACACGAAAAATTAACTCGTTTAAAAATCTATCCTGACACCATCTGAAACTGTACCAGATAGTTATAATCAGTATGATCTTTACGATAACACTAATGAACTCTCTTTATGCTGCATAGCCTAACCAAACTAACGCCGTAGAGCAGTGCTATCCAACCCCTTTGACACCGTGGGCCACAGAAGAAACCATTCCAGACTGTTCAAATTGGTGGGCCGTCCTGCTCGGTGTCCCTCACGGCTGTGTCCTCGATCCACTCTTCTATATCCCGTGGACAAGTAACCTGACCAGAGTCATAACAGCACTTGCAACTTTTACTCCAGATGTCGACCATCGGTTTCTATCGCATGTGTCATGTCAGTATTGAAAGCCGTGATGTAAAATCAGGACTGGATATCGTTCACTAAACGAGAAACCCAGCAAACAATATACTTGGTCCGAAGCTCGTCAGATGCGGTCTCGAATTGACAAAGAAATTCTCAGTCAGTATGGGGTTTTGCAAGGTTTTGTCCGTGGCATGGAGAAATACTTATGACTGATTAGACCCCCATCCGAATTCAATGTTCAGGTCATGCTTCTATGTATACCTGCCTCAGATTCGTTCAATACGAAGCAATCTTTCCTACTATAGAGATGCAACGTTTTCATTACATCGTCTTGACGAGACTGGACTATTTTGTTTTTCCATCTTTGCAATGCTGCCGATATCTGGACCATATCAACTCCCGTCCCTCATGAAATGCGCCGTCGACTACTGTAACAGAAACTTGCCATTCAGCTAAAATTCTCTCATTCTCGGCACATCTAAATGGGGCGCTCCACTGACTCATAGTTGGAATAGAATAAAATTAAGGTCCCTTCTAAGTGGGCCTCGTTGGTTGTGGGGTCAACATCGAGCGGGATTCAGCTCAGTCAGGACGTTGGTCAACCACGAGTATGAAAAGAGCTGCTAAACATATGGAGTTAGACACTGAGAAGATTCTGGAGCAATCCATTATAAAATAGATTGCACCCGTTCAAGGCCGTAGCCAGGATTTGATTTCGGGGGTGTTTCTTCAGTCTCCCGTCCGAAAAACGAATGACCCTTTTTTAGTCATCCGGCCGAAATCTTCAAAAATGTCACCAATTTCCCTTACTAAATACCTGATGCCCTTTTTCTAGTCATCTGGCCGAAATCTTCAGAAAATGTAACTTTTTCCATTTCTGGGGGTGTTTTTATGGGTTTATTTCATGGTATTTACATCATGTGCTCTTAAATGCATTCTATTATTGTTTACATTTTCCATTAAGGGGGTGTTCAAACACCAAAAACACCCCCCTAGCTACGGCCTTGCACCCGTTGCAAATTTTGAATCCTGCTGTACTTTTATAGATCACACTGACGATCCAAGAAAATTTTCATATACTTCACCGTCCAGTCGCCTAGCTTTGTATCACCATCCTTCTCTCTCTCACACTCTCTCGCATCCAGGAAATTCTCCAAAGATCTTAAACAATCCGTTTACCATTCTGTACCTCGACTAAGCAACAACATTCCTCCTGTAAGCTTGTATATCGCAGTTTACCGACACTGCGCTGTAACAAGGAACATTAGCTACGCCCTCCTTCTACATCCAAGCTTGAGACTGGCGCTGGTTGGCATTAAACCCGTGTGCAATGTCTCTGTATTTAAGAAAGTCAAAAAATTTGTGAATGAGACAGAAATTCCATTGCGGTCACAGTAATTTTATACCAAACCCACGAAAATGATTTTGAAACAGGAATACAATGCGGCACAATTGAATGTCCATCTATTATTATTATTATTATTATTATTATTATTATTATTATTATTATTATTATTATTATTATTATTATTATTATTATTATAGAGAGTCTCGCATAAAAAATTATTGTTTTCAACTACAATGTCCTAACGGTTAGGCCTTGTGACTTTCTGTTCTCGTATTAAACTGATTGTGACAAATTTCCGTGTTGAAAAATTTCGTTCGACTTAGTAGGCTTACATGATTTCTCTCGTAGGTTTTTCTGTTCGCGAAAAATAGTGCAGCAAGATTGTTTGTTCGTATGTGCACTTGTTACAATGCCCCTTCAAGCTCTCTACTCAGAGGCGCTCCCGAATGCAGAGCGGACACTGCATCGGAGTTTCACGCCGAAGCGCTGAGCAATTGCGAGTGAAGGACTTGCCCAAAGTCCCTTCGCGGCTACTTGAGGAGGATTCGAACCTCGAACCTTCCGGCTTCAAGGTAAGTACACTGTAATCGGTTGCGGTCTGTCAACCGTATTGTTGAATAAAGGAAACTACTATAAAATAACTTTGAACTCTCATCTCAGATCCATTCACATATCACCAGAAACTCTAGCTTTATCGAAGAACTTGTGCCGCACAAACACACAACTTTTCTCTATTAAATTAATTGGAGTTGCCACTTGGGAAAAATTCCAAAAGATAATTGATAGGCCTACGATTACCCCAGCATTTGAAATTCTCAAAAAGCGCCTTTCTAATTATAAGGAGGAACCGAATGAAAGGCAAACGACCATATCCAACCTGCTCCTTTCTTTCTCAATGTGTTTTGTGGCATGGTCTTTCTCTGGTGATTCAGCATTTTGTTTTCTATTCTTTAGATAACATTTTATTGGCTCAACAGTGTTGAACATTTGATTATTCTTTTTCCAAGTTTTCCTAGTCTTAGCTTATGTAGTTTCATTTTGCTTTGTCTTATTTTTTTACTCTGCGTGATGCATGTGTAGCCTATGCTAAAGTTTAGTTAGGGATAAGGCCACCATATTGCTGCCTAAAAATTCCATCGATTATTTGGTGTCCATAGCTAGAAGGATTTTTTTCTTTTAGGACCCACCTTTTTGTAGCAATGACTCTTAAAATCTAAATGTAAGCCTACTATTACATTATTTTTGCAAAGCGCTTCTCACAGATAATTCATAAGCACTCTCATGCAGCGTGACAGGCCCATGAAAAGAGAAAGGTCTTCAAGCAGCGAAAAGATGCAGGTGAATTCCTACCCACATCCTGCAACGACTTCCAGAGAGAAGGTGAATTTGCATATTAATATTGCAATGATTTTGTTAACCTTGTTTTATTACGTTACGAAGTGAAACATTTTGATTGATTGATTGATTGATTTATTGGAGTATAATGGAATAGGCTACGTGCTTAGGGCTGCGCACAATTGAAGCAAACAGTGCCTTAAGCGAAAATCGGTCAGTTCTGATTCCTGCGAAATCAGTTTTTCATGTCCTGTTGTTTAACTGAAAAATCGTAGGGAGCAACTTCCGGATTTGAACGTTGGGTCGTTTATTGGGCGATGATCCAGTCGTGGAAGTAGCTGATTCTTGTGTAGACGCCCGGGTAGGCTGGGTCACATGAGCCATGTACCCAAGATGACGCTCCAGCCAGTCTGTTACCGCACTCCACAGGCCCACCCCAGTCGCCCTAAAATAGAAAAGTGAGAATCATGGACGAGAGTAGACAAACACTTGTCGATGTCGGATCGTCAATGTGTGGATTTCTTCCATGCAACAATGTTTTCTGACTAGAATTAGGCGTATAGGGATAAATGTATGCACAATTTGTTGTGCGCGCGGACAGCCAATATCTCACTTTTGCATCTAATTTCCCAAATTCACTGTGATTCAGATCAGGATTTACACAGAAAAATTAGCTCGAATACACAATAATATTATGCTGAGATGTCGTAATAATGCATGGTGAGCGAGCGGCAGCCTTGCTGCTCTTTCAGTCTTGTCTAGTCTTCAGCAGAGGTTCTCAACCGAATGTTACCTCTTAGCCTGCAATAAAACACGTTAGCGAACGCGCCGAATAAACTGTTACACAATACTGTAATATTCAACAATATTTTGAAAATTATATTAAAGAAACTAAAATTTTGCTATGACGTGGAGATGTAGGCCTACCATGTAGGCATGTTTGCGCATTCAGAGCCAAATAACCATATTAAACAGGGGTGGAAAAATCCAGGGGCACCGAGGTCTCAATGCCTGCGGCGGACGTTTTAACTAAGCATAATGTTGTTTTTTCCCATCTCCATGACAATAATAGTATTGGACTTTTTGAGGTGCAACTGTCTTTATTTCATGTTTTCACTCTTTGCCTTGAACCATTAGGATGGCTTGGACTACATGTATGTGGATAATATTTATTGATGATATCCGTTATGCTATTTTTAACTAAAAACGGTTTTTTATAGCCATCCTATCATGTTCATTCGTTGGTCTCGTTAATGTGTAGGGCCCAAGCTTAAAGTGTCCAAGGATCTCTGGCTAAGTTGCTCCGCAACCATATGTAGGGTAAGGTACCCTATTATGGGCACCTTAAGGACTTTTGCCTGTATTTGATGGTCAAATGAAGGTCAAGTAAAACAATGTTTGTCAAACTAATTTTCAACACTTTAGCAACTAGAAACTCACTGAAATGACATCAAAATGTTGAGATTAACCTACAAAATATTGAAAATACAAAGAGTCCTGGGGTGCCCATATTAAGCACTGGTGTCCTAATGATGGGCACCCATGCCCATATTAAGTTCACGCATATGTAGTCAAAGGCACATGTAAATGTCATATGGTTGCTCTTAACAATAAAATTCCAAATGAAATCTGTTATACACAGTTGTGGTGTACCACTAGCAACAACAGAAACTGTATACCACTAGAAACAACAGAAACTTAATTAAAGACACTTAAACCTATAAACCTAGAAGGAACCCCAACGTTGTTTATTCCACACATGATCGACAAGTGAAGTTGTCGTCATCCAAAATGCCAAATCCTTCAGCACAGGTAAAGTGAAACCAAGAGTAGCACTTGCAGCAGCGTAACCATTCTTCATCTGCCTTGGGGTCATTTGGTTGTTCATATGTGAATTTACACAACATGCAGGGTTCAACTGAAACGTCCACAAACGCTTTTGCACGACCTCTTTTGTTTTCTGCCTTTGCTGATTTCTTTCTTGTGTGTACCACTTTGTCTTTAGCTGTACTTTTTTTCTGCTTGATTGTCTTCTGTAAATCACGAGTTAGAGGGGCAGATGCTTTCATTTGTTTTTCAAGTCGACGTTTTTTATTCATTTCTTTATACTCTGCTTCCTCAATATTTTTGGCTTTAATTGTTCTCAAATCATTCTTGTATGGAGATGTTGTTATGATTTTTGCATGTGCACATTTTCTTTTACGTTTTCCTGAATGAGAGCTATTTTTGGGAGTCGGTTCAGTAGAAGAAGTGGTTTGAGCAGAAACTGTTGGTTCAGTAGATGAAGTGGTTTGTGCAGCAGCTGTTGATTCAACAGATGAAGTGGTTTGTGCAGCAGCTGTTGATTCACCAGATGAAGTGGTTTGTGCAGCAGCTGTTGATTCACCAGATGAAGTGGTTTGAGCAGAAACTGTTGGTTCAGTAGATGAAGTGGTTTGTGCAGCAGCTGTTGATTCACCAGATGAAGTGGTTTGAGCAGAAACTGTTGGTTCACCAGATGAAGTGGTTTGAGCAGAAACTGTTGGTTCACCAGATGAAGTGGTTTGAGCAGAAACTGTTGGTTCAACAGATGAAATGCCTGGATCAGAAACTGTTGCTCGATCAGTCATTTCAGCCGCTATGAAATCTTCCTCAGAGAATACTGACGGATTGAATGGATTGATTCCAGATTTGCGAAATCCATTTACAGCATTGCCGACAGTGGCTGATCGTGCATAAGCAGAATAAAAAATTCCACCTATATCAAGTTCTGTTACCGCACGTCCAGGATGTTCTCTGAGCCAGATGTTGACAGCTTGGTCATAGTAGAGGTTTGTGCTTTTGAATACCGAAACATCGAGCGGCTGTAGTTTATGCGTGCAGTGAGAGGGAAATACAAGAAGTATCACATTATTCTCACGTGCAAGTTCAATTATCTCCAAGTTGTTCGTGTGGCTTGCATGGCCATCTGTTAGCAACAATGTTGGCTCTGCTCTTGCTTTAGGTTGGACTGTCAGTAGAAAGTGTTGAAACCATTGTGTAAACAGATTTTCATTGATCCATCCTGACTTTGTAGCAGCACCAATCGATCCTGGAGGCGTTCCGTCCATCAGTTCAGGCTTCATACGAACTCTAGGAAAGATGAACATTGGTGGCACGTAAGTACCATGTGCTGACACACAACAAACCACAGTTACATTTTTACCTCGTTCTGCACTGGTAAGAACTCCCACATTCTTCTTCCCTTTTTTGGCAATGATGTGTTGAGGTTTCTGACAAATTGTGAAGCCCGACTCATCGACATTGTATATATTTGTTGCTGGAATAACACGCACTCCGCTGGTATTAAACAGAGTTTTTTGAAGAATGTCAAAGAACAGATCCACTTTGGCTTTGTTGAAACCAATGGCTCTTTGTATCGATGTTCTTTCTGGCATTCGAATTGACAGTTCTCGGTGTCTTTTCATAAACAACCCCAGCCACTTCTTTCCAGCCGATTTTGTTTCTTCACTAAAATTGTGAAGGACATGATTTTTTTCACAAAAGGTATAAACAATGCGTCGAACATCTGCCGTCGACAGACCGTACAGTCTTGACTCCATGTTCAGAATAAGAGTACTAAGGTCCTCTTCCTGCTTTGGTGTTAGAAGTGTGGGACGTCCCAATGCTTTAAAGACTCCTATTCCTGCTTCTGCCTTCTTCACATGCCGCTGCAGGGTTCCCCGTGGAATTCCATGCTGCTTAGCTGCTTTCTTCTTGCTGACTCCTGTCTGAAGAACAGCTGCCACGGCCACTTTAAGCGAATATTCTGACCATTTCCCTCTCTTCTTTGCCTTGTTCTGAATTTATATAACACAAAATGACTTGTAGTATAAGTATGAATGACAATAAGTATTTATTTCCTCAAGTATACTGGCCGAAAAATAGCAATGGACTTAATATGGGCACCTGCCCATATTCGGGCACCAAGAATATGTCCTTATTAGGCCGGCACCTATGACACGCTTCCACGTCGGCTATAGAAATATGCATTACATGAATCACCTATTAACGCCCATCAGCGCGATCACAAAACAATTGTCAAAACAGAAAAATTTACCTTTGAAGAATCCATTAGATACACGTCATCTAGTACACGAAAACAGAATTATGGAAATCGTTAACGTTTTCGTGAAATTGAACTTTAATCTTCATTAAATTATGTAAAAAACTACACAATCACAATCCCGATGATTTTTTTGGTAAATTCAACGATGCACTGCAGTTCTACTGGAATTCCAGAGATGGCGCGACAATAACATTTCATATATACTTTTCGTCGGAGGTGCTCGTATTAGGAGGGTGCCCATAATGGGCTACCTTACCCTACCGGTATTGCACTCACAAAACCTGTCGACCCTCGAGCGTCTTACTATCCAAATAAAAATCCAGGAGCAAAAAATCTCATTGACTGTTAGGCGAAACAATAAACGCAGAGTCATGAAACGACGCAAAATCGTAGATTTCGATCAGTGGAATTTAAAATCTTAGCATAGGCTAATTAGAAACTATATTTCTTATCAACATTTTCATTCATTAGAAATTTTAACAATTTAGAATCTATAAGCTATTTTAACTTTAGCATGGTATGATATTAAAGTACGGTGTACATTTAAATTTTAAAATATTGACATACTGGCGTTTGCATGGTGTGTCGCCAAAGTTGGTTGCAACTTTAGGTGAGGGGTGCAAAGGAAAAGGTTGAATATCTCTGATGTAAAAGCCCTCACTATGTTGCAATAAGATATATATTGATACACCTATGAATGGTATACCCGTACAGTTTACAGCATAGTTAGCGGTTTGAGTGTTGTCAAAAATGTTGGGGTGCAAATCCTCGCCAGAGCAGAAATTTCCATTTATACTTCTGCTCCATTTGCGCCCAGTCCACTTATACAGAGTACCTTAATTCAACAGACTAACATTATTATTTTCTGTAGCTTATAAACTTGAATGTGTATCGTGAGTTTAGTTTATTAATCTGTTGTAAAATTCTAATAAACCTCTTAACACATTTTGTAATTCATAAGACTTCTCTCTTATATAGGCCTACATGAAGGTGTTGAGACATGCGTTCACTAGCACTAAAAATCCAGGGATGCCTTCCTCTTGTCAGCGTGTGGGGCCGTTTGTCTGCCATACCGCACACCATGAGCGGTTTTTTAAAGAAGATCTCGAGGGTTCTACAAGCAATTAAATGGCCGCCATTTTCACCGACTAATTAGTCCGTAAGATTACATTGGTAGCCTACGTGGAACACCTCCATCAGGTATCAATCCTTAATTGGCCGATAAATTTATTGTGCAACATTGGAATCTTTTCCTTAGGTCTTTGCCTCATTCGATAAAAGAATTTGCTCCATAATCTATTGTTTGCGAGAAGTTTCTAAGGATCCATGTCACCATCTGCGGGGTTATTAACATTTGGACAGCTGGTATTTTTAAATAAGTGACTAAAGAAATACTGACGCTGCAATGAGTTGCATCGAAATCCGATATGCAGATGTGTCCGTCGTTGATTCGAGAGGCTCCCCATGCACTTTCACAGGCCCCGTTGCTTATAACTGTTGCTTGAGCCTGCTGCAGGATGACTGAGTAAGCACCGCCTGAAAAATACACGGACAGATCTTAACATTTGCCTTACATAGGTACAGGTAGCCAACATGGGCGAAAGTATCTTGAAACTATTCATCTATTATAGTACTTTGTCCTCATCGGGCAGCGATTCTGAGTAGGTCTCGTGAAGATGCGCTATATAATTTCTTAGAGTGAATTCTCGGAGTGAACGTGGCACCACCATCATATGGCTCTGTCCAAGTTCAGACGCCCTTCGACACTACATGCATTTCTAGAATGATGACGCTTAACAATTAAAATGATAACTGATTAGTTGCGGAGAAACTAGTTCTGCTCGTCTGGCACTTTTTTTTATTGAGCCACCCTATAATATCAATGTAAAAAGTTCTGAAAAGTTGTTTTGAACACGTGCCTCTGTCCTGTCGCAGAGCAATGCTATTTGGTAGAGATTAACTGGGAATAAGCTTCGATCAATATTTCAATGCGCTCGTCTCACGTTCGGAGTCTTGATATTCGCCCTTCTTCTGTCTAACAGCAAATAAACTGGAAATTAACACCCCTAGTAAGCTCGACCATTATAATGGATCTGGTATCCTTACTTCGCTTATCAAAGTCCCTAACAATGACATCGGAAGTTCAGACGTCTTTCAATTCTGCTGAGACCATACGACCGCAATAAATTGCAGTTTTCGTCCTACGATGATTTATTATTTCTAACGCGCTTTAACAAGACACGTCTTGCAAAAAAGCGCACGGCCTATGATGTTAACAGTCGCTACAGCAAACAAAGTCATCTGAGAGTAATAACGCAGCCAAAAAACCACAACACGAGTCACAATCGAATGAACTCCGATGAAGACATAAGAGTTCAGCCGGAAAGTTTCTCGTACGATGTTAAGTTGAGTTTAGGATCGGAATATTTAGAAGATCTTACCATCCCTGGTGCTGCCCCAGCCAGTGAAGGTGCAGACCATGCCAATCAAACTCCCGTCTGTTGGATTGACGAGACCAATCGGTTGAAAGTTGACGTTGAAGGAGACAGGAACGAAGCCAAAAACGGCAATGTCATTCGGACGACCTGGTGCGCTGTCATCGAACAATGGATGCTACATGAATGCAGCACGAGAATGTATTCGCGTATATGCATAAACCTACACGTTCACACGTTAAAGCACTTAGCCTACACAATGTTCATTATTGTTCATCATGCGTATGCTTATGTTATTGTGCACAAATTTGTGCAGGCGATAATTTATATGCATGCAGTTATGTATGTTTGTATGTAACTAAATAAGTGACTAAAGATATACTGATATAGGCTACTCGCAATTGCTTGTGCGCTTCGGCGTGAAACTCCGATGCAGTGTCCGCGCTGTAGTCGGGATCGCCTCTGAGTAGAGAGCCTGATGGGCGCAATAGCAAATGCGAGAAATAAATAAAAATTAAATAATTGTATATATTTGTTTGTATGTACATGATTAAATCCAGTTATCATCACCATCATCATAAATTTTTATCATCATCCAGGCCCGCCGAGAGGGGGCAGGGGGGGCAAATGCCCAGGGGCCCGGCGACTTTTAGGGGCCCGGAGGGGCCCGGGCAACAGTGATTATAATATGTTTCATATGTTGATTACGAACGGCGGGCCCAACCTTTAATCATTTATATAACTTAATTAGCCTATTGTTTGCGATTTATCATAAATCACAAACAATAGGCTCATGAAGCAATATAAGTGATTAAAGGTTGGGCCCGCCGCCGTAAATCATTTATGTTGTTTTAAATAGAGTCTAATAGGCTATTACTAACTGTTACACTATACTACATGTACAACTGTTCAGTGTTTAAGTTTCAAACAACTGTCCATTACGTACCTTAGTTATCAGTGTTTTGCCAAAGAACCCGCTCACTTCCTCTAGGAACGTTCTTTTGCTAAATTATGCGTTGTCAGATTTCAATCGCAAGTGAACAAATCTAGGCTAAATGATAAATTTCTCTCGCAATGATGGAATATTTTATAAACACAAATCTGGAGCACAAAAACAAAAGAAAACGCTAATAAGTTTTAAAAGGCAAAAAATGGTAGATCTAAGCTTGTAGGCCTACAGTAGCACACTATTTCAATTCAGAATATCAAAAGAAGGCAATCAGAGCCAGTAGGCCTAATTAGGCCTACTTCTACATCAGTTGATTCTAGTGAATTAAACGTGCCTGCATGATGATCATATATAACTGAATGGATGAAAATGAAGTTTGTGGTGTTGATATCTTAATTCCAAATGAAAACATCATAAATAAGAATCATAAAAATGCTGAAATTATGGAGACTGTAAAGAGGCATTGTTTTTATGTTGGCACTCTCACTCTGCCGCAAGGGACCGCGTTTAGGTTAGGCCTATAGGCCTACACAAACGACTGAGACGATAATTATAGGCTGCTTTTAAGCTTATAACAAACGGTCCTCCACGACATTCGGACAATTTTCCAGGCGATGATGAAAGAGCATTTCCGAAGTGCATCTTAGGTTCGCAGACAAGATAAAGAACTAGAGATCCTCGGTGGCCGAGTGGGTTGGTAGCCCGCTCGCCACGCCGGCGGCCCGGGTTCGATTCCCGGTCGGTCGGTTTATCAGAGATTAATTTCTCGGATCTTTACTGCGGGTGGCTCGGTCGCAATATAAACGTGGAGTAGCGGTGGTGAAGGATCTCACCCTCAGGGTCGAAGCCATAACACAGCCGCTATATAAATATGCGATTACATTTACATTTATAAGAGATATCTGCCTATTGTTGCAGGTAAATCCAGAAAAGTTGCTTAATTGGTGATTACCATATTATTTTAATATTAAATTCTTAACATTAAGAACTGATCAAAATCATAAAACTACGCATTAACGTACATTCATACACACACTAATTGTTTTTTGTGTGTGTGTGTAAATTTGCTCAATAAGTCTAAAGATAGTTTGAAGCCCGTGACTGCTCAGCCCAGGGGCCCGGAATTTCTGTCGGCGGGCCTGTCATCATCATGTCATCACCACCACAATCGTCATCATTATCATCATCATCATCATCATCATCATCATCATCATCCTCATCATCATCATCATCATCTTCATCATCATCATCATCATCATCATCATCATCATCATCATCATCATCATCATCATCATCATCATCAACTATATTATCATTATCATCATCAATATTAACTCCGGTACGCATATACCCGAATCCCAAGCCTTATAGCACTTCAGAGATATTTTATTTCCGTAAACTGGAAGTTGGATGAACGATGAAAACATGATATTACTGCTGACGTATTTCAGTATCATTAGAAGCTGGATGAGCATATTAATTACCAGCAGTAGAAGTTGGATGAGCGACGAAATCATTGTCTTATGCTATATTGTAACCGTAAAATTAGAGGCTGGATGAACGATCAAAATATTTTTAGTTGAAGTAAAAGTCGGATGAATAACGGAACTGTGATATAGTAGAATTAGAAGTTGGATGAGCGATGAAAAAATGACTAAAACATGTTTTAAATAATTTTACGATGCTATAAGGCTTGGGATTCGGGTATATGCCTCCGGTACGCAAGCCTTGCACCACAAAACTCTAACATCCTTTAAATTAACTGACAAAATCTGCATTTAGATGTAAATATCCGCCAGTATGAATGACGAGAGGTTGATCAGTCGACCGATTACATGGCCGATGACAAGCGCAGAAAACCTTACGCAACATTGACGTCGAGTAGACGTCGCAACATTACAGCTAATACGATTGAGGCGTAATTTATTGTGATCAGTAGGCCTGTATAAAGGGCTGTTTCCTTTGAAGACGTGGTTTTAACATTAGACAACAACAAAATAATCTGCGGCGTGCATGAAAGTATGCAAAAAGTTAATGTCATATTAGAGTAGAAATGGAATTAAATAACAGAATACCCTGCTAATAAATGTGACATCTGTGAGGACACAGGTTGCACAAGTTGTATCTGTACGAGACGCAGTTCCGCCGAGAACAGAGTAATTTTCGCTGAAATAACATAGACAGACATCACATTAACAATATCGAGTCAACATATTATTTATGATTAAACTGGCACTGCATTCAGCTGCATTTAGATATAACATACGCCAACAGTTCTCAACCTGTGGGTCGCGACCGCCAGTGGGTCGCGGACGATTTGCCAGGGGCTGCCTGGGGACATAAGAAATTCGCAAAAACATGTACACACGTAGTAACAATTGCACTTCTTTATTCTACACGATGGCAACCTAAAATATTTTTTTATTTATAGTTTGGCTAAGATTCGTTCGTTAGATTGCGGCGGTTTATTTAATTTTTGCCGCATTTGTTTTCGAATGCAAATTCCGCTTTTACCATTCTTCCAGAAGATAAAACAATATCCGGTTTGCTCAAAAAATCTATGCTGTCAGCTGGTGAGACCTATACATTGGCGGAAACTTGGGGGAGGACAGTCTACTGAGCTATCTACACCGTGGTTTTAAAAAGTAAGCCAAATTGTTTTTCATATAATATATCCTATGCCTGATAATTAATCTTGCTAAAATGCTTCTTAAATTTAGAGAATTTAACTAAATGTAAATGTAATGTAAATGTAATCGCATATTTGTATAGCGGCTGTCCTATGGCCTCGACCCTGAGGGTGAGATCCTTCAGTGACCTTCACCACCGCTACTCCACGTTTATATTGCGACCGAGCCACCCGCAGTAAAGATCCGAGAAATTAATCTCTGATAAACCGACCGACCGGGAATCGAACCCGGGCCGCCGGCGTGGCGAGCGGGCTACCAACCCACTCGGCCACCGAGGATCCCAACAATAGGATTCCAAAATATCATGCTATAAAGTTGAACGAATAAAGAGATAACGAGTCTTTCAATTTTCAAAGGCGTACGTAGTAGAATGTATTTAGGCCTAATGACATCTGCATGTTACACTGCACAACAAATTTTAACTTTTTTTTTGTTTCCTAAAAATCTTCAACTGTTTTATATAGAATTTGGCATGCTGAAAACAATGGTGTTCTCAGAATTTTTCCATCACGTAAGGTTTTTGAGAAAACGGGCGTGCAAGATTTTAACTGAAATGCTTGTTTATTGCATATTACACTGGTCAACAAATTTAAACTTTTTTTGTTTCTGAAAACACTTTGACTGTTTTCTATAGAAGTTGACGTGCTGAACACGGTGGTGTTCTCAGAATTTTTGTATCACGTCAGGTTTTTGAGAAAACGGGCATGCAAGATTTTAACTGAAATGCTTGTTTATTGCATATTATGCACTGGTCAACAAATTTTACCTTTTTTGGTTTCCGAAAAAACTTTGACTGTTTTCTAGAGAAGTTGACGTGCTGAACACGGTGGTGTTCTCAGAATTTTTGTATCACGTCAGGTTTTTGAGAAAACGGGCATGCAAGATTTTAACTGAAATGCTTGTTTATTGCATATTATGCACTGGTCAACAAATTTTACCTTTTTTGGTTTCCGAAAAAACTTTGACTGTTTTCTAGAGAAGTTGACGTGCTGAACACGGTGGTGTTCTCAGAATTTTTGTATCACGTCAGGTTTTTGAGAAAACGGGCATGCAAGATTTTAACTGAAATGCTTGTTTATTGCATATTACACTGGTCAACAAATTTAAACTTTTTTTGTTTCTGAAAAAACTTTGACTGTTTTCTATAGAAGTTGACGTGCTGAACACGGTGGTGTTCTCAGAATTTTTGTATCACGTAAGGTTTTTGAGAACACGGGCATGAAAGAGTTTAACTGAAATGCTTGTTTATTGCATATTATTTTCAATATACTATAAATTAATTTCATTGCAAAAAAAAATCTTTATGACAGTTCTTCCTCATAATATTGGGTGCTGATGATGACTGTATCACTTAGTTTCCTTTCCTAATCTTGCCCGAGAAACCAGAAACATTAGTGAGACAAACTGAGCAGCCCCTCACAGTCATTATCTTTCTGTTCTCGCCAGACCATCGGGACGGCAAACAGCATTGCTTTCGCAGGACCCCCGAAGTCAAACTCTAAGATCTGCAGCACATCTTCCACAGCAAATGAGAGGCACCCATTCCTTGGCTTTCTCTCCAGTCTTGCAACCAAAGTACATCTCTATGCTCTTTTGACAAGTCCAGTCATTGTGTGTTTCTGAGGCTTACTCATATAACTGTAGCAAAATGTACATGTATCACATTTCATGCAACACTGGCGAGACATTTCTGCTGCCAACAACCGTCTTAATATATATTATAGTTTAAAGCTTATCTGAAAATAGACTGGCTAACTTGTTATGCATCTTGAATACATGCATACTGTATAGAAAACTAAACTTTGGAAATACGACATCAAACTACAAACAAACTGATGCCAACTTCCTCAGTTGGATTTGCATGTAGACCTTTGCAGAGAAGCGGCTCTAATAGTGCTTAGAACTTTTGCAGGAAGATTCTAACCAGCATTAATGAATATGCAGACCCAAGTTTATATTTTATTATGCAAGACAAGCATATATGTAAACTGTCCTAAGTGCATGCCTGGACATACCTCAGTTACACGAAGCTTATTATAACGATGTATCCGAAAAATGGAAATAAATAGAAAATTGAAGATTTCTCAAAAACGTTACGTGCTGGGACAATTTCAAGGTCATTTTCGTGATCAGCAGCAGAAACTGCATAAGAAACACCTGAAAGTGTTCAGGAAACAAAATCACTGTTGACCAGTGTTATTTACCGGTACCGTAATCTAATGTTCAACATAATTATATAGGCCTAGACCAATTAGGCGCACTCTGTTTTCCATTTGCAGATATTACGCTATATAGGCCTAGAGGTCAGTTTAATGAGAACATAATTACTAATTAGTTTATTGTTCGAAAATATAGGTATTCGCACCTTGTTTTCCTTTGAAAATATGTATTTGCAAATATTAGCCCTACACACCGTGGGTTTGATCAGAAAGAAACGGAAATTAAATCTTATTCACACAAAAATCGTCATTCCACAATCCAATCGCAACATTCACGGATGACTCCAATGTTAATTGTTGACCGTTTGTTAACCTGTGGCTCTCTAATTAAATCTTCATGTGCCTTCCTTTCTACAGAAATAATGATGACCATTATTTGCTCCTAGGTGATCTAGTGCTAGAAGCACATGCACAAAAATGACCATAGGCTACTTAAATTTAACCATGCTGCAGAATGCGCTGTACATATTTCAGAATGCCTACTTAACTGCGATGAATAGGTGGCGTCAGGTTTTTTTAACGTGCAGTTGTACACAAAATGTGCAGTTCTAAATGGATGTGTGCAGTTGTAAGCTTAGAAGCATTCCCGTGCAGTTAAAACTATTTGAAAAAGGCTATTATCCTCCGACTGGGAGTAATTTATCATGGAAGATGAGAAAGAAAAGAAGGGGTTGTGCAGTTCAAAAAATTCCTTTAAAACAGCCCTGGGTGGCGTTGTCAACCATATAGGGGCATAGTGGAAAAAAATATTAAACAACACATTTTTTATTTGAACGTACACGGCAAGTCCTACACAATCAGCCGTCGTTACAGCTCGATTGTTTGCAATCAGAGATGCTCCGCAGTAGTGTGATCCAGAAACCCGCAGCGACAGCTGGTGTGGGTATGCAGATATGGAAGCGTCGCTTCCACCAACAATATGCTGTTGCACATCGGTACACAGCGCTACAAAAGGTTCAATACATTTGTACCAGGTATTTGATCTTCATCCTATGCGATCAGACAGCTCGATGGTCTGCAATCAGAGCTTTTTTATTTGTTCAGTTAACACGATAAGCTTATAAGTTCCATATAGTAGCTGCTATGCTCGGCTACGCGGGATGCAAGTTAAATTCAATAAGAACCAGGCCAAGGTCATCGAGAACCAGGGCGTAACGCACACGGGAACCATCGACTTCTACATAGGGGACCGGGCTAGGTAGTTCTATGCCTATATACAAAAGTCTACGATTTAAACATACGCCAATGAAAATATAATCTAACGTTTCAGAGAAAAATAGCGACAATCAGTTTTTACTTCACGTTAACTATCGAATGAGATCATGTTTTCTACATAAATATAAAATTTTAAATCGTTGTCCTATGCCTGCGCTTTGATCACCAGTTTATTTCGGTACTAGCTGGGGTACCCGGCGTCGCCCGGGAAATTTAGGATTCGACCCGATCCCGGCCACAACCCCACCACACCACACACCACATCCCACCCCACCCCACCCCAACCCCCACCCACCACACTCCAACCTCCACTGGTACGCCATCCATGAAAATTGGGTTTTTCGGAAAATTTTCTTTCCGACCCCCGCCCCACTACCCTCACCCTCCCCACCCCACCACACTCCGACCTCCAACGGTACGCCACCCGTGAAATTGTTGGTTTTGGAAAAAAATTCCCCCTCACTCCCACACCCCCACCCCTGCCATCCCGGCCTTGTGTGTGCTGGGCGGAAGCGAGGTGGCCCGTGAAAATATCTGTCTGGCTGCAGCGTTTCATCTGAAAAACTATGAAATTATTGCAAGGGAGTGTAGGCCCTAAAATTATAGCGAATAGTAGGGTTTTCGCCCACAGCCTGGCCCCCATGATTGTGGTAGAGATTCGCCAATCCTCCAACGGGTCGTTCCGTTGGCCCTCTGTCTAGGTACAAAGTTGCAGATAAATAGCTGCGTTTTAGCGAAAAAAATTGGGGTTTCGCCCCCCAGCCTGACCTCCATGGTGGTAGAGAATCGCCAACCCTTCGTTCGTGTGTCTCATGCTGAGACCTACACAGTAGTGCAGGTTTGGATTGAAAAGCTCAAAAACTGTGGAAATACATTCCGTTCAAACAGACACACGCGCAGAATCTTCTCTTTATTTATATAGACGGAGACATTTAATTTTTGTATTATGGTGAACACAAGGAAAATGCGTAGCTGGTAAGACAGAAAAATGTGCACAGAAAAAACAGGTTGCGGCATGACTCGTAATATTAGTGTTGTCATTTCCATGAGAAACTTCCATAGAGCCTACTGAATCAGAAACGTTCAGAGCGTGACAGCACGAACCACGTTAGAAGAAAACGGGTCGTAAGTGCTTATTATATGGAGTAGACGCATTATAAAGCTATAAGCTAATTGAGTGTTGTATCTGTGTTATAGCGATTATTTATTGTGTCTCAGACATTTGTAGACTATACCAGGCTCACCTATAATAGAGTTGAGGCTGGAAAGTTGCTGCTGGACGACTGTGCGCCCGACAGCTAGAGCGAAAGAGGCAAATAGAAAGACAGATATAGGCCGAGAGATGGACTGAACGACAGCAGTGTGCGCTGAGAGCGGGTAGTCTTGTAGGAGCGGCTAGTGGAGAGGGAGAGTTAAGAAAGATGACGTTTTAAGTATTATGGCGTCTCAACGTTGAGTTGCTTGAGACTCGTGAAATAGTTAGGCTATTTACGGTGATTTTTTTATGATTGCTACTCAGTCTGCTCGATTTGGAGTATGCAAATACGAGAAACTATCCATCTTGTCGTTGATTGCGTAACGAAGTCAAAGGTCATAGCCTAAAGTTCACGAACTGCAGAGTGTAGGTATTTTATAACTAGAGATCAGCCACCTTAGCAAAGTTGGTTAGATTAGGTTGATAGGCAGTGCTGAATGTCGAAGAAGAGAGCAAATACCCGAAGAGGTTTGTAGAAGAAGAATTCTGTTGTGAACAGGAATAGAAGTAGTCTCACAAAGGCCAAGAGAGTGCTTCGATACTCACCTGGCAAAGCCAAACACAACAACAGCAGGATCCTCATTGTCTGCTACTGAACTATTTCGTAAAACAGCGGTTAAGTTTGCCCTACTTGAGAGCATCACTCGTGTTCTATATATACGCGTTCCAGAAACGCTGTGAGAAAATTTTACTTATCAAGCAGATAATTGATGGGATGAGAACAAAGTGGTTGCAAGATAAAAAAATGCGCGTACGATCAAAGTAGTCCTATGTACAGAGATATAAATAAATTTAAGATGGTCCACAAAATTCATCTAACAGATTTCAGTTTCCCACAGACATTATTTTAGGTCAACACATTTGACACTTTTTATGTTATCTGAACAAAACGAGATAAATTGTTCCGCAATGATTAACAGTCGAGTGCCCAAGGTATTTTTAGGTAGGCCTACACGAAGGCCCAAGGGGGGGTTCGCGCGGACCCCAACTTTTTTGTGAATATCTTGAGAAGGGATTGGAATATCGTTACAGGATTTACATTATCAACAACCCAGTCTAGTTTTAAAGTAGGTCTAGGCCTACACATCATTTACGGATTAAGAGTAAGCTTATAAATGTGATTAATGGTCAGACATTTTCTTCTAACCAGAGCATAATAAGCAAACAGTGCATTAGCGACTTTCATGTTCCAAATAAATTCTTGACAGGGAAATTTCTGGCAGTCTTGCGACAGAACAACGACCAGGGCAACTGGTTTTTAGCAGGGCATTGCCCTGATTATCCATGCTGTAGCGCCGCTACTGTTTGCAAACTAACATGACATTGTATTTTCGCAGTTTCGCCGGTAGTAGACCCTGGCTCAAGCTCCAGTTAACGTTCTCACTTGCGTCATTAAACAATTTGCTTTTTACGCTCTCACTTGCGCCATGAAACACATTGTTGTTAACGTTCTCACTTGCGACATGAGACATATTGCAGTTAACGTTCTCACTTGCCTAGGCTAGTGCACACGTTTGTCCATGAACTCAAAGGTAGACGCAGGCAAATACGTGCGTGTTATGAGCTTGAAAGCGAGACTTCGATACTAGCATTAAGGATCGATTGAATAGAAGATAGAGGACCTTGGAAAGAAATTATATTAGTCCATATAATTCGTTTGTGATTTAGTTGGCTTCTGTAGCGACTTGGAGCGGTAATGTCAGCCAAATGATAGGCCTATGCTGCGCTATTATAATGTTAAATCTACGCATATTATATAGGAACTACAATCATTCGGTCAAACACAAACTTATGTAGCCACGGTCTACATTTGGCCCTAGATGTTTGCCAAAGCTTCCTTGCTACCATCTCCAGATATTTCGAGTGTAAGCAACTCTTTCTGCCATCAATCCTTGTGTTCGTTTGCAATAGGATTTTCGTTTAACTCTCTGCAGATTCTGCTGTCACCAACAGACTTTCGTTAAGCCGAATCTATGTCGCATCTAACCTCGCAGCATCTATCTATCATCTATCTATCTATCTATCTATCTATCTATCTATCTATCTATCTATCTATCTATCTATCTATCTATCTATCTATCTATCTATCTATCTATCTATCTATCTATCAATCATCTATCTATCATCTATCTATGTGATTTATATAGCGTCATAGCCATCACCAGACAGGAACAGTAACTTGAGCATTAAGAAGTAACAAAGTTATGCAATGCACCCTGAAAGTAAACAGCTACTGCTGATGCTGCATAAATTTTGACCAGGCCTAATTAAATATACAGTAATTGCAAGTCCTATAAGAGTACTTCGTAGCCGCCACTTTGACGCACGATGAGGACTAATGTGCTGTTCTGCTTGATGCCAGCCTGCCAGATGGTTTGTCCGGATCCGAAATTCAAAGGTTTTGTGTCTACAATGTAAATATTTTGCAATTATTCTAATCGTCACACTTACCTCAAGAAATTTGTGTCGTTCTGCAACCAAGCAAGCAGACAAAGCAAACACTGAAGTTACGATTGGAATATAAATGCCTTTTATGTGACTGCATAAAATTTATTTTCCTAATTTATTAGGATAGGCCTAATACACCTGGTCAACTTTCCTTTTACAAATAATAATTTATCATAATCAATTCCTTTCAAAGTAACCCATATGGCTAGCATAGTAATATCTATCTTCGTTTCTGCTTCTGAACCCCAAAGGTTAGATATTTAAAACAATACCGGAAGTAAATTCAACACCAATTCATTGAAAGCTTAGATTTTGATACGAAGATAGAGACCTTCGAAACCAAGTCCAATGTCGGCCGCAGTGTCCTGATAGCCGAAAACTTCCGAGACTGTCGTCAACAGTTGATCAACTGTAGAGCCCTAAACGAACAAAATGGGGCAATAATTATCAAGAAGCATCTAAAAACTATACTTTTCACACAGGTCCTTTTTGACTGACTTTTTCCCTGCTCCAAGTGCTTCTGAATCGTTGCTACGTTTTTTTTAATAGATTGCTTACGAACCCATGGCACTTAAATCTCTACATATTATTATTATCAAATCCATTAGATGCAGAAAAACTGCAAAAAACAACAGATAATAAGATAACAGGTAAACCAACGCAGCGTGATTTTAAGAGGTGAACAACTAAACATGTGACAATTGTGACAATGTCATAGCCTATGCATCTTCAAGATTATGGTTCACTTACCGCTGATATCCGAATAATTCTACTTCTGTTATTCGCCTCAACAACGGTCACAGTTATTTCTGAAAAACCACAAACCAAAATAAACAGTCATCGATTGGCTTTCAATGGCAGAGAGCCTTCGTGTGCTTGAGGCCATAGGTGTAGCTAGATAGAGGCAAGAAGAGGCAACATTGATTTTCAATAAACATGATAAGTCAAAAGGTTTTAGAATTTTCCAATGGTCTGCCATGCTTGTATCATGCAGTGTCATTTCAGTCATGGCTTTTCAGTTACAGTTTCAGTTATAGTTCTCTTTTTAATATTTTAGTTGACCTACAGTTGCAGTTAGGCGACAGCTAATTGTAATCTTTTTAAGTTTTCAGTTATGGTTTTTCAGTTTTCAGTTACAGTTTCAGTTATCACTTTCCGAAGTCCTGACTAGCGGCACAAAGGACACATATCTGAGATGATGCCTCCTCTTGAATTATTATCATTTTGGCATTTTATTTTTTTATCATTTCTTGCTCTTCTCTAAAGATGACAATTGAAAAGGATGTTGAAATGTTGCGACTGACAGCCTATGCCTTGCTAGTATTATGGATGTCGTTCAGAGTTTCATTCCATTGAATATAGGTCTAAGTCTGGCTACACCGCTGCCCGGAATATTGCTTTCTCCCTTTGCTTTCTCTCGGCTGGTCGGAAGCATTGGAATTTGTTACTCGATTCAATTCACTGTGTCAATACTTTGAGGTCATCTGAATCCACGTTTTAGATTCGACATCAGACTGTGCTGTTCTCCATACGGAATTACCATAATTATCCAGGACACGCATGTAGCCAGTTAGTCTCCGCTCTGCGACCGTCTCCAATTTCAACTTAAAGTTCACAGGGAACAGCTCTGGCTCAACCGCTCATGTCCATCTTTGGCGAAGACGTTTAACAATCGTCTTAGGAACTAACGTTGTGTTACATGTCAAAGCCAAAAAAGTTTACAAACTAATGAAAAGTTGAAATTGTTCCGTCTTCACCTGGTTTTTCGAACCACTTGTCGATCAGTGTAAATGTCGGTCTTTTCGAGGTGTCCCTGTTCATGCAATCTACACAGACACAACATCGCACTGAACAACAATGGTGCATCAAATAACTGTCCCGTAAAATGATTGGTTCTTCGCCACTTTCCGTGTTGTGAACGCATTTCAGTTTACCAGGAAAATCTCTGCACTCGTCTGAAATTCTTATCCAATCTTGGAACCAGTAAAATCTTCTTCCTAGCCTAGAATTTTGCAGAAACAGATAGTTTAGCCCACTTTTCATTTTCTTTCTCGTGTAATAAGTTGAGGCATGTGAACTTCGTCAGCATCATCCGGTTTGATGGGACAAAGACCTAGGGGAGTCCACTTCATTGTGTATCACTTTCTTCAAAGTCCTCGCTCTTGTGCAGAAATTCTTAAGCTTTGTGCATCTTGTTTGCACCAGTACCTGGTGTCATCAATCCATTCTCGGTTAGGTCTCCCCTCAGTCATTCCCGTCAATGGTGCCCAACATCACTGTCTTTGTCGAAGTGATTTAAAAAAATATATATAATCTCCAACTCAACTATAATTCATATCACAATTATTCAATCAAATTCATTTTAGTCGATTGCCATCCAGAAATAGATAGCACTAACTCACACGTTCATGCCATTCAGGCGACCATGAGGCAGTGGTGGACAGAGTCGCTTGTTATTTCAACTACAGATAGGTCTCTTAAGACTGTCCAACCTACTCTTTATCAGATACTTTAAATCATCTGGAGCAGTTTCAGGAATGTCGAATTGCATTTCCGTTGTTTCTTTTCCCGTTACCATCGTCCAAACGAGTACTCCATAACTGTAATAACCATAAATAAACAACAGTAAGCTTTGAAAACGTTTTCATAAGAAATCGTAAATAGTTGACTAATATTATTTAGGTCTACCTAGCCTACTTGCTATGAATTGCAACTTTTTTAACTTTGTGTGCAGCAGATTGAACATTATGTGCAGTTTGATTACAGTTACTGTAGCCAACCATAATCTGAACTTCATTAACATTTAGTTTTATTTAATTGACAGTAAATTCCGAATACCTTACATAATACGATAAGAACTTCATACCTAGAGTACTTTACAATAGCTTAAAACAAATGATTAAAATTAGCGATTAGTTTAAATTAATAAACAAAGCAACATCTTGAACATTGTACAAACATTTTGTTTTATTTTATTTTTCATATTTTTCATATATAACTTTTTCTGTTCATCTTGTAACTGTGTTGCGGCTTGTCAACCTGATTTCTGATTAAACAAATATATATATATATATATATATATATATATATATATATATATATATATATATATACATGGTGGCTCAAAAAAATGTACCACCGGATAAAATGCGATATCTTCGCAACCCGTTGAACTTCTTTTGCGAAAATTTCCCAATTTGTAGAGGAATGAATTTCCAACAATCCCTGAAAGTTTCATTTGAAACTTTTCATGTTTGGAAAAGTTACAGCTGTTTAAACTTTCAATTTCGTTTTTTCAAATTTCCGCAGAAAATGAACGTCACTTGTAGATTTCCATGTCAAATGATATCACTTTTCACTACGACCTCAGAATTTTGTTTTGCAGTTTATTGTAATGTATAAAGAGAGTGTCCACTCCCTGCCTTAACACGAGCTCGAATTCTTTTTGTGAAGCTCAGTATGGCCTTGTTGATCGGGTCCTGTGGCAACTGACCCCACATTAGCAGCAAGACTTGCTTCAGCTAGCCAATGTTCTCCAACTTGGGATGAAATGTCTTGAAGCGTTCCAGCATAGCCCACCAGCAAGAGGGCAAGTTTGTTAGTCATCTTTGCCAATACATTCACTTCAGTTGATGGCAAAAGGTAGCGCCGTCATAATCAACCTTGCCGTGCGAGCAAGTGGGCGCACCGTCTTGCTGGAAAATGAAACCAGATGTTAGAGCATACCTGGTCTTCAATGAGTCTGGGTAAGAGAGTTCAACGATGAGTTTGACATCTAACCTACTGAATGGGATTAAATGCAGTCTTTTCTTGCAGCCGTAACACACCAGCATATCTGATGCCGAAACCATGATGTGCTCTGCAAACTTGACCCTTTTCATTACCAAGCGATTTTCGTGAAAAACGTGCTTGTTTTCCGTCAGACCAAACGACCACTTCCTGCCTCTCTTCCGACATCTGATCCACTTTACATAAACACGTTTTCAGATAGCCTTCAATATGCTCAGGCTTCACTTTTCACTGGATATTTTGCTATGATTACGCGATGTCCCAGTCACTGCTCACGCAACGCCGGAGTTCCCATTTTATCCTCCGCAGAAACTTTGCCCGTGACGTTCAGTAATGGATTCACGAATGGAGACCTTAATCCATAAAAATATCACCAAATGCCAACAGGTTGCATCATAAACAGCTTCTTTACAACTCTCAGTGAGGTCGTATGACATCATCATGTGTTTTATGTGTTGCAATTTGCAAAAAATCTCAATGAAATCACATGTATCGGAAAATTATTATCCGGATATTTGAAAAAACGGAATTGAAAGTTTAAACAGCTGTAACTTTGCAAACATGAAAATTTTCAAGTGAAACTTTCAGGGATTGTTGGAAATTCATTCCCCTGGAAATTGGAAAATTTTCACAGAAAAATGTCAGTCGATTGTGAAGTTATCGCATTTTATCCGGTGGTACATTTTTTTTGAGCCACCCTGTATAATATCTACATTGCAATGTGTAACTGTGAACATAAAACCAGAATTGCTTTCAACAGTCATGTTCCAGCGTCAGACGCTCGGAAAATAAGAAGCAATTTCCAAGTAGAAGAAACTGCATGAGCAGCGTTTTCTTCAACATTTTGTGTTGTCAGAACTTCATTCGCGCGCTACGATTGTGACGACGCTTATTGAGTCTGGATATGAGCTTAGACACTTTCCTACCATTTCCTTTCCTTCCAGCAGATCTCCAAACTAATTTTTGCCTGAGAAACAATTGACACCAAAATCCACTGAAAGTGGTATAGATTAAGGCACTTTATCTTCATATTCTCTAATCGTGACCTCTCTGTGTAAACGACTTTTGTAGGATACAACTTACCTCCAGACATCGCTGGCTTTGGAGAATGTTTTCCTAGTGCGAACCTCAGGCGCCATCCAAGTGAATGTTCCTCTGAACGACATGACTACCGTATGGTGGTGATCCCTGATACAATCAAAGTCCGTTATCTTCAACGTTTTTCCAGTCAACTCATTCCGTTCGAAATCCTCCGAAATCACAACTATTAAAAGAAAACAAAATAATGTTTCTGGCGTGATCTAGCCTAATACCCGTAATGATCAATTATTGTATATCTAACAAGAAGTCAGCAAGTAATATAAGAACTTAATACCGAATGCTGAAAATGGCAAAATAATTATAGCATACATGTATCGTTGATTTACAGCCAAATTTGCAAGCTATATCACCATGAACGATTTCAATTATATTATTTTTAAATTAAATTTTTAAAAATTAATTTAATTTGATTCTAAGGAAAAATTCCGCTGATAAGCTCAGGCCTACGATTCCTATCACCAACAGTAGTAGCCTATTAGGCCTATATACGACATTTCAAATCTTTCCGATTGCATTAATCGTATTGAAGACAATAAACTGCACCCCATAGTAGCCATCAAGTTCTACAGCCATGACAATTGCATGTTTTTAGAGTATTATTAAGTTTTACTAGAACATTATAAATATACTAACTGTTAGCTGATTTGAGATCCCTGTGAACAACGGAGTTTCCGTGTAGATAAGTCATACCGCTGGCGACCTGCTTGGCCCAGTCCTTGACGACATCGATAGGTAACGGAGTTGTAACCTTCTTCAAAGCTTCCTCTACTGACCCTCCTCTGGCAAACTCCATGCAGATGTACATAGCAGGTGGATTGAAATTAGCGTCACATGCAGCGTTGAAGACTTTTATCAAGTGCTTATGATTCAGTGACTTCCACTTACTACAGGCCTCGATTTCTTTCTCCATCTGTTCACCCAACTCACGTTTATCGAACACGCGACGCTTGATTGCACATTCTCTACCCTGCCAACCACACGGACCGTACACTTCGCCATAATTTCCTTTGCCCAGAAAACCGCTGCCTTCAATAATTCTCTTAAACGTTGATTCCGTGGCAAGCATGCTGTCGTTAACACAGGCCATCGTCAGAACGTCTACACTGAATAGAACGAAATAGCCTAAATGATTATCATGATAGGCCTACATTGTTTTAGTCCAAGTAACAATTGAAATATTATCTTACATAGTTTATACCGTGATTCAATGCATTGACAATTTTTCATTTTAGAGTTTTCTCATGGACCGTCCACCACAAAACAATGATATAACTTATGTTATTATTAATAGGCCTATAATTATAGTCTATCCTACATGTAGATTATTTATAGGCTACTGTGGTGGAATGACCGAGTAGGGCCTAATGATCGAGAACATCACTGACACTCAGATCCATTTATTTTGCCGAGACGGTGAGACCAATCTTCTGATTCTTCTCTGCTTATTTAATGCACTTAGCCCTCAGGCTAACAAGTTTTGTTTGTGACATGGACTATCATCGGTGGTGGTTCCCCAGATTTTGCGTTTAGTTCGAGATATCACATCTTGCAATACAGTAATTAACGGATTCAGTATTCATTTCGGAGTCTAGGGCCTAGGCCATTATACCGAACAGACCATTCTTTTTTGTCACACGTGAACCTGTTACAGTATGCTAGACCTATAGCCCTGCGTGCAATTGATTTCAAATGAGTGATCATTAGGCTGTCAAACAGTTAAGCCCATAATCACCAATTTGTAGGGCTAGTCATGGGTGTAAACAGTGTCTCATAGGCTAACTTAAGTAGGCCTAGTTGATTGATATTAAGTAAGTAAGTAAGTAAGTAAGTAGATTCTTTAATATAGGCCTAACCAGCTGCAAAACAGCACTCTGGTGAACAAGTAGACCTATCACATATAACAAATTCACTTAAGGCATACAAAAACTAACAACAAAACAAACTAATAAGTATGTATAAAGCATTCTATTTACAAAGAAGATTGTCAGCTCTTGGTAGGACCCGGTCATGGTGACTGAGGAACAAGTTATGACCCGTTTGCTTCGCTAGGGGGAACAACTCGTGGAGGACATGGCCTGGTCGTGTCAGAGCCGCCGAAAACAAACGGGTATCAACATGACGACACAATTCTTCAAATGTTGTTGTTATCACCAGGAAGATAATGCTGACGAATAATCCTATTCATCCGCAGTGGCGGCGCTACGCCAGGGCATGGCAGGGCAAATGCCCTGGTAAAAAAGCCTTTGCCCTGGCTGTTGCCCTGGTCGTTGCCCTGCCAGAAATTTTGCCACGGGAGAATTTTTTCGGGCACATTGCTTCTTACGGTTCACGTCCGTCCGCTCTGTAGCAGGGTACAAAGGTCTGGCAGGACAAAATTCTGGCAGTGCAAAGGTTCATGAAGAGAACAAAATCTGGCAGGGCAATTTTCTGGCAGGGCAAACGTTCTAGCAGGGCAAAAATTCTGGCAGGGTAACGACCGTAAAATGTTGGCAGGGTAAACGTTCTGACAGGGAAAATTCTGGCAGAGCAAAAATTCTGTGGGGCAAAACTTCCTGCAGTGAATTTTTTCTGTTTATCCACATTGCCGTATACAACTAACAACCTATGCCCAGCTGTCGCTTTATTGTTTTTCAAATGAAGCGTAGGCATTTGCGTAGACAATAGACCTACAGGGTGGGCAAAAAAAGACCCCCTAGGTTTTTTGACAATATCTTGACCAAAAGTAAGAATTTAGACATGAAATTTTACAGTCTTAAAGACAATTCATACATACATATGATGGCCAAATTTCATCAACATATTTCAAACAGAGCAAAAGTTATGCCACTATTATGGAGGCCACCCATCGTTTTTTGACGATTCAAAAACGCAATGCAACAAAAAGTGAGTTTTGGCCAATATCTTGGCCAAAAGTAAGAGTTTCGAAATAAAATTTTGTAGGCTCAAGGACAATTCATATTTACACATGATGGCTAGATTTCATAAAAATATTTCAAACAGTGCAAAAGTTATACCACTTTTAGTGAGGCCACCCACCGTTTTTTTACCTTTTGAATCATCAAAAAACGTAGGTTGGCCTCACTAAAAGTGATATAACTTTTGTTCGGTTTGAAATATTTTTTGGTTTATATAATTACAATTATACTGGTGAATAAGCAGATCTCCCCGATGTAATTTTAGTGTACTTTGAGAAATTTCAAATTTTTGCATTAGTAAGCCTATTTTTGGCAGTTGTGATCATTTGCACTACAGCTGGACTCCACTCAAGTAGGCCATAATCGACTGGCCTGCTGTTTGCATGGACGCCCGCAGGAGGGTTGAAAGCCAATTAATGGTCGTCGTTACAGTTTTTAGAAAGAGCTTGAACATGCAAAGCAAAAAGTTATAACAGCATGTTTATTTCTATAGAGATCTCTAAACGTAGATTTATGACTTTCACTGTCTGTATCATTCGTATCATTGATGCATTAATGCAAAGAAATTGGTTAAAACACAAAAGTAGCAGTTAAAAACATAGGTGCCAATTTTCCAGGGGGGCAAGTGCCCCCTCTTGCCCCTATGTGCGGGCGCCCATGCTATCACATTAATTTGATAACAATATTATTAAGATTATTATTTGAGATGAGACATAAAAATCGCTTTGTTGCTACTTTCTGCTGCATTATGCTTTTGATTCGTCAAAAGTCGGTTGTCTCACTAAAAGTGATATAACTCTTGTTCTGTTTGAAATATTGCGGTGAAATCTGGCCACTCTGTGTAAATATGAATTGTGTTTAAGCCTGTAAAATTTTTTACAAATTTACTTTTGGCCAAGATATTGGCAAACACTTTAGGGGGTCTTTTTATGGCCCATCCTGTACAAGGTTTCTAAAATTTGCTTTTCAAATGTTAAAGTGTTCGGTTTTATGGCTTCGCCCATTTTGATCCTCTGACCAGCCAACCATACTAGTGTAAGGTGCGTGATTTATGGCATGCACGGTAGCGCAAATTATAGGCCTATGTAAGCCCGCACTACCGAGCATGCGAATCACCCTCTGCCCTGGTTACTTTTGTGACTGCCCTGGCTATGCCCTGGCTACAAAAAGTGTCTGGCGCCGCCACTGTTCATCCGGACTTGGAGCCTACCCTTTTCCTGTTGTCCAGCATATCCACACCATGCATTCAGCAGACGTGACAGCGTAGTAGCTCGTACCACATCGTAGGGGCCTATAGCTTGAGGCCAGCCAGACTATGAGCAGTGCGTACACGGAAGGCATAAAGGGACTGCCTGGCCCTACAACATATCTTATCAATGTGAATATTGAAACTAAGATTATTATATAATATTACACCAAGAACTTTCAAGCTGCCAACCCTGGTTAAGCCAGGTGTTTGCATTGGGTCGGACCCACCCTCTGCACGCCCCCAGGTCCTCTGACAAAATTGCTAAAAGAACAAAGTAATATTATTGGTTAGATATGTCTCACCTGTTTACGGTCTGGTTCGGAAATAGGCTATTGTCATATTTTCTTGTTCAGCACAACGCAACATTTTCAGTTTCGGTTCCTTGTCTTACTGTGTGATGCTAAGAGTGTTTCGTCCAGGCAGTCTGAAAACTAGCTTTAATTTCTGAAGACATAAATGTAGACCTCGCCATGTTATAGGTTTCATAATGCAAAATGTAATATTATAAAATGGTTCATTTCTGTTTAGGCGTGTAACCTACTAAATAAAGACTCAAAAATTCCCAGCATCATGTCTGAAGAGCTTTCGATACTATTTTTGTTATCCAAACTAGGTCTATAATTTAGAAACATCGCAGATGATTTCAACTGATTAGCAATTAGGCTTACCTATTAATTATTTGGCACTAGGCTAACCTTGAACTTTTAGTCAACTGGATCAATTTAATTTTCTATAGAGTTGATAGCATAGGTCTATATTGTTACACCGTGTGAAGCCTACTTGGTTCGCAGAATGTCAAGAATAATCCAAAATTATATCCAATATTATTCGGTTTTGAAACTGCAAACTTAGATTATATCACACGAAATACTCTACAGAAGGCCTGCATAAACTGCTTGAAGTTATATTTCTTGACTGTGTTTCTTTGGTCTGTAGCCATAATTATTATTGGAACATGTAGATAAGTATAATAAAATTATAGGCTACGTGGGATAGGCCTATGATGCACGCGGGTAATCTTATAATTGCAGATAAATATGAGGCAGTGCTACAGACACGTTTGACCGGATGTTTACTTTGCAACAGCTGATGTAGCTGCATTGGCCTATTAGTAGCATTCTGTCAGATTTGTAAAATATGCATGGTGAGAGACAGACAAACGGACAAACAGAAAGACAGACAGACAAAAAGAATGCGAGAGAGACAGACAGACAAAGACGAGACAGAGAGAGAGACAGACAGACAGACAGAAAGAGAGACAGAAAGACAGACAGAAAGAGATAGACAGACAAATAGAAAGACAGGTAGCTAGACAAAAAGAAAATGTGAGTGTGTGTGTGTGTGAGAGAGAGAGAGAGAGAGAGAGAGAGAGAGAGAGAGAGAGAGAGAGAGAGAGAGAGAGAGAGAGAGAGAGAGAGAGACACGGAGATAGAACAATATATAGAGATAGAGACAAGAGAAAGAAAGGCACTTGGCATTTAATATCTTTAATTATCAACACGGTGACGTTGTTCATCCGGAAGTTACAACTACAACCATGTAAGAAAAGATGCAACAGATTCTTCCATCTGTAACAAACTCACAAAATATCGAAAAAATACGATTAGCATTAATCAATAAAACAATATGCGACTGTTTTTGATTCTGTCAAAGTCGCAACATCAGATCTTCCTTCAAACTAAATAAACATATAATAAAACAGGGCGAAATAAGTCATCAGATCTAAATTCAGATTCAATAAAAACTATCATAAAACAGAGTCGAATAACAGTCATCGGATCTTACTTCAGATCATTTATAGCACTTTTGAATAGATGGTTCTGAAGAAGCGCTACCTAATTTTCTTAATAAATAAAAAATCTAAACATTCGCATTAAACAGAGCGGAATAACAGTCATCAGATCTTCCTGTGGCTGGCAGTAGGCCTAATAAGTTTAAAGATGACTTTCAAAGATGAAGTTGGAAACTCGTGGTCAGAATGTTGGATCAAGTAAAGTAGAAATGGAAATTGACTGACTAACTGCAGAGGTGTGTGTGTGTGTGTGTGTGTATGTGTGTGTGTGTGTGTGTGTGTGAAGCATGGACGCGTGCAGATGTTTTTGCAAAAGAGACAAAAACAATGGTTAATGGTTATACTATAATACTGTTAAATATGTTAACCAGAGCACGATAAACGCAGAGCAGGACAAAAAGAACATGGCTATTTTTCATGGAGTTTTCTAAGTAGACATTAGTTTCACTTTGAACATCGTTAGTATCAGTAATATAATTAATATCATTAGTATGATTAATGTTTCAGTTCGTCGACATTTGTTAGAAACCAAAAAGCAGCATAGTGAAAAAGTGGCTGTCAATTTTTCAAATAAGGAGGAAGAGCCGCTTCTTGTTCCAATGTGTGGGGCCTTGGGGGGAAAGGAAAAGCAACTCAGACTGAGTCAGAAGAAAAAGAATCTAATAGGACATACAGACATACGGGAACAGACACAGAGTGCAAGTGGAAACAACCAGCAAAAGAGAGGCAGCTGCCATGCCTGCAGAGGCACGAGTGACAGAAAGGAAGTCATGCAGCAGAGAAGGGAAGATGTGAGAGAAGCAGAGACGGAAGGAAGTGATGTAACAAGGAATGATTAGAGCAGAGAAAGATGATAAACCCGTATTCTTCAACGAATCCAATCAAGATAACAATTAAAAAAATCAATTTCCAACAACGCCTTTCTAAATGCCAGTAAAATTAGGTTATGAAAACTAATTAATCACAAATATAAGCATGTAATTATTGGTGATTTTTACAATTCGAATGCAAAATTAGTTAGTCATAACTTAATTATTTAGAGTTTCAACTCATCTCAAAAATTCATTCTCCAGTTAATATCTGATAACCGCTTACATCTAGCATTGACAACATATCAGTAAATTTGATAATCTTAGTAGTCCAGTGAAACAGATTTGCAAAGTCACAAAATTATGTCTGTATGTACGTGTGACCATAAAATAAAATAGACCGAGGGATCTGACGCAACAATTTACAATACTCCAGTCGAGATAAGAGCGCAAATGAATCAAGTTCCAAAGAACGTTGCACAGTGAAAAAACATTACATTATTTTACCATCGAATGAAAATCCTGCACACGGTGTCGAACAGGCGTAAGGCACTTTGCTACTGGTTTCCAGGCATGCATGTGTGCATGTATGCGTGAGTGTGTATATCTGTGTGTGGCTGTGTGCATGTGTATGTGGCACGAAGTGCTAAACAAGGAAAACTTAAGTAATGTCTGTTTCTGTTGCTGTTCTGGAATCTTTCTATCGGTTGATCGGTTGGTTCATCTTCTAGGCGAGTCTAACATCGGAGTAGATCTACATGTACTCTTCCACCAGCTGGAGTGCTTGAAGACTGTGAGGATAGTCTTCCAACTGGAGCTGTGCGTAGTTCAATTCTTCTTCGTCGATATACTGGAAAACAATCATCAAACGTTTAAAGAACAGCAGCCAACCCACGTCTCTTTCTTCACTCAACACATTCACCAACTTTACCATCTGCTACAATCAAGAAACTATGGACACATCGCACTTGTCGTCATCCGTTTATTCTTGATCAGAGAATTTGTTTGTCACTCCTCTATGTCTCTCTGTCTGTCTGTCTGTCTGTCTCTATTGTCTGTCTGTGTCTGTCTGTCTTTCTCTGTCTGCCCGTCTCTATATTTTTCTCTCTGTCTACCTTTCTGTATGCCTGTCTGTCTCTCTCTATTCTTCTCGTTCTGTCTGTCTGCCTGTCTTTCGGCCTCTTTCTGTCTGTCTGTTTCACGCTCTTTCTCTCTGTCTTCCTGTCTGTCTCTCTGTCTCCCCTATATCTCAATGTTGGTCTACGTCTGTCCTTCAGTCTCTCTGTCTCTGTTTCTCTCTCTGTTTCTCTCTCTCTCTCTCTCTCTCTGTTTCCCTCCCTCCCTCCCCCTCTCTCTCTATCCCTCCTTCTCTCTCTCCCTCTCTCTCTCCCCCTCTCTCTCTCTGTATATATATATATATATATATATAAATTATATATCTGTGCATCACATCTACAGTTAAATGGAAGTGGTGGAATCGGACGCATGACTGACCGGGTGATCACGTTGTCCGTTGTCACCGTAGACACAGTTGTTCCTGGAGCTGTTGTTCGCATTGTTAGTCGTCTGTTGTCCTTACGATTCAAAAAGCAAAATGTGACAAATATAAAGTGAAGCTGACAACAATGAAAACAGAAGCATTTCTGCCACAACTTGGCAACATATGCAAAGATAGCGTTACAGTTAATCAGGTTGAAGAGTAACAATTAGCACTGATGCCATCATCTCAATAGAACAGGAAAAGAAATCACATAGCACAGGAGTGCAATGCCAATTAACAAACACATGAGACTCCCCATCACCGGCTGCTAAAAAAGAATTACAAGCAATAAGAATTGCTATCAATGGAAACCTATTACACAAATCACATAATTAGGCCTACATTAATCACGTAATTACATAATTCACATAATTACATTAATCACATGATAGCATAAATCACATAATTACATAAATCACATAATTACATCAATCGCATAATTACATCAATCACATAATTACATAAATCACATAATTACATAAATCACATAATTACATAAATCACATAATTACATAAATCACATAATTGCATAAATAAAAATGCTGCAAGAATTCGGTTCTATACTCGTAATTCATTCTCCATAATTTTTCAGAACTTCAAAGTGACTTTCAGATCAATTAATTCGTAGTCAATGAAAAGTTATCCAACCTGCTTGGTTCTTCTTATTCTTGTGATAATAGTATATGGCTGCCACAGCGATTAGCAATACACATCCGATCGCAACGACAGTTCCTATTATCATACCAGTATTGTCGCCTGTTGATGGTCCTTCTGCAACTCACAGAACTTATCAATTGTGTCCTGTATTCCAACATGTTCTCATCTTATTCAGTTAAAGATATTACGCTCTACAGAATCCAATCTCGCTAATAGCCACACATTCACTGAGTCCACGTTAGGTCCGCTCTGCGACAATGTTGGTGACTCATGCGGTCTATGGGTCAGTCATTGTGGCCGACCGTCAGGGTCACGATCGCCATTATTGTTTCTCTTTCTGGAATATCAGGAAAAATCGTTTAAAATAGAGCAATGAATGAATTTAACCGAAAATCTTCTGTCATTCTTAGACAAAGACGACACATGAATAAATAATAGTCAATGTTGACAGAAGGACTTTAAAAATCTGTATTACAAGATTTTATCAGAAATTTGTGGAAAAGATTTCTCATTCAGTAATTGGATTTTCAGCCATGGTTGAGTCGGCTGTGTAAAATGAAATTGTTATTGAACTGTGCAGTCGGGTATTTGGGAACATAATGATAAAATAATTATGACAACTATTTACAACACCAAAATACTGAACCAAAGCCAGACTCAAAATTGTATCCACATGCAAAACTGCATTAGTCCTGATTAGATATATCAGCTGAATATTTTGGGAATTTACATCTATCTACAAACATGAACAGAACATGTGGGCTTATTGAGAAGAACACAGCATGGTTAATAAGGCAGAGCTGTCGAAAACACTTACGAAGGACTGTCGAAACACAAAAAATGGATCTGATATTTTACACGGAATCACACAGTTGAGCGTGGGCCGCCCACGTATGCATGAAGTCAACACCTGAGAACAACCCTCATCTCAAGCAAGTCCACAATGCCTAACAATCAGCTCTTCTTCTATCATCACTGGGGAACAAGTGAAGTAATCACGAAGCACAAGATAGCGATGGCCAACAGCAACACAGTCTGTTGTTATAGGTCATGTGCAATGTGCATTTCTTGCTACAACAGTAGTCATGCATTAAATAAGAGTGCGATAGAATAAATGCCTAGAATGCTGAAAATCTCTTAGAAACTTACTACGTGGAATCATTTCTAGCAATAAGTGAAACACAACTTTAATAACTATAAGCAGATGATTCGAGCATTTTAAAGCCTGCCAGCCAAGACACATCATGTGCTGCATGGTCATTGTTCACATCAAGTCACATCCACTTTGAAATTCTGCAACTTGACACTAACGCTACGCTGAACCAGCTCTTTGAAATGGACTCATTTTCTCAGCCTCCCACCTCCTAATAATAATCTCTACTCCGCTTGCACTCTCCGAGCTGCTACTTTCGACTCTTCAAGCAAATCTTATACCGATACTACTCAGACCATCATCACAGATTACCACTGTAGACTAGGCTAGCACCACGCTGTTTTCTCGGTTTGACCTTCCGGATTTCGATACGGCACCGGAAAGAATAGGGTAGTTTGGGCCATCGCCATTAGGCCATTCGATATAGTATCTTTGACGTGGGTTTTGTGAGCGCTATTTCCTCGAAGATGTACATTACAATACATTACAGTACATTACATCGTAAGGCAAATAACTGCGGCTTCTCAGTGGCAGCAAAATGAGTTTGGTCAATAGACCGAACTGCATGCATAGCCAATTAAGAAGACAGATAGAACTTATAATATTCGGATTTGTATCCGTTTCATACCTTGACCGGATTTTTCGGCATTACCATCCTCAGCTGTAGAAGTTAATGAATCGGCGAATTGCGAGAAAACAACAAACAGACATTTCTGAGATTATGTGCAACAGTCGCGAAGTGCAACATCCCTCAACATTTTCGTCTTGAAACATTTACACCGTCCCAGCTTGTGCATTATCATCAATTAATCCTTTTACCGGCTGTCCTGATTATAGTCGTCAAATTTTAGTACGATTATAAGCCGGTCGGCCGATAAAGGGGTTAATGAAAATATATTTGTCAAATGACTCTACATAAGTGAACTGTGTAAAAGCAGAAGGAAGAAGCAGCTGGTCATAGACAATTAGACATTTGACCCGTGCATTCCATCAAATCAGGTACATAATTGAAATTTTTGCAATTTTCCAATGGCTGCAGCTTATGATCAGAATACAGGAACACTCAGCCGCCAAGTCAATTCTCACTACGAAATCCATCCACATAAATTTACTCAACCATTGTTTTACTCCAGTCTTTTCAAAGTTCTGTCGCTCTATCACACTGTGGAAAGCAATAAGCGTTTGTGAATGAGTTGGTGACCTGCGCTAGGGTTTCTATATAGTGGCATTTTGGAGATAACGATTACGATTCACCGCTGCGGTGTCTGAAGAAAGGACTGAGGATGAAAAAATCAAGTGTTTAATAAAAGAACATAAACTGTCTTTGAGGACGACACTTAAAACCTGTCTATTTAAGCTTGCTTGCTATAAGTAGCTTCAATTCTGCTTTCTCAGAGTCATCGGATTTCAACCTGACGTCTGTAAGACATTATGACTCTGACTTATTATCATTGAAACTTCGTGCATTATGATAACGATGCCCTATTAAGTCTCTTGAAAACATTTAGAAAACATTTAGAATCGGGAATGCATTTGGCATAATTTTGAATTCTTAAAAAACATAATCACATTTAAAAGTAAAAATGTGCGTTAATTTACAATGACAAGATTATATGACATATCCATTTATCAAATAACTTCATAATAAAAATTTAAAATTCCATCCATCCATCCATCATCCATCCATACCTCCATCCATCAATCCATCCATCCATCCACCATCCATCCATCCATCCATCCATCCATCTATCTATCTATATATCAGCCTATTAATCTGTCTATCGACCTATCTAAGGAATTTAAATGGAACCTCGTCAAGCGGCAGTCCCGACTCATTCACAGCAGAAGAGCAGAGTCCTTATTAGTTTATAAAAAGAATTGGATAAGTCCCGGGGAAGTGAACGCAAGCCAATGGGGACATTGGCGCCCACACACAGGTGCAAGAGGGGCACCTCCCCCCTGGAAATTGACACCAGTTTTATTAAACTGCTACTTTTGGGTACTTAACAAATTTCTTCACGTTAGAGAATTCATTGCATTAGTATATTAATTATCAACAGAAGAATGCAAAGAATAGAGAAGGGACCCATATGGTCCAATCCACCTCAAGCTGCCGTGCGGAACCTTGTGCAATTTCTTGACACACAATTGTTCATGCTCGTCGGTGTGAAACTCCGATTAAGTGTCCGCGGTGCAGACGGGAGCACATCTGAGTAGTAATTTTAAAAAGGCGCTATAACAAGTGCTCATACATACACTATTTCAATGGGAAAGGTTCATGCTATAGTTAATACTAATATAATCTGCCATCATGATTTGTTTTGCTGGTGCTTCAAATTACCAGTCAACAAAAGGCAAAAATGTACGTTTCACGCGCACAATACATGGTGGTTCAATATGAGAGCCTGTCGTGCATCATCATCGTCCACCATGAGGGAATGTCCGGCGGAAACCCAATGTGTGCTGTCAACACTATGAGGCCATCCATTGTCCCTCAGTATTCTCGTTACAAGTTTTGTTCCCAAACTCTGAACATACATACAATCTGTCAACTGTTCACAGGAATCTGTTGCTACCAAAACTGTGCTACCAGGTATATAGTAAGCGTCCACACTCATACAATGTATACTATCAAAAGGGCAACTTAGAAAGGGCGACCATCAAAAGGGCGAGTTCAAAAGGGCGATCTGCATATGCTGAAGTTTCACAAATTACAATATGGAACCTCATAATAGTTGAAATCGTGCAACCCAAAATAAATGTCATTTACGACTAAAATAAATATAGACAAAAACGGCGATCAATAGGTTTGAAATCTTGTAATAATTATATCAAACCTTGTCATAGTCTCAATATGCAGCCATCAGCCCATCAACCATTAATATATTCCGACCTTTTATGCTCTTTGCAAATTCTAAGTCAGTGCTTCACAGATTTTCTCGCCTTTTGACATGAAAATCTTTCTAAAGGTTGAACCCCTACCAGGGTGGAGATGATTTAAATCCGTTGATTTAAATCATTGATTTAAATCACGACTTAAATCGGTAATAAAAATCACGATTTAAATCGAATAGTGAAAATAAATTTCAATCAATGCTTTTGTGCCACACAACTTGCAGGTTTGTTTCCTTTCACTTAGCTGCAGCAGTGCAGCTGCCAGTTAGTGCATTCAGCATGCCCAGCAGGCTGACTCATCTGGCTGCACAGTGTAGTGCTAAAGCCTAAAACACATGTCACCTGCTGATGTCACTACTGGAAACTGGTGTTTCTTTTCAAATTTATGAACAAGAAGCCATTAGCGGGAGAAGATGAACACTTGTATTGTGATTAAAATATTTTACATCTGAATGACAACAGTTACTGGTGACTAGCACTAGCAGTGACCTAATAATATTAGTACCGTAGTGTTCTAGTTTGCAAGGTGTGACTGACTCACTGACTCAGTAACTTAACCAATAACCACTTACATAGCGATCTGATTTCACAGTTTCACAGAACATTGACTTCTTCATTGGATTTAACTGATTGTTCATCGATCGCACTAAATAGTATTAAGTATATATACCACTTCAAAGGTGTTAATTTGTATTGTATAACTGCAAAACTAAAGAAGGTAATTGTTACCGAATACCAAATATCAGTTACAATAATGCATAGTGGCTTGATACCCACATGGAGGCAGTAAATCCAAACTTAGAACTAGTAGAAAGAAATCGGATTTAAATTTTAAAAATCGGATTTTTTATTTTTAGTTAAAAAATCATGATTTTTATCCACCCTGTATTGTAGAGCTGTAGAATTAAAGGTAGTAACTGTTACCTAATGAAGCATGTGACTTGATACCCAAAAAAGGCACTACATACAAAATACGAGCTATAAGAAAGAAATCCGATATAAATCAAAAAAATCCGATTTAAATTTTAAAAAATCCGATTTAAATCAAAAAAATCCGATTTTTTGATTTTTATTAAAAAAAATCACGATTTTTATCCACCCTGACCCCTACCTTGATAAACATTAGGTCCTATTAAGATTAAGACATAGAGGAATATGCCGCATCTACATGGGTGCGCCAAAAAAAGACCCCCCTAGGTTTTTTGCCAATATTTTTACCAAAAGTAAGAATTTCCAAATGAAATTTTTACAGGCTGATAGACAATTCATATTTACACATGATGACCGAAATTTCATCAAAATATTTCAAACAGAACAAAAGTTATATCACTTTTAGTGAGACCACCCTCGGTTTTTTGACGTTTTTGAATCATCTAAAAAACCGAGGGTGGTCTCACTAAAAGTGATGTAACTTTTGTTCTGTTTGAAATATTTTGATGAAATTTCGGTCATCATGTGTAAATATGAATTGTCTATAAGCCTGTAAAATTTCATTTGGAAATTCTTACTTTTCGTAAAAATATTGGCAAAAAACCTAGGTTTTTTTTGGCGCACCATGTATATGTATAAGACTATGAGTAATAATACACTCAAGAATTATAGCCAACAATGAAAGTTCTGTTATAGGCCACCATTGCCCACCAAGCGTATTTAGGCAAAATCGCTCAGACTAAAAATAAATTTTAAAGCGCTTGTAAAGTCCTTTCTAGCGTATAATACTGAACACAATCTAATCTTATTCTTATCAGAAACATGCGAAGACTTAATAAATTTTTCTCATCAAATAGGCTAGGTATAATAATATCTTAGGATCAGTTTGATGGCAGAGAGTTGGATTCTTAAATTAGGAGTAACATTATGTCAATTTCTATATGTAATAATTTGCATTATATTACAACTTTAATCCAAAGATTAGTCTAGAGATAATTTAAAATAAAAATATATCTTACAATGCTAGCAACCACCTTGGAGTTTGATTAATTCAAGCAACTCTATTATCAAATTTTTCACGGAACCCTTGCCCATCTCTCACGGAAACGCGGAACCCACTTTGGAAATATGCTGCAATATAATTCAAGTAAGTGTCATCTTGCTGATATCTATAATTCAACTGAAAACTTCTTTGTGTGCTGGATTCAGAAGCGCCTCAGAGTTGTTCCTCTGAAGTGAGGACTGAGGAGTCCCTACAGCAATTCAAGAATGACTAAATGAACAAAGCAGGCTTACCAAACGAATGGTCTGTCATTGATGTCATGTTGCAAATTACACGAATATATTTAAGTACACAGAATCTCTTAATTCAGTGCTACTTTCAAACACCTAGGATGGAAACTATTCTTAAAGGGCAGAAAATAAAATACAGCCAATTCACGCACGAAAAACTGCGATCAAAGAAGACGTTAATCTAGGGGTGAATAACTTACTGATGACGGGAATCGGTGTACTGAACAACCGAGTTGTATTTTGATAGTCGGGGTTATTAGTCGCTGCTCCAGGCGGTGTATCAACAATCGTGAATGATGTGGTACATTGGTGAGGCTGTAAAGACGTTGAAGGGTCAGGTGTTCTTGTGAGTGTGGAGACTGCTGAGAACCAAAAATTATCAGAACTTCTCATCTCAGTAAACACGGGCTCGAAGTCGGAGCCCGAACCATCCTCTGTCCAAAGCATTTCCACAGAGACGAAAGGAGCAGTCTTTGTGTAACTGATGCTGCAAGACATCACCAATTCCTGGCTATATTCGAGTTGTTTCGGAGCATCTGGCGTCATACTGCACTCCGGGTCAGAATCTGCACAAAGAAAATTTGTGTAAACAAACTACACTATTTAAAACATGGCAAATGACAAAGTTAGTCTGCATGATTAGAGCAAATTATCTAAATGTACATTGTGCAAAAACTTTGGAAAGGCAGAATTCATAATTATATAGTTGTACAATATGTTCTACACTGGCTCCCTGTTCCACAGAGGATTGAATTTAAGATCTGTCTACTTGTGTACAAGTCCTCCACGAAGCCGCGCCCGATTATGTGCGTGATTTCTGCATCGGGACTCACACCTCCGCCTCCGGGTTGCGACTTAGATCGCTTGACAAAAGCGATCTTCGTGTACGGCGGATGAAAACCCGATTCGGTGACCGCCCTTTCTCGGTGGCCGGCCCCAGATGCTGGAACAGTCTTCCTCCCGCTCTATAGTATACGAGCGGCTGGCTCAGTTGACTCCTTCAAATCTGGACTCAATACTCATTTATTCCTCAAGGCCTATCCTGCTGTTTAGTTTAGTACGTGAGGCGCCCTGTACGTGTTACGGCGCCATAGAAATCGTCGTTGTTATTATTATTATTAATAAGCATTTTCTAATAGTTATCACTTTGAAGGAAATTTGATTAAATTATCAAATGACCTAAAAACACAAATACGTTGTTTTACTGTGCATTTAAAATACACAATAAATCTACCGAAACCCAGACAGTAGGCCTATTGGCAAATGCAATTTACTTATGGCAAGTTCTATATAGTGTCTTAACAAGAGAGGCTACTCAGAAGCGCTCCTAACGCAAGCACGGCTAAATGGGACAGCCTTGAGTGGAGTGGTCTTGGGCAATAATTGAGCAAAGTGTAACAGGGAGGCCATTCGAGATTGTAGGACGAACAAACGAGAAAATGAATTGAAGTGTCGAATAGCAATAAATACAATTTTAATTGCAACTGCCAGATCAACTTTAAAAAATTGATGTGGCAAAAATATTTAATCAGTGGTTCAACATAATTTTATTATGATCCGGTTCCTTGTTGCCATTATTATTTTTTCTTTACAGCACTTGTTAATTTGATCAACGCTGTTTTTTTCCGCAAAAACCGGTCGTCTTTACATTTTTTCTTAAATAATGGCAACAACGGACTGGATGATAATCAAATTTGTACCAGTATCTTTCATATGACTTATGTATGCACTGACAAAATATTACAAAGAAAAAATGAAGCCGTTACTGAGAGAACACATGTTGTAAACGGTGAACGAACTTTCGTGTCACCCTATAAAATATGTATCATATAATTTATGTGTCATCGTCAGTAACCGTGGGCTCAACGCCCGTAGGTGTCTGATGCCATCTTCACTACGCTCCTCCATCGTCCTCTGTCCATTGCGGTGTAGTTCAGCTCGTAGAGCGATGCTCTGCCCCATCCGGTGATGTCGTCTACCCACTCTCTGTTAGATCTTCCTCTCCTATTTGTACCATCCATCCGTCCGAATATTAGTGCTTTGATCTTTCTCTCATACCTCATTCTACAGATGTCTACAAACAATCCTAGCTTTCTCTGGATCAGTTTCTGCATGATGTTTTCTTTTAGGTGTATTCTTCTGTACAACTGTGTTGCTAACTTTCTGTGTGATGTTATCTTCAGAATTTTTCTCTATAGCACAGTTTTCCTTCGAAGGCCAATAGCCTTTGTTCCACCTTCTTTGTAATCACCCAAGTCTCGCATCCGTACAGCATACCACTGAAGACACAGTCACGTCTTCTAGTGTGCAGTGACAAGACACGTGAAGTGCTGTATGGTCACATCAAGTCACATTCTCTCTAAAATTCTCCAATCCCTCCTTAGACAACACAGCACCAGCTCTTTGATATCGACTCTAAAAAGAGTCAGCACACCCTCTTTATTTGTTTCCGTCCTTATAGACTTGCTTTCCCAGATTATGTTCATAGCTTCCAGCGTTGTTGTCGCCTTTGCTATTCAAACCAATATTTCTTTCGTATGTCATATTGTGCCGAGTTATGTGAACTTTTCAACGTTCTCCAGTTTGTTCCCGACTTCTCCGTAGGATTCTTCTTACCAAATACTAGTGTTTTCGCTTTCGAGGTTCATGGTAAGACAATACTTCTTCCCTTCGTCATTCAGGGTCCGTGATGCGTCCTCTAATCTCTGCTCATCTTTGTCCATCAGGTCAATGTCATCGGTGAAGCAGAGATTATTGAGGGAGGGAGGGAAATCAACGGCATAAGAATCAATAATCTCTGCTTCGCCGATGAACAATCTGACATTATTTGCTGGATGTTCAGTTCGTAGAGAGCGATGTAGAACAGGTTAATCGATGAATTGGAGACGATTGAGGCATATGCGTATTTGAGTTTTTGCTAAAAATGACACCTTCCTCTGTCTCTCTGATTTAAATAATAGAAAGGAAATATATACAGAAAGGTGAAATAGAAATAATATTCATAATACATCCATGATGCATGCATAGTTGCATACAGCTCAATGACTTACGGAAAAGAATCAGCTGAGCGGATGCTTTGGTTGTACCTTGAGTACAATAATATGTCCCGGCTCTTTCAATTGTGGCGCTAAGGATGAATACGCGGCTCTGGTCAATTCTCTGTTTTTCAACTTCATAAAAGCCGTTTTGTTTATCATCAACACTTGAACCACTTCCAATATGCACCTCAGATGAACCTCCGACTTGTAAATAGCTCCATGACATTGTCTTTACTCCTTCATCGGATGTACAGTGCATTTCGACTCTGGATGCTCCCAAAGGAACAGCTTTGTTGTCTGGACCACGAAAGCCATCTGAACCTAAATTCAAGAAACAGAACACAACAGAAACATTACCAGCATTGTTTCAATTAACTGTTTCAAACTTCTTATAAACCCAAAACTTCAAATATTCATTCAGTGTCTTAATCCACGCACGTCTAAGTGTGACAACCATTCGGAAAGTTTGGATAATTCGAAGAGATAGTTCAGATAGAGACAAAGACAGAGACACACACAGAAGGAGGCAGCGAGACGGCCAGAGAGACAGATGGACAGAGCCAGAGACATGCAGAGACAGACAGACAGAAAACAGAGTCATTCAGACAGAGACAAGAAGAGACAGAGAGACATTCACAAAAGAGACAGACATGCATACATACATACATATAGATTCTGAGAGTTTTGCATCACATGAGCTGACTTGTTGTAGTCAATTATAGGCCTGTAAGTAGGGCCTAGGATTAATTCTATAGAAAGCTGAATATACAATATTGAGTTAATCTATTTTCTGCTTTGGCAAGAATCATTCCGATGACGGAGTAATGACTATGGCATGGAGCTATTTACAAGTCGGAGGTTCATCTGAGGTGCATATTGGAAGTGGTTCAAGTGTTGATGATAAACAAAACGGCTTTTATGCAGTTGAAAAACAGAGAACTGACCAGAGCCGCGTATTCATCCTTAGCGCCACAATTGAAAGAGCCGGGACATATTATTGTACTCAAGGTACAACCAAAGCATCCGCTCAGCTGATTCTTTTCCGTAAGTCATTTAGCTGTATGCATGCATCATGGATGTATTATGATTAATTATTTCTATTTCACCTTTATGTATATCTTTCCTTTCTATTATTTAAATCAGAGAGACAGAGAAAGGTGTCATTTTTAGCAAAAACTCAAATACGCATATGCCTCAATCGTCTCCAATTCATCTGTTAACCTGTTCTATTCCTCAATCTTACTTCTATTTGGCAAGGATTCGTTTCATGAATCCAACTAGAAGACAATTCAGCAAACACTCAAACATGTGCAATGGTGAATACAACTTACTTGACGACGTTAAACTACACGAAAGCCGAGATTTTTAAAGCACTTCCTCGCTTTGAAGACCAGTCAGTGATTTTGCAATGTAGGCCCTACTAGGAGACGCTGCACTGTCATGTAAACACAAATAAATAAATCCATAAGAGCCTACACTTTCACTGTGTGTTAATCAGATAACGGTAGGCCTACTATAATTTTAATTCACCCGAATTAATTTCGAATTTATTTCAATGGTATGCGTATCGTGTACAATAGAGACTTAAGTTGGATTGACACAAAATCATTTTACTGAAATGGAAGCAGGATAGTTGAAAATGTTTTGCCTAAATTGAAGCTGGATTGATTAAACATAATTGCAATGCAAATGGAAGTTGGATGGATACAAGCAATTGTTGCTACTTAAATAGAAACTGGACTGATGAAACGAATTTTTTGACTGAAATGGTAGAAGAAAAATATTTGTTATCTAAATAGAAGTTGGAATGATAAAAGCGGGAATGCGAGTCACTAAAATAATTCCGAAATTAATCCGGGTGAATTAAAATTATAGTACCCGGATAATTATTAGAGCAATCACTCACTCCCAATCATCATAATCAGAAAACCGAAACCGATCAACGCGTATCTAATCTGATGCAG
>OX457037.1:3400739-3488239 GCA_949752735.1 Lumbricus terrestris
TTATACATGGAATTTGCAGATTCGTGCAAACATGGAGGCATACAGGCTACAGTCTAAATCACACAGCCAAAGACTTGTATTTACTCGTGCCAAAGCATGGACAGTGCGTGCACGAGTAGGCCTACATACTATAGGCCCATGGGCGGAGTTTGGTTTCCGTTTTTTGGGTGTGGGCTAAAAATCTTGGTCCAGAACGTGCGGCGCCGACAATATTTTCTGGTGTCGGCCCAAAAAGTTCATGACCTTTTTTAGTCTTTTGATTGAAAGTTCTTGGGGGGCTAATCCCAAAAAGATACCATTTACACGGTAAAAACATGAATCTGGGGTTTCTTTGGGTGCTTTACCCCTAGCCCCTGATAAGCCCCCGCCCATGTATAGGCCTATTCGCGCATGCACGCGTAATCTAACCGAATCAAACAGTCTGAACTCAGATGAAACTCTTATTATGAGCACCTTTATGGCGTCAAAGAGGCTGAACGGCGTCCAAATTATACAAAAAAATGAAGAGGTGATGATGAAAAGCACACATGTAGGCCTAGCACTAATAATTAAAATCATAATAGTCTAATGAAGATTAGCTCAACGCACACTTCTGTCGTGATTCGTACAAACAGTTGCGCCATCTGCTCCACACTAGGCCCTATAATAATTGTTCGATCGCTTACCACAGACGCCACTGTTCCACTCGTCCACTTCCTCATCACTGCCCGACTAGATTACTGCGCCTCACTCTATGTCGTTCTCCCAGCAGCTGGGGTTTCGTGTCTGGACCCGCTTCTGCATTCTATTGCGCACCTTTGCAGACGAATCCCAGCTTCGGTCATGTCTTCGGTGATATTCTGGATATAGGCCTACTCCACTGGTTCCCCCAGTCTTCCTCCGGCAGTGAATCTCGTACCCAATCGTTTTGGTCTTGCGGTTCTAATTGGGTCTTGTTCCGGCTTATCTTCGCGACCTCTGCTGCTCTACCACGAATAGGCCTATACTGTTTCGTCGCTCTCTTCGCCCATAGTGCATTTTGCCCGCACAGCCAAAGAATGCAGAATCCTGCCTTCTCCGTGGTTGGCCTCTGCTTTGGAACGAGTCAATATGTCGCTGCGATTGTCTCCCAGGGTCCACTCTGATTCCTTCTATGCGCATCTCAAAACTGATCTTTCTATAGTCGCGCTGAGGTCGGAAGAGCTTCTGAGTTGTCACCTTGAAGACAATGAAGAGGCCATGTATGCAGGATAAAATAATAGGTCCACGTAACAAGCGAATGAATGAATCTGCCATCAAACTTACTACACAGCCGAAAAATGGCAACATGTTTCTTTATGACTGCCAAGGCAAGGCAATCATTAATATGGCAATTAACCGATAAGAAAGCTTATGTCCATAGTATTCTATGAATTTATTCTATGAACTTTCTATGAATTTAACATTTTCAGATCATCATAAATTAAAATACGGTTTACAGCGACGTACTTTTGCATGCAACGTGAGATTTAACATTGCCCGGTCCATCCATGATGCTCATGACATTGTCCCATTATTCATTTATTATGTCTGATCTGTTCTTTTATGATCTGTCGAAGGCACTGCAGTCTGCAGGTCCAGTAGACGTAGATGCTCAATCGAAGACCGATAGTTCACCAGATGCCTTGCGAGTTGAAAGAAATCAATACTCCAAAAACTCTGACTGAGACACTTGCAATCTAGAAGAATAGTCATACCCGAATGAAAGAGTTTTGCTGGAGAGTCATAGTATAATTATTATGATCATCATCCTCTGCTTTCAGTCCTCTATCCATCAACTTTTCTGTCTACTCTATAAATATGAGTTCTACGCTATGCATGCATGCAGATTCGCTTATTCATTCGGAAATTTATATAGCGCCCAGTGAGGAAGCTACAAGCATGGGCGGAGTTTGGTTTCCGTTCTTGGAGGGGCTAAAACCTTCTTGGGGGGGGCTAAACCCGGGAAAAGATACCATTTACACGGTTTTAAAAATGGGTCTTCTTGGGGGGTTTAGCCCCCACCCCCCTAGCCCCTGATAAACTCCGCCCATGGCTACAAGGAGACGTCTCCGAATCTAGCACGCCAAAAATGAACAGTTTCAACTTTCGTGAGGGAAGATACTGGAAGAGACACAGAGTTTAGTCGCAACTCTAAAGGAAAGCCATTCCAGACCACTGGACCAGCCAAAGAGAAGACTTGATTCGTCATGGTTGCTGTAGTCTACGCGCAACATAATATATATACGGTCAAGAGAATTCTCTTTTCTGCAGACGTTATAGGTATAGGGACGACATTCTTGGATACCTGACGTGAAGTAGCAAAACTCTCTGAGGTAAATTGAGGTAAATTGATGCGAGGCCCTGATAGCGTCACCATATTACATACCAGAGCATCTAACCCAAAAATAAGAGAGCTGGCAGATGTGTAGCCAGTGAAGAACCCCCAGCATAACCTAATAGCCGGAGACACGAGCAGATTTGGCTTTGCCTTTGTGGCACCCTGCAGAGTGCAGAGTGTGCAGGACACGGTCCAGAAATTCCATCGGCCAAATAGGAGACCAGAGTAGAGTTGTCAAGGCGACACAGGGATGCAGACCTAATAATGGAAGACGTAAGGAGAACGAGTAAACATTGCGAAGAAGGCGCAGCTGATAATAGCAGTCCCGTGTGCAATACTGTGTATACATGTAAATTAATAATATAATTATGCAAGCATGTAGGCCTAAGCCCATGCATGTAAGTATGTATTTATGTATGTGTTTCTGAAATTCTGTATGCATGTAGGCCTATGTTTTTCTGTATGTATGCATGTATTTCTGTATGTATTTCTGTATGTATTTCTGGATGTATGTAGCCTATGTATATATGAATGCATGTATGAATGCATATATGTACGTACATATATGTATGTATGTAACTATGTATGTATGTATGTATTATATTGTATGTATGCATGTATGTATGTATGTGCATATATGTATGTATGCATGTATGTATGTAGGCCTAAGCCCATGCATGTAAGAGAGCATGTATGTATATGTTTGTCTTTGGATGTGCACTTGTTATAGCACCCCTTCAAGCACCCTACTTAGAGACGCTCCCGACTGCAGAGCGGACACTGCATGGGAGTTTTACGCCGATGCGCTGAGCAATAATTGCGAGTGAAGGACTTGTTCAAGGTCCCTACGCGACTATTTGATGTGGATTCGAACCTCGAACCTTCCGGCTTCAAGGCAACGACGACACCACTACATCAACGCGTCCCCGAAAATATCCGTATAGGACTCTTGCCTCAGTATTTTACGGAAGAATATAGCATAGTCTGAAGTCGAGTAGCCTACAAGTCATGTGCACCTCCGAGTCGAATAAACCGGGAATTCCCTTTTGCGAAGTCTTTGTGCACCGAGATTCTGTACAAACTGTCGGTGTTCAATGCCAATTTTAAAAATCTCCGAATCATTAAATAACTATCATTGAATTTTTTTATTTATTGGATGATCTAATGTAGAGCATTATAGACCTGCACAGCGATTACAGAATTAAGCTGTTTTTGATCCTTGAGAGGTAAATGAATTCCACCTAATCTTCCAGTCGGCTTTCAGAAACTTTCCGTCAGACGTAGCCTAACTGGGACTAACTCTCAGCCGATGTAGACTAAGCTTAGTCTTCTTAGATGTCCGTGTCCCTGGAGCTCAGATCCCTGGTAAATTTCCTCCTGCGCTCGGAAAACTGCCACTTAGGTGACTCTTTGGTTGAGCCCGGCGAAGCGTGTCAAAACATTCGTCTGGTTGCACCCACGTCTTGCCCCAGATCCATCGGTCTACAGTCTGAAGTCTGACTCATCGTCTGTCGGGACCAGGGTTCAGACGGCCGCTGATTGTGTCATCAAATTATTGAGTCCATTGACTGCTAAGAAATCCGATGCACCGTTGATCTTTGGAGCTATGAACAAAAATCTGGGCCGTCATTTGAAACAGCACTGAACCGATCAGAGTGTTTAATAATTACTGATCATATCCTGCATTCGTCTGAACACCACTCTAGTGATCACGATCCATCAAGAGCGGATACAGACATTTTCGAAGGGGGGGCCAAAAATTTCCGTCTTGGGTTGGGGCAGGGGAAACTTTTTTGTTTTGGTCGCCGAAAAATCTGATGACCTTTTTTTAGTCATTCGTCCAATTTCCGATAGAAAGATACCGTTTTAGCTGCCAAAAATGTTGATGACCATTTTTATAGTCATCAATCATCCTGGTAACCTGGTCGGAGTGATGACCTCTCTACTGCCCTGCATTCCTCCATTGATGGCTTGTAGAAACCAAATGGGGGTCCACGACCCATGCACTTTTTAAATGGGGGGGGGGCATAACCGGATTGCCTCTCTGGATCCACCCCTTGGATTCATGAGCATAGAACCTTAATCAATACTATTCGCTAAGCAATAATTTGACCGAGACGTGGGGCTTTCTGCAGCACTAAAAAAACAGACTGCCGAATCTTCCAGGTGTAATCTCTAGCAATGTTTTACCTAGCCGATTGCTTGTCGCATTGTTTACAAGCGAAGAAATTAGAAGTGGTAGCAGACATGCGAGCAGTTCGGAAGAAAGTGGTCTATCCTAACGGACCAATCTTTTGAATATTGATCTGATTTTTGATTTGATGTTGATGTTTGTCGGATCATGTCTTCTGACACTGACGCAATATAAATCACTATTTAGACTTAGGCTACAATAATTATTGGTTATTGGCAATGCGATCATTAGTCTCCTACACAAGTCTGAAGAAAGCCACAGGCCTGGCTGACAAATAAAAGCAATGTCGAGATTTGCCTCGTGGGCATCTCAGTTTACTACTTATCAACCTCACAATCAAGATACTCAATCTTCACCGTCTTGGCAGAATTTTTAATATTTAAACGGATGTTTTGCACCATACGATCTATGCCACGGGACATGTTGCCTATGCAGCGCAGCTTACGGCGCATGTTCACACTTCTGCACTACTTGGACCGAATAGTAGGCCTACTGCATCTCTAGATTTATGAGTCGTCGCTTAGCGGACTTTTTTGTTTGGTGTTGTTGTTGTTGTGCAATTTTGTGAACAACGTGTCATGGGTCAACGGGTCTCAGTCGTTCCTTCTTTGCACGTGTGCTTGCTAGAATTGCTGTGTATTATGTGTATTGTGAATGAGAACAGTGGATTTCATTGGTCAAGGCTGATGATCTGGAAAAATAAGTTTAATTTGTTACCATTTCGTAATTTTATTTTTAATGTTTCATAATTTGGGTCTAATAATATTATTAGATCAATGCCTACTTAATTTCTTTAGAAAGACTAATAATTTCCTATAGACCTAGTGCCTATAATTCTCCCGCTACTATGTTGATATTTTAAGTTTTTCTAAGTAAGAAATATTAGGCATATTCTAAAATTGATGGTTAAGGATAGGGTTGAGGGTGAAATTATACGTTCAAGTCCTCTGCAAGATTCCAAAAAGACAGGCAATAATAGGCCTATAGGTCTACGCTCACAATTATAGTAGGCCTACGCACAAAGAATAGGCCTAGTTGTAGTTGACAATTACGATTACATAGCCTAGTGTACAATCACTACTGCGTAGACTATGTTAGGGAGCAATAGGCTACCGAAAGGAATGATCCCGTTAGTGGGGCGTATTTACCAAAAAAATCATTAGTGTAACACGGCAATCATAGATTAGAAAAACAGATGTAAATGACGGTATTTTCGAAAACAAATTAGTAGTGGCATCAGGACAGGCCGACCTTTCCCTTTCAAAGACGGAAGATTTCCCGATACAAAGTACTTTCCATTTTCAAATAAGGAAGGCTTCTCGATACAAAAGAAACACAAACAGTAAGTAATGAATCATGGGGTTCAATAAACGGAAATCACAATTGCGAGTCACAGGGTCAGGTCTAGATGCCCTTCTAAACTCACAGTAGATTCACCCTAAATTACCCGCTCTCTATTAAGCCAATTTTAAGCTTAGATTTGGAAAGCATAGGCCTACACTTGTGTCGATTCACTCCATCGGAAATCTAAAATGGCAGAAACGAAAATACTAAGTCAAATATCAAATATAGAAATAAACTAAATTATGATTAGTCAGGCCCATTTTTTTGGCCACGATTCCACACAAAGCTCTACCCATTGAAACTCAAAAATTAAGAAGAAATTTATAAAACTATCGGCAATTGGATCCCATCCAAAGCTTCTCGCTTCACTGTCCCAGATTCTTATGTTTCTTATCATTCTATCTATTTTCAATATGGACAGCGATGAAAGCTTTTCTACTTTGCATAGGCCTATGATAGGATAGTTTTCCACACTAATTTAAATTTTCATCTTTATGTAAAAGAAGTCATTCTGATAACAACAGCGGTACTGTAGCAATTGTAATTGAAATTGTAATTGTAATTGTAATCGTACATTTATATAGCAATAGTAAGATCTGCCGAGCAATTTAGGCCTACATAGCTAGAATGTTATTTTGATTTTTAAACTCCTTTCTTGTTAAATTATTCGTTTAAAAATTAAACAGCAAAGGCTTAGAAAATGTCCCTCGGGTCAGCCACCTCTGATGTCTCACGACTGATCTCCAAGCAAATGTAATGTAATGTAATGTAAATCTTCGAGAATTTCTCAGCGCCCACAAAAGCCACGTCAGGGAGACCAGCTTATTCACCGGCGCTAATATGGCTTTCACTCAACTCTATGCTAATCATGACAAAGCCCAGGGCCGGCGCCAGAGTATTTGGCACCCTAGGCGAACCTGTCGCACTGCGCCCCCCCCCGCGCCCACGGCAACTAAGATTGAATTAATACTAACTTTCACAAAGTAATGCTATGGTGCCTTTTGTTTTAATTCGTATTTGCATTCAATAGAAAGAAGAGGAATAGAATAGAACATGTATAATCTATATAATGGTATATTCGTTTATACGGAATTATACCGGTAATGTAATTTCAAAACTTCATTTTTCGCGCTTTTGCTTTAGCAAATGTAGAAACGAGTTCCATCAGTTCAATGTCTTTGGCAATGTCATGTTCAATTGACAGAGTAGCTAGTCCAACAAGTCTTTCTTGTAGCATGGACGTTTGCAAATATGTTTTTATCAGTTTGAGCTTAGAGAAGCTTCGCTCACCACTAGCCACAGAAACTGGAAGTGTCAAGAGAATTCGCAGAGCTATAACAGTGTTGGGGACACTATCTGTTAGATTATTTTTCAATATAAAGTTTAGTACATCATGTGGCGATGTACACCTTGCAACTCGTCTTGAAATGGCTTTCAGTTCACTGCTTAGATCAACTGCATCAATATCTTTGGAGTCTCAGGACTACCTTCGTCTCTGTGCGGTGTACATAGATACTTTAACAACGAGTCTCCTTGTTTTGTTACGTCTTTTTCATTTTCAGCCCGTCGTTTACGATACTGTGCACCAGACAATCGTTTTCTCTCTGCCATGGGGGATTGAAATAACGTCTGACACTGAAAAATTACATTTTATTAGGATTTAGCTACTATTTTTCTATATTTTTTTATTCATTTTTGTAAAATAAATAAAATATAAATAAAATAATTACAATTTACATATACAAATTTAAATATTTACATCAAATGATTTTAAATATAACGTTGTGAGATCCTGAGTGGCCGAGTGGGTTGGTAGCCCGCTCGCCACGCCGGTGACACGAAACGGAGTATCCCCCCTGAAAGCTATCCGGTGGGATGAATTAATCTATCCCCCCGGATGGAATTACCCGGTCTATGCTATCCGGGTGCATAAACCATTCTATCCTCTTTTTTGAAAAATGCGCATAATAATTTTTTTTATGCTGTAATCAAAATTTAAAGTGACTCTAATTGTTTTAAGTGTCCTAAGCAATGCTCAGATAAAGGCAACTCGAATTTATTTAGTGACTCTGAGTGTTCTTAAGTGTTTTAAATGTTTTAAGTGCTCTAAAAACAGGGCAAAACAAATTATCTAGCAGGAATAAACATACCTGTTAGTGTCATTGTTCAAAACAAAGCAGATGAAAATTAATTTGCAGAAAAAAATACACGCGGAAGCGGTTTTTTCGACTTTGTTTAATTTGGGGGAAACAATTAACACGGGGGATACTCTATTTCGTGACACCGGCGGCCCGGGTTCGATTCCCGGTCGGTCGGTTTATCAGAGATTAATTTCTCGGATCTTTACTGCGGGTGGCTCGGTCGCAATATAAACGTGGAGTAGCGGTGGTGAAGGATCTCACCCTCAGGGTCGAGGCCATAAGACAGCCGCTGTATAAATATGCGATTACATTTACATTACATTACATTTACATTTATCTACATTTGTACAAAAGTAAAACTAAATATCTTACCTAAAGTATTTAATTTTAAGTAGCCAGCCAGTCGACGACAATCGAATTTCAAATATTTAATTTATTTTCAATTTTCAATATTTGTGTTATATTTACACGCCAGATTTTGAATTCGAAATGACGTCACCGGATGTGGCGTTATTTTCTATAACGTAAGTAAGTAAACTAGTGATCAAATTTATACTATGCAATTCGTTTCATCTAGCGGGAAAAAATAAAATGTAATATATTGCAATAAAATTTTAAATATTAATATAAATTAACCATAGCTCGAGGGTACGCGTACCCTAAAATAGAATACGTTAAAATACGTACGTACCTTTCAAAAAATAGAATACGCGTATGGTACGTACCATACACGAAAATTTTATTCATGGTTTACTCGGCGACCCATAGCCAACGTATAATCTGACGTCAACTGTATGCGTCATTGAAACTGGTACTTCCAGTAGCATAGCAGTAAATTTTATTTGATAAATTCATTGGTTATAACTAAATCATTATAATTAAATATAATTAATTAAATATAATTAATTAAATTTAATTCGATAAATTCTTTGGTTATAATTAAGCCGTCAACGGCCATTGATGTAATAGAACGACGTTAACCTTTAAATAATAATAATAAGCTATAATTAATTTAATGCAAATTGTACTGTCTTTCTGATGAGAGCTAAGTACACGTCGCTGGTTTGCAAATTGGTGTAACTCGAAAGTTGCAGTAGGCCTATATCTATATAGCCTACTAATCAGTCAGCGAGTCAGCGATGCCCAGAGAACGTGCACTGGGAAGGAATGGACGCACGTGAAAGTTTTGAAAAATGCGAAAACCAATTATTTGATTGAATGCAATTTTTTCGACAATCAGTTCTGGGTTGGATCAGGCAATCGCATAAGAACACATCTTTGAAGTGCTGCAGCAGAACTGAGACGACTGACTGACATTAGTGCATTAAGTGCAATGTATGCTGGATAAACATAGACCTACAATATATATATATAGCATTGCGGCAATTCACTACGCTGTATACTGGGTGGTGAGTGTTTGCTTGAATTAAATTGAACATTCTTATAATGAGCAATGACGTGGTTAACGTATTTTATTTATTGCTTACGTACCCTAAAATAGGGTACGTTAAAATACGTACGTACCTTTCAAAAAATAGAATACGTATGGTACGTACCCTCGAGCTTTGAAATTAACTAAAAATTAAAAACTTTTAGTGCCGCCCCAGAAATTTGCCGCCCTAGGCGGCCGCCTAGTTCGTCTAGTGGTTAAACCGGGCCTGACAAAGCCAAGTGACATTCGCGTTTGGCCCGTAAATAAAAATATAGCAATAATATTATTATTCGTTAACTTATCTCATGGTGGCTTTCGAGGTTTGTTTATGATTGCGGGTCAGACGAATTGACGCAATGCCGACAGTGAACAGTTGACGAAAGATGGCATCTAATAAAAATGATTCTTGTGTGGGGATAGTGGTATTCATTGTATGACCCTGGTTCATGGTCCGCTTCAAGAAGACTTCCGAATATCCGTTAATCATAGTTGAAGTAAATTTAATACATGTAGACCAATGCAATAATAATTACTATTACTGACGTGCAATGACGTCAAAACTACAACGCTTAGCCTACTAAAACCCTAATCAAGGTAGTCCTGTAATGTAATCGAGAATCTGTGCAGCGCCATTTTTGTGTCTTTCAAGACTTCACCTCATTAAGTATCACTTGGGTAATTTAATAATATTAAAATTTTATACTATAGCCTAATTAATCACATACGTATTTGTCATCATGGAAGTTGTCTTCATAGCCACCATCATCGTCACCAGACTCCTCACCATCATCATCGCCATCATCACCTTCATCACCATCATCGTCATGGTAGTCGCCGTCATCGTCAAAACAATCGTCATTCATCCTAATCATAAAATTCGATGAAGACATTAAATTATCCTCATTAGGATCAACACCGTCAATCAACATTGCCATCATCACTATCATCTTATGCATCATCATATTCATCATCATATTCATCATCATATTCACCACCATAATCATCGACATCATCGTCACCATGATCACCATCGTCATCATCACCGTGATGACTAGCCTATTATTTTTGTCATTTTACTGTCATTGCCAACATCCTCAAGATCTTTCCTCGTCGTCATAATCATTATCAACCTATCATCATCACCCGTTATCATCGTCAACACACTCATAGATGGCTGATGGCGTTTAAAATGCTTCTGTCTGAAAGTCGGCCAAAATCTTTCTCTCTGAGGTCTTCATTCGCAGTAAGCCAAACTGTACTAATAAACACCGTTGCCAAGGAAATCACTGAACCGTATCCCACGAGTCTGTTTACTAACAACTGCTGCATAGGTAATTAGCCTACCTCTACTGCACAGGACTACTTGTTATTACAGAGATCAGCCGAGTTCTATTGTTTGCAACGTTATATAAGGCTATTGCTGAACAGGATAGAACAGACTGATTGTTCCACTTCGTTCTGAAGCATTCCAGTCATCCTATCGCAGTCGTACATTGGACAAGATGTCATCGCAAGTCGTCAAAGTCTTTCTGCTGATATGCCTTCTGCAACTGTCAGAACGGCTTGGTAAGTGAACGCTAACTTGTTCATTATCTATTCCTTCCAGTTCCGACACCAGGAATAAAAGCTTAAAAGGATAAAAAAATGCTGATAGTTGCATTAATAAACATTATAATAATTATTAAGATATGATAATTTTAGTTGCAAGAATTATTTTAATAGATCTAATATTAATAAGTTAGCCTAATTGTTAAAGAACAAATTTCGTCTGTCTCAGGACAATCATTGTTTATCACCTGAAAGATCATATTATCTACTTGGATTACAAAAGAATAATAATAACAATATCTTCGCTTACCATTCAGCGTTTCAACGCTGCGGACCTTAGGAATAATATTATGTTTACCAGCATGAACCTTGACGAATACGTCACATTACAGTCGTTTTACGAACATTTATTTTACAGACAACGATTTATTTAAAAAATAAGAAAGCTTGAAAAAACGATAAAAAAACGGAAACGAAAAATAATTTGATCTTTTTACACCTTAATCTGCATTTTAAACTTAAAAACCTTGTTTATGCAATTTTTTAGATCTCAATCGGCAGATACCACAACTCTATTAGTAGGCCAAAATTAAATATAGGCGACATTAATCCACAACAGTTATTTTTCCTTATAACATTGGTCTTATAAAAAATTAAGAAACAATAAAGGTAGGCTACTTAAATCTTTTCAAATTTAACTAATTGTAAACTTTGTCATAACTTCACGCTGATTGACATAACGCAATTACGAGCTAATTAGAAGTAAAGACTATAGATGACTGTGTACTAAATTATATAATTATTGTGCTTAAAATTTTAATTTATAATAGACCTAAGAAGTTTTTATCACTGGCTCCCTATCACCTCTCGAATCCAATCATCCTCATGGTATTTATATTCCAACTTTATCTTGTTCCCAAAGACGCTTCATAAGTTACTAGATGCGATAAGAAAGCCAATTCACTGCACGTAAAGAAGAAGTGAGATAATTATGCCTATTTTCCTGCTTCTTGGCGAGGGCAGATCACAAGTTACCTAATCCTCTTTTCGTCGTTACATGACATCTCTCTGCTCCACGGTCGTATTCATCGTCTTCCTGCATGATCCGGAATCCGCTAAGACTGGTCAACATGCCTAGAGCCATGGGCGCCCGCACATAGGGGCAAGAGGGGCACTTGTGCCCTTGAAAATTCGATTTTCTATGTTTAACTACTACTTTTTGGTGTTCAACAAATCTCTGTGCACTAAAGTGCTAATGTTACTAATTATACACAACGTGAAACTGAGAAATTTACATTTGCAAACCTCTGTGAAAGATAAATGTGTTCTTAATTTTCCGCTTTCCATTTTTAAGTTCTTGATAAAAAAAACTGACCGTGGTCACTACGCTTTGCCCCCTCTTACAAATATTTCTGCGGGCCCCCATGCCTAGAGCCTTTGAGACTACGTTCTACTCTGCTCTTAGGCTAAGACAGTTCGCTTTAGCCGTGGTTGTGACGGAAGCGCTTCTGAGTAGCTACTCTTGAAAAGGCTCTATATAGCCTAAATGTCTGAAATGAATGAATGAATAAACAGTCATAGCGGTAGAAATTAATTCGATTTTCTCAGTTTCCCAAATGAGTTGAAGATCTTTTCCGTTCAACTGTTGTTGGTCAATCTAGTCGGTTCTGTCTATCGCTGGTGCTATTCATATCAGCTGTGGAAGACTTCCCAGACGCACGTGTCATCCATTTGAGTTCTACAAGTGTTTCTTTATAGGAACAAAATTAAGATATATAATCATAAACAAAGAGGCAAGAACAAACCACTGACCAAGACTATTATGTATATCTTAATTATGTCTATGTCATTCTGATTATAGTGTTTTCGGGGACCATACCACCTGTGACAAGTTTGGAAACCAAGTTACCTGGTGGAGAAACCAAAGCTCCTGGATCCGGGGAACCATTTGCTGTCACTGGAACAACACCAACACCTTCAGGTAAAGAAGAAACCGGAAATCCGGAAACCAAACCTCCTGGTGGAAAAACCGAGGGTCCTGATTCACTTATTATCACAGAAGCTCCACAAACCAAGTTGCCTGGTGGAGAAACAAAAGCTTCTGGAACAGTGGAATCACTTCTTGTTACAGGAACAACACCTGGAGGCAAAGAAGAAACCGGAAATCCGGAAACCAAATCTCCTGGTGGAAAAACCGAGGGTCCTGATTCACTTGTTATGACAGAAGCTCCAGTAACCAAGTCCCCTGAAGGAAAAACGAAAGCATCAGGAACGGAGAAAATACTTCCTGTCACTGGAACAACACCTACACCTCCAGCTAACGAACTCAGTGGAAAACCGAAAACCAAATCCCCTGGCGGAAACACTGAGGCTCCAGGAACAGCTGGACCAGAAACTGCAGCTCCTGTAACAAAGCCAAAGTGATGCAGTCCAGTACTCCGAAGTATCTCTTAAATTGTCCAGCTTCCTTTTTTCGACCGACACGACAATTTTGCCCCTCTGTATTTTCTAATAGCTGAAATGGTGAAGGTTCTGGGACTTTAACTTTACATGTACATGTACGCAAACTAAACACATCTGTTATAATATTATTATGTTAACATATGCAAGAACATAGAAAGCTGCTGCGAAAGAGATTCCTTGCTGCTGTAGTTTTAACCATTCAGTAGCATAATGCATGCTTAGGCGTAGACTAAACGTGCGTGTGCTGATAGGCTACATTAACATTTGGTGTACAGGTATATTTATAATGTTGAATTGTTGATCGCAAGTAATTATGGGATTATTATAGTACAGCTGACGCCGTGACTTTTGAATTTCACTAATTACATAGTTCGGCTAGCTCTAGACGCTACTGAATTACTAAACCGAATTTTATGATGAAAATAAAGTTGAAAGCGAAATCCGTTTTTGGTCTTTGTTGATATATTTCGTTACAATGTTTAGTCTTGCATCAGTTAAAATGCGCAATCATTCAGTCTTGCATCATTTCAAATAGCTCTACTCGATCATGGTTAGAGACATTTTGGGAGCATTTGTTATGGTCCATAGCATTCACAAATTCAAGAGAATGCCGTGTGAGTCTTAGTCCTGTGAAGTGGGAGATGTCCTGTAAGATGAGGGGAAATGGAAAAAACACATTCCTGAAACGTTACTGTGCATGCATGGGGCGGATCAATAGCTGCCTAAATGAAGATCATCGGATGTGTGGATAAGATATTTTGGACCATCAGACAGTTGTGAAGCCTTTATCGGTTTAACATTCCTTGGCTCTGAGCACAGCCCTTAAGTGAATGAACAGAATAATGTCGGCCATGTCTAATATAGAAAAGCAGAAACTTAGTAGGCCTACAATCAATTATTCTAAACGGGCTCTATCTATCTATACGGCGACGCCGTGTCAATTGAACCATGAGATCCAGTCAAGCATCAAGAGTTTATTGATATCAGAAGTCAGACATACATGTGTAAGGACAGTATAAATTTTAAGGCGTCTCTTCTCAGTTGTTTAATTTGCAATAGACGACATTGTAGGCCTACTCCAACAAAGTACAAAGTTCATTGGAAACTTTCCATAAGTTTTCTGCATTGAGTAAACCGAGTCCACTTATAGAATTACTGCTGTTCCTATTAAGTCGTTTCAATTAAAACAATTACACGTGACGAGTGCCTGATCAGCGTAGGCTACGTCCATGGGCAATCCACACAAAGAACCTTGACGTAGGCCTACGTCCAATCTCTGGCTAGCTGAATAGACGGGTGCATCATCTTTTATCAGCGTGGACAGACTGACGACATGGTCGTCGTAAGTTGCTAGTGATGCTACCTCCTAATTTGCAAGTCATCTGTATTCATGCAACACTATTATAATAGCTTACCCACCTTGGTCCACTGACTCCATGTTGCTGCCTGTTAACCCGAGTAGGAAGAGCCTTTGGTTAGACAGTTCCCACCTCAAGTTCTCCAATGTCACCACTGTCGTCGACTCTGGAACTATCTTTCTCCCGGATTCCGCCGTATCATCTCTGTTCGCCCCACCAATACCTGCTACCGCTCATCTACCACAGTCTATCCTTTCTATATTCCACTTCTTATCACGTGACGTTCCTTTCATTACATGTCTCCTCGATATTTCCTGCAATGATCAATCTGGTTCTCCGCCATCCTAAATGAAGTCCCTCTTAGCAGCTTCCTTGACTATAGCCTACTCTCCTTGGTTTCTGGACTTGGACCTTTCGTTGGTTGGTCATTCTCTCAACAACCTTTCTCACACGGCGCATTGCTTCCCAATAAGCTTTTGCCTTATAATTTCATTTTTCGATTTTATATTTATTTTTATTTTTCGATTAGTTATTAATTAGTTATTGGCAATACGAGTATTAGTCTCCTACACCAGTCTGAAGAAAGCCACAGACAAATAAAAGCAATGTCGAGATTTGCCTCGTGGGCATCTTCAGTAGTCTACTTATCAACCTCACAATCAAGAAAGTCAAACTTGACCGTCTTGGCAGAATTTTTAATATTTGAGAGTCATTTTCTGCTATTAGATTAAATTGACTTTTGGAGTTGGATGAATTTTTTTTCTTTCAAACCGATAATTTGTTCATCTTATTTTAATCAGCAATGTATATCCTTAAGAAATATGGGTGCTGCTGCGCACTAATATTCTAGTTGAATATTTTTTTCGCAAAATTTTTGACACCACCAAAGCAGCAATGTCCACTCCGTTACCCAACTTTCTTATACATATTTTTTATTGAAAAACTAAAGCAGCATCAAATAACTGCGTGATAATCTTAACTCCATTGTATCACTTGTCTACAATTTCGGTAAACTTGTATTATCAACACCGTAACACACTTTGCGGAATTTTTTTAAATGCCACAAAATTTGTCCACTCCGTTACGGTCAATTTTACTCAACAATACATGTTCACAAAACTTAGTGGAAATGCTTCAAACACTTATAGCTTTGAATATACTTGAATGAAAATATAATTCCATCACAATACACAAAAGAGTAGGAAAATACCTGTTAAGATATCTGCAAAACATTCAAGAAGTTCAAGACACCCAAGAATTTCCAGTCCGTTACCAAATTTGCTTCTCCATAAATTTTATTATAAATTTTATTGAAAAACTAAATCATTATCAAAAAACTGCATGTTAATCTGTGTTTCAATGTTCCATTTAGCTAATATTGTTTAGTAAACTACTCAGTAACATGCAATACGGCATTCTTATGAATTTCTTATATGCCAAAAGAATCGTCCACTCCGTTACTGCCAATTTTGCTCAACAATACATGTTCATAAAGCTCAATGGTAATGTTTTACACATGCACAGTTTTGAAAATTTACGAATACATGAAGGAAAGTAATTCCATCTTAACCATCAAAAGAATAAGAACATATATGTGAATATATTTCTATTTTCTACCGTAATTCGAATAAATGTCCACTCCGTTACCTTCAAAAGTCCACTCCGTTACCATTTCCGAGGGTATAAATAGGCATCAAATGTAACGGAGTAGACAGGTAACGGAGTGGATAATTTCTAAATAATGCAGCACACATTTTGTTATTGGCCACGTTGAGAAGACCCTTTTTCTACATATCAATTTTGTTCATTAAGGAGATGAAACCTGGTAATTGATGCATACATGTACATAAGCATCTTTAATCTCGACTTATTCTCGGTAACGGAGTAGACACCTATTAAACGTATCATTCGCAGGTAACACCTTTTAAAACATATTATTGCGGTTTAGCTTCGAAATGTCATCATATAAAGACTGGTATGCATGAACAGAGACATAACTAAATGATTTTACTGCTTGCAGCGTGCCTAGTTCTTGTAAATTATGTGGCCGCACACGAATTTATGCGCGGTAACGGAGTGGACAATATTTCAGGAGACAGCTGAAAATAATTTATTTATCCATGATAAGTATTGATTCATTCAATGACAAACTTATTAAATGAAAGGCCTTTCAATTTTGATTATGAATAACATTAAATTTTTGGAAAACTATCACTTGTTGTCGCAAATGTTTAGTTATAGCCTATTGCAGTGAAAGTGTGAAAGAGACAGTAACGGAGTAGACATTTTGGACATAAAAATGCAACAGATAAAATAAAAATTGAGGCATATGCCATGAATATCCGTGAAAGCAATAATCTAATCAATATTAAATTCAAAGAAACATCTGTATTTAAACGAAATTTTGGCGTATTCGATTTTTAAAATCGTTTGGACAATAGAAATGTCAAATTAATCAAATAGCAGAAAATGACTCTTAAACGGATTTTTTGCACCATACGATCTATGCCAGACGGTGCTGCTGCCTATGCAGCGCAGCATATGGCGCATGTTCACACTACTGCACTACTTGGACCGAATAGTAGGCCTACTGCATTTCGAGATTTATGAGTCGTCGCTTAGCGGACTTTTTTGTTTGGTGTTGTTGCTGTTGTGCAATTTTGTGAAAAACGTGTCATGGGTCAACGGGTCTCAGTCGTTCCTTCTTAGCACCTGTGTCTGCTACAATTGCTGAGCATTTCTGTGTATTAGCCTATGTATATTGTGAGCGAGAACAGTGGATTTCTTTGGCCAAGGCTGATGATTTGGAAAAATATGTTAAATTTGTTACCATTTTGCAATTTAATTTAAAATGTTTCATAATTTGGGTCTAATTATTATGCCTACTTAATTTCTTTAGAAAGGCTAATAATTTCCTATAGACCTAGTGTCTATAATTCTACCGCTGCTCTGTTGATATCTTAAATTTTTCTAAGTAAGAAATATTAGGCATTTTCTAAAATTAATGGTTAAAGAAAGAGTTGAGGGTGAAATTATGCGTTCAAGTCCTTTGCATGGCAAACCCGTTCGTTACCCTTTGCGTGAGCCGTTAAAATTAAATATTTATTCAAATCGATTTTTTTTATTGATTCCAGAAAGACAGGCAATAATATAGGCCTACGCTCACATTTATAGTAGGCCTGCACACAATGAATAGGCCTAGTTGTAGTTGACAATTACGATTACATAGCCTAGTGTACAATCACTACTGTGTAGGCTATGTTAGGGAGAAATAGGCTACCGGAAGGGAATGATCCCGTAAATGGGGCCTATTTGCAAACAGAATTCATTGCTATTAGGCTACACGGAAATTATAGATTAGACAAACAGATGTAAATGGCGGTATTTTGAAAAACAAATTAGTAGTGGCATCGGGATAGGCCTACCTTTCCCTTTCAAAGAGGAAAGATTTCCCGATACAAAGTACTTTCTCTTTCCAAAGAAGGAAGATTCCTCGATACAAAGGAAACACAAACAGTAAGTAGGCTTAATGAGTGATGGAATTCAATAATCGGTGATTACAAGTGCGAGTCACAAAGTCAGGTCTAGTAGATGCCCTTATAAACTCACAGTTACAGTAGATTCACCCTAAATTACCAACTCTCGATGAAGCCCATTTTAAGCTAAGATTTGGAAGGACACACTTGTGTCCATTCACTCTATTGGAAATCTAAGATGGCAGAAACGAAGCTACTAAGTCAAATATCAAATATAGGGATAAACTAAATAAATTATTATGAAGAGTCAGGTCAGAAAATGTCCATTTATTTTGCCACGAATCCACACAAAACGGCATCCATTGAAACTGACAAATTAAGAAGAAATTTATAACATTATAGGCAGTAAGTTGGATCTCATCCAAGACCTCTCGCTTCACTCTCCCAGATTCTTATATATATATATCTTATATTTCAATCCTTTTTCAATATGGACAGCGATCAAAGCATTTTCTACTTTGCATATTATAGGATAGTTTTCCACACTAATTAAAAATTTCGTCTTTATGCAAGAAAATCATTCTGATTACAATAGAAGCAATAGTAAGATCTGCTGAGCAACTTACACCAGCTAGAATGTTAAATCGATTCTCAAACTCTTTTCTTGTTAAATTATTCGCTTAAAAATTAAAACAGCAAAGGCTCAGAAAATGTCCCTCGGGTCAGTCACCTCTGATGTCTCATTACTAGTCTCCAAGCAAATGGCTCTCACTCAACTCTACGCTAATCATGACAAAGCCAAGAGACATTCGCGTTTGGCCCGTAAATAAAAATACAGACAATAATATTATTATTTGTTGGCGTTCGAGGTATGTTTATGATTGCGGGTCAGACGAATTGACGCAATGTCGACAGTGAACAGTTGACGAAAGATGGTATCGAATAAAAATGATTCCTCGGTGGTGGTGGTCGTATTCATTGTATGACCCTGGTTCGTGGTCCGGTTCATGTAGGCTTCCGAATATCCAGTTAATCATAGGGTTACAGTAAATTTAATACATGTGGACCAATGCAATAATAATAATTATTATTACTGACGTCATTGCTGTTAGGATTACAAAACCTTTCATCGATGTAGTCTTGCAATGTAATCGAGAATCTGTACAGCGCCATTTTTGTGTCTTTCAAGACTTCACCTCGTTAAATATCACCTGTGGTAATTTAATAATATTATAATTTCATACTGTAGCCTAATTAATCACATGGGCACTTGTTATCATGAGAGTTGTCATCATAGCCACCATCATCGTCACCAGCCTCCTCCTCACCACCATCATCACCTTCATCACCGTCATCATCATCATCATCATCATTATCATCATCATCATCATCATCATCATCATCATCATCATCATCATCATCATCATCATCATCATCATCATCATCATCATCATCATCATCATCATCATCGTCATCATCATCATCATCATCACCATCATCATCATCATCATCATCATCATCATCATCATCATCATCATCATCATCATCATCATCATCATTATCACCCTCATCATCATCATCATCATCATCATCATCATCATCATCATCATCATCATCATCATCATCATCATCATCATCATCATCGCCATCGCCATCTTCACCCTCATCACCATCATCATCATCATCATCGTCGTCATCATCATCATATTCATCATCATATTCATCACCGTAATCATCGAAATCATATTCACAATGATCACCATCGTCATCATCATCATCACATTCTCATTAACCATATCACCGTGATGACTATTACTTTTGTCATTTTACTTTCATTGCCAACATCATCAGGATCTTTCCTCGTCGTCATAATCATTGTCATCATCATCACCCGTTATTATCGTCAACACACTCATAGATGGCTGATGGCGTTTGAATGTCTCGGTCTGAAAGTCGGCCAAAATCTTTGTCTCTGATGTCTTCATTCGCAGTAAGCCAAACTGTACTAATAAACACCGTTGCCAAGGAAATCATCGAACCGTATCCCACGAGTCTGTTTACAAACAACTGCTGCATAGGTAATTAGCCTACCTCTACTGCACAGGACTACTACTTGTTATTACAGAGATCAGCCGAGTTCTATTGTTTGCAACGTTATATAAGGCGATTGCTGAGCATGATGGAACAGGCTGAGTGTTCCACTTCGTTCTGAAGCATTCCAGTCATCATACAGTCGTACATTGGACAAGATGTCATCACAAGTCGTCAAAGTCTTTCTGCTGCTATGCCTTCTGCAACTGTCAGAACGGCTCGGTAAGTCAACGCTAACTTGTTCATTAGCTATTCCGTCTACATGTAGTTTCGACAACAGGAATAAATTAAAGCTGAAACGGATTTTTTTAAAACTTACAGTTGCATTAATAAACCCAATAATTAAGCTATGATAATGGTAATGGCAAGAATAATATTGTATTAATATCAATAAGTTAATCGTTAAAGAAGAAATTGTGTCTGTCTCCGGACAGTTTTTTTATCACCCGAGGGATCATACTATCTACCTTGGATAAAAAAAACACAATAATAATGATAACAATGTCCGCAGACCCATGGGCGGAGTTTGGTTTCCGGTCTTGGAGGGGTTAAATTTGTTGGGGCTGAGGTGATGACCTTTGGGGGGGGCTAAGCCCGAGAAAAGATACAATTTGCATGGTAAAAAAATTAATATGGGTCTTCTCGGGGGGCTTAGCTCCCCCTAGCTCCTGATAAACTCCGCCCATGCGCAGACCTATTTATATCAACTCTTCGCTGACCATTCAGCGTTTTAACGCTGTGGCCTTTAGGAGTGCATTTACCAGCCTGAACTTTGACGAATAGCCTACGTCACATTAGGCCTACCCGGTGTAAAGGTTTCAAATTACCCCTCCTAAACATTACCCCTCTGCAAACTGTAAATTGCATCAATCATCGCATTTATTGCACACAAAAATCGGAAAAATCATCCCGCTTCTTGTTTTGGTCTGAAGATTTTCATTCGTCATCCCACTTGGTGGTTTGTTATCAATATCTTCATCTGTAGGCTAACTAAAATACTAATCGCCGATGAAGTTACAATGGAGAAATTGCTTCGTGACTATATTTTTCTTTCGATCAAAAAAATGATAACAAATTACGAAGTGGGACTAGGGATGAAAATCTTCAGACCAAAACAAGAAGCGGGATGATTTTTTGAATTTTTTGGTGCAATAAATGCGATGATTGATGCAAATCAAGTTTCCGGGGGGTAATCTGAAACCGGTTTCAAGTTACCAGGGAGGGAAGTAATGTTTAGGAGGGGGTAATTTGAAACCTTTACACCGGTACGGTCTTTTACAGACAGCGATTTAGTCTATTAAGGTGCGCGGACGATTGATCACCGGACGGTTGATCACCGGACGGTTGATCACCGGACGGTTGATCACCGGACGATTGATCACTTCGGACGTTTGATCATCGACCGATTGATCACCGGACGATTGATCACCGGTCTAATGGTCATTGGAATCTATTAACTGAGGACGAAAGATAAATGTCGTAATTACCGCTAGTAGAGATAAACATTTGTATGAAACGATATGACAGACTCAATCTACCACATAATGTATTTATTTTGTAATGAAATTATAAGAAGTGAAATGTGAAAATATACTGAAACGGCAAGCGTTATTAAACTGGTAACTAATCAGATAAACAGATACATGCTTATTCTGATGTGCTATTTGCTGTGTGTATATTTACCAATTAACAAAAGCCGACGATGTTTATCTTTACTAGCGGTAATGACGAGATTTTTCGTTCATCCTCAGTTAATAAATTGTAGTGACCACTAGACCGGTGATCAATCGTCCGGTGATCAATCGTCCTAGAATCCTATTAATACCATAGATGTAAAAAAAAACGATGGAAACGGAATAAGAACGGGGGAAAACGTCGTTCTATTCAACGAAAAGACGGAAAAACGACAAAAAATGGAAGCGGAAAATAGTTTGACTTTGTTATCCTTAATCTTAATCTGCATTTTTAACTTGAAACTTTTTTGCAATTTTATCTTAAGCGACAGATAACACAACGTTATTATTAGGCCAACGTTAATATTATAAGTGACATTAATCTAAAAGAATCCTTGTAACTTTGGTTTAATAAGAAATTAAGAAAAAATAAAGGTATTTAAATCTTGTCAAATTTAAATAACATTGTAAGCATAAGTCCGCATAACTTCACGCTCAGTGGCGTAGGCAAGGGGGGTTTCGGGGATTAAACCACCCCCCCATTGGCTCCTGGAAAAAGGTTTTTTAAGGTTATTTTTCCATTTAAGTAAGAAAAAATAGCAAAAAACAGGGTTTCCGGCCATAACCCCCCAATCAAAAATTCCTGGCTACGCCACTGTTCACGCTGATTGACATAATGCAATTAAAAGCTAATAAGAAGTAGCCTAAAGACTAGGCCTATTAAATATAATAGATGAATGTGTGCTAAATTATATAATTATTGTACTTAAAATTTTAATTTATAATAGACCTAAGAAGTTTAGGCTATATCACTGGCTCCCTATCGCCTCTGAACATAGCCAAATCTAATTATATAATTTTTAGATCTAGTAAAAAGAAATTTGCTCCACCTCCTGATAATAACCTACTAATTGAAAATATTTCCTTGCCGCAAGTATACTCGACTAAATTCCTGGGTGTACATATCGACCAGCACTTAAAATGGAATATACATACAGCTGAACTGTCTAAAAAAATCTCCAAAAATATAGGCATAATTCACAGAATAGCCTATCTTCTTCCACTTCATAAAATTATACTAAAATCATTATATTTCACACTTGTACACCCATACTTAAGTTACTGCAATCTCATTTGGACATCTACATATGACACTCACCTAACTAAGCTAAATAGACTACAGAAAAAAGCCATAAGAATTATTACTAAATCTCCCTTTAATGCTCACACTAGCCCCTTATATAATCAGTTGAACGTGCTAAAAATATCCCAAATTAAATTCATCCAAACTATTACATTTATGTATAAATATGACAACAACCTTCTTCCACTTGCATTCTCATCCTATTTTAGACCTAACTTATATACTAAAGCCATTAGAAATAATAGAATCTACATAAGTGTCTTTGCTAAAACAAACACTAGAAAATTTTCTATTAAGTATCAGGGTCCTCTTTTATGGAATAATATACCGGAAAATATTCGTGCATCCAGGAGTCTCGATCGATTTAAATCCCAAATCCGTGCACACACATTAAAAAATGTAAAATGAACAACCCATTTATTCCGTGTTTTCCCCCCATTCTTTTTAAGTTGAGCAGAGGGAAGGTAACCCACTGCTGTTATTTAATTGATTCCAAAAATACTGCCATTTCTATCTGTTTTCTAATCTATTATCATTAATCATATAATAGTGAAGAATTTTTTCCTTTGGTAAATAGGCCCCAATAGCGGGATCACTCCCTTCGGGTAGCCTATTGCTCCCTACATTTCACAGTAATAACTGTACACTAAGCTATACCATCGCAATCATTAACTGCAGTTAATCACTTTGTGTACTATTATGAATGCATAATTGTTAACAGCAATCAATCGCTTTGTGTACTATTATGAATGCATAATTGTTTGTTTTATATTTTTGGGATCAATAAACAAGTTGAAGTTGAAGTTGAATACAATAGGCTAATAATATAAGAATATCCTCAAGGTATTTAAATTCCAGCTTGATCTTGTTCTCAAAGGCGCTTTATAAATTATTAGATGCGATAAGAAAGCCAATTCACTGCATAAATTCTGCGTTCATGTAAAAATGAAGTGAGATATTTTCCTTCTTTTTGGCGAGTGCAGATCGCAATTTCCCTAATCCTCTTTTCGCCGTAACATGGGTTTTCTCTGCTCCACAGTCATGTCAATCGTTTTCCTGCATGATCCGGAATCCGCTAAGCCCTGGTCAACATGCCTAGAGGCCTTTGAGACTAATAGGCCTACGTTCCACTCTGCTCTTACGACTGTTCTCTTTAGCCGTGGTTGGATCGGGAGCGCTTCTGAGTAGCTACTCTTGAAGAGGCGCTATATAAATGTCTGAAATGAATGAATGAATGAATGAATGAATGAACGAATGAACAGTCATAACGCTAGAAATTAATTCGCTTTTCACAGTTTCCCAACTGAGTTGAAGACCTTTCTTCGTTCCGCTTTTCTGGGTGAATCTAGTAGGTTCTGTCTATCGCTGGTGGTATTCATATCAGTTGTGGAAGACTTCCCAGACGCACGTTTGAGTCATTTGAGTTCTAAAAGTGTTTCTTTATCAACATTAAGATAAATAATCATGAACAAAGAGACAAGAACAAACCACTGACCAAGATTATTATCTATATCTTAATTATGCCTATGTCATTCTGATTGTAGTGTTTTCGGCGATCATACCACCCGTGACAAGCAAGGAAACCAAACCTCCTGGTGGAGAAACCAAGGCTCCTGATTCACTTATTATCACAGAGGCTCCAGGAACCAAATCCCCTGATGGAAAAACCAAAGCTTCTGGAACAGGGGGAGCACTTCCTGTCACAGGAACAACACCTAAGGGTGAAGAACAGACTGGAAAGCCGAAAACCAAATCCCCTGGTGGAAAAACCGAGGTTCCTGATTCACTTATTATCACGGAAGCTCCAGAAACCAAATCCCCTGGTGGAAAAACCGAGGGTCCTGATTCACTTATTATCACGGAAGCTCCAGAAACCAAATCCCCTGGTGGAAAAACCGAGGGTCCTGATTCAATTCTTCTCACAGAATCTCCAGAAACCAAATCCCCTGGTGGAAAAACCGAGGTTCCTGATTCACTTATTATCACGGAAGCTCCAGAAACCAAATCCCCTGGTGGAAAAACCGAGGGTCCTGATTCAATTCTTCTCACAGAAGCTCCAGAAACCAAATCCCCTGGTGGAAAAACCGAGGTTCCTGATTCAATTCTTCTCACAGAAGCTCCAGAAACCAAATCCCCTGGTGGAAAAACCGAGGTTCCTGATTCACTTATTATCACGGAAGCTCCAGAAACTAAATCCCCTGGTGGAAAAACCGAGGGTCCTGATTCAATTCTTCTAACAGAAGCTCCAGAAACCAAATCCCCTGGTGGAAAAACCGAGGTTCCTGATTCACTTATTATCACGGAAGCTCCAGAAACCAAATCCCCTGTTGGAAAAACCGAGGTTCCTGATTCAATTCTTCTCACGGAAGCTCCAGAAACTAAATCCCCTGGTGGAAAAACCGAGGTTCCTGATTCACTTATTATCACGGAAGCTCCAGAAACCAAATCCCCTGGTGGAAAAACCGAGGTTCCTGATTCACTTGTGATCACAGAAGCTCCAGAAACCAAATCCCCTGGTGGAAAAACCGAGGTTCCTGATTCACTTATTATCACGGAAGCTCCAGAAACCAAATCCCCTGGTGGAAAAACGAAAGCATCAGGAACGGAGAAAATACTTCCTGTCACTGGAACAACACCTACACCTCCAGCTAACGAACTCAGTGAAAAACCGAAAACCAAATCCCCTGGAGGAAACACTGAGGCTCCAGGAACAGCTGGACCAGAAACTGCAGCTCCTGTAACAAAGCCAAAGTGATGCAGTTCAGTAGTCCGAAGTATCTCTTAAATTGTCCAGCTTCCTTTTTTCGACCGACACAACAATTTTGTCTCTCTGTATTTTCTAATAGCTGAAATGGTGAAGGTTCTGGGACTTTAACTTTACATGTACGCAAACTAAACACATCTGTTATAATTATTATGTTAACATATGCAAGAACATAGAAAGCTGCTGCGAAAGAGATTCCTTGCTGCTGTAGTTTTAACCATTTAGTAGCATAATGCATGCTAAGGGGTAGACTAAACATGTATGTGCTGATAGGCTACATTAACATTTGGTGTACAGGTATATTTATAATGTTGATCGCAAGTAATTATGTGATAATTATAGTACAGCTGACGCCGGGACTTTTGAATTTCACTAATTACATCGTTCGGCTAGCTCTAAACGCTACTGAATTACTAAACCGAATTTTATGATGAAAATAAAGTTGAAAGTTAAATCCGGTTTTGGTCTTTGTTGATATATTTCGTTACAATGTTTAGTCTTGCATCAGTTAAAAATGCCCAATTAATCAGACCTGCATAATTTCAAATAGGTCTACTCAGTCATGGTTAGAGACACTTTTGGAGCATTTGTCATGGTCCATAGCATTCAAAAATTCAAGAGAATGCCGTGTGAGTCTTAGTCCTGTGAAGTGTGAGATGTCCTGTAAGATGATGGGGAATTGGGGATAATGGAGAAAAACAGTTTTGAAACGTTAGGGTGGGGCGAATCAATAGCTACCCAGATGAAGATCATCCGATGTGTGGTTGAGATAACTATTATTTTGGCCCATCTGACAGTTGTGAAACCTTTATCGGTTCACCATTCCTTGGCTTTGAGCACAATAAACAGAGTAATGTCGGCCATGTCTAATCTAGAAATGCAGAAACGTAGTCCAATCAATTCTAAACGGGCTCTATCTATCTATCTATCTATCTATCTATCTATCTATCTATCTATCTATCTATCTATCTATCTATCTATCTATCTATCTATCTATCTATCTATCTATCTATCTATCTATCTATCTATCTATCTATCTATCTATCTATCTATCTATCTATCTATCTATCTATGATCTATCTATCTATCTATCTATCGGTATGTCGGTATGTCTGTCTGCCTGCCTGCCCGCCCGTCTGTCTGTCTGGCTGTCTGTCTGTCTGTCTATCTATCTATCCGTCCGTCCGTCCGTCCGTCCGTCCGTCCGTCCGTCCGTCCGTCCGTCTATCTATCTATCTATCTATCTATCTATCTATCTATCTATCTATCTATCTATCTATCTATCTATCTATCTATCTATCTATCTATCTATCTATCTATCTATCTATCTATCTATCTATCTATCAATGATTCTATCTATCTATCATCTATCTATCTATCTATCTATCTATCTATCTATCTATCTATCTATCTATCTATCTATCTATCTATCTATCTATCTATCTATCTATCTATCTATCTATCTATCTATCCATCCATCCATCCATCCATCCATCCATCCATCCATCCATCCATCCATCCATCCATCCATCCATCCATCCATCCATCCACCCACCCACCCACCCACCCACCCACCCACCCACCCATCCATCCATCCATCCATCCATCCATCCATCCATCTATCTATCTATCTATCTATCTATCTATCTATCTATCTATAAGGTGACGCCGTGTCAATTTAACCAAGAGATCCAGTCAAGCATCAAGACTCTATCGAAGTCAGAATTCAGATATACATGTGTAGGGACAGTAGAAATTTTTAGGCATTTCTCTTCTCAGTTGTTTAATTTGAAATGGACGAGATTGTAGGCCTACTCCAACAAAGTACAAAGTTCATTGGGAACTTTCCATCAGTTTTCTGCATTGAGTAGACCGAATCTACTTAGAATTATTATTGTTGCTATTAAATCGTGTCAATAACCAACATACATACACGTGACGAGTGCCTGATCAACGCCGTGCGTCTAAAACTTGTCTGGCTGAATAGACGGGCGCGTCATTTTTTATCCGAGGGAACTGCCTGACGATAGTTTGGGCACGGTGGTGCAGTGGACATGTTCATTACCTTGCGCCGGAAGGTTGCAGGTTCGAATCCACCTCAAGCCGCCAGGCCGCCTCGTATGGACCTTGGGCAAATCCTTCACTCGCAGTTGCTCAACGCTTCGGCGTGAAACTCCTATTCAGTGTCCGCGCTGTAATCGGGAGCGTTTCTGAGTAGTAGAAGCCTTGGAGGGGCGCTATAACAAGTACACATACAATAAAAACGATAGAGTCATCGTAAGTTTTTTTTATTCCACCTGTATTCATGCTACACTAATGTGTAGGGCTGTAGGCTACTCAGCTTAGTCCAGTGACTCCTTGTTGCTTGTCTGTAAACTGAGTAGGAAGATTCTTTGGTTAGACAGTTCCCACCTCAAGTTCTCCAGTGTCACCACTGACGTCGACTCTGAAACGATCTTTCTCCCGGATTGCGCCGTTTTATCTCTGTTCACCCCACCAATACTTCCCACCGCTCATCTACCACTATCCTCTCTATATTGCACTTCTTAGTACATGACGTTCCTTTCACTCCATGTTGACGTATCGTCTCCTCGATTATTTTCTGCCCTGATCAATCTGGTTCTTGCCATCCTAAATGAAATCCGTCTTAGCAGCCCCCTTGCCTATTCTCGTTGGTTTCTGGAGTTGGACCTTTCGTTGGTCGGTCATTCTCTCAACAGCCTTTCTGACACGACGCAGCGCTTCCCAATAAGCTCTTGCCCTATAATTTCAGTTTTTCTATTAGCGCGCTCTTGTTCACGGACACACGACAGTAGACGTAGATGCTACTGTTTGATGGTCCGGTCGATGATCACTTGGTCAAACATCTGCCACTCTTCAATCAGACGCGCCCTACGCACTACGGTTATCGATGTCATGAATACGCGTGAACGAAAAACGCGCCCCTCCAGTAAAATTTAATGCACTTGGTACTCCGGATCGAGGTCTGGACTGCTGGGCGGCCACAGCTGCGGATATGAAGCCGAGTGTATCCCTGCAATGGACAACTACTGCGTCTACGGTCGTGTGTTCGTGAACAAGAAGGACATTTGAGCACCATACATAGCTAAATTTAACTTCTTTTCAGGTTTTCCATGTTGGAAAGTTCAATTTTTTGGTGCTGCATTTTAAACGCTCATAAATTTGACAAACTCACGAATATTTCTAATCGGCTTTAGGATCTCGTGTAGATATGGTAACTGTTGCTCTGTTTAAAATTTCAGACAAATCCTAAGAGTTTTGTCCGAGTTATTACACTTTTGTGTGTGCTACTTTTTATCCGGACACAGGGTAGAGCCAATAATATTATGCGCGTTACACTGTCAAAATTAACAGTAGACTAGTGGACACGGGCTATAATGATCTATGTTTTCGAATGTTTGTAAGCTAAGAAGCGACGCGTAGTAATTTATATGCTTAAGCCTATACACAAAGTGACAATGTCATAATTAACATTCATCATTCGTCGCCGTAGTATCATTCTTTGCTCAGAACAGTATTTTGGACAAATAGCTTTTTGAAGTTGCCGAGTTTCTGTTCAAGAAAGCACCTCAAAATTTGCTCAAAAGGCAGGCAAGCTTTGAGGTTTCTAAATTCAAATATTACTTCTGATAATGCATGATTGCAGTCAATCAGACAACGGACTTTCAAATATATAGCCAGGAAATGTCTCCCAAGAAAATATTGCCTTTTCAAGCAGTAAGGCTCATTCAGAACTGTTGAAAGTGAAAACTTGTAACGGTAAATATGTTTGGCGAAATGGTGCTGGAACGTCGACATTTCGCTGTACGCTACTTGCTGCAACACTTCATTTGAAGGCGATAAATAGTAAACAAGAGTATGAAGTCCAAGCAGACATTGAATGTCTCTGTCAAAATAGGAGTCATGAGGTGGAACCACGATAACATTGGCAAACGTGAGTTCGTTCAAGTCCTTCCTTAGATCTTGTTCATTAAGAATGCGTTCACACAAAAATAGGACTTCTTGATGTCTGTGATACTGGTACAAGTACGCAGCATGGTAACAATCAGCTGTATTGCATTGAATACCAAAGTCTTTGCAGATCGCATTGTAAAATGATGTCATATAACCTAACGAATATTCCTGTATAAATTGAATAATGCCGTCTTCAATTATTGGTAAAGAATTTTCATGTGGCGTTTCCAATTCATTCAGTGGATCTATGCTTTTATAAATGTGCAAACCAGTATTTCTTTTCCGCAAAAATCGGGAAAATAGCATACGAGTAATTGTGATCAAAATTGAATCCAACGGAAATGCTGGGGTCACACAAGCGTCATTCAGTCCCAAAGTAACAGATGTTCTTTCAATAATGATCATTGACGAAATTGTCAAATAGTGAACAAACACCTCTGGTGTAAGACGCAGGTCTAGAAAAAATGGTCTCCGAGTATAATGCAAAGAGGCGTCTCTAATGTTCCTGAATATCAGGTAAAATCCAATTACCTTAGTAATGTCGTCAATGAACAACAGACAACCAGCATTTAGTGTTTCTGTTCCATCTTTTCCAGGCTTTTCATTCACGATAACACTCGAGCAAAGGTCTGTTACACTTTGATATTCTGATGCGGCAAAATGAAGTGCCGCCAAGTAAGACAACGTCGCTTTGGCGATTGTATTTGAGTGAGAATCGTCACATTTCAAAGACTTTCTGAGAAGTCCCTTCGATATTTCAGACAAAACCTTAAATTCTTGAATATCATCTGATACAGTCAGATTTTCCATCAGATCTTGAGCTTTAATGAAGCACGCTTTGCTTCCATTTGCATTAATGTTTAGGCCTAATGCTCTTGGTAAATTGTGGTGCTTCGAGCTAAAACGTTTTGGTTTAATCGACACTTGTCTTATTACCTCCACAAACCAGTCGCTGTCATAGCGCTGTTCTTTACAGTATAAGAAATGGGCAGCGTATAATGTAAGCAAATTCGATCCATAATAAGCATAGCATGATTCGTACGCTGCTGATGACCGATAATCTAATTCAGCTTCGGCAGGTGATTCAAATCTAAGAGTGTATTTAATAACATTGACAAATGCACTTTGAAATCCTTTCTCTACTGTGAGATGAATGTATCTTGACTCAAAGCTGGATCTCGACGAGACATAGAAGTCAAAAGATTTCGGATTCATTGCCATGTTGGTGTTCAATATCAAGTCGTTCAAATTGTCGTTAGTGTATTTAGTATTATATAAAAAATAATAATTTGGTTGTATATAATGCGCTAGAAACCATCGACTCAGAATGCCGGAATCAGAGTGATAAATTAAGTTTCTAGCAGTTTCTTCAACGACATTCTGGTTGAAGTGTTCATGAAACAAGTTTGCTTGCTGAATAAAATAGTTTGGACATCTTCTTTCCTTTAACCATTTTACAAGTTTTTTCAATAGAGTGCAGCATATTACAAGAACAGATGACGAATTCCACCATTCTAGGGACTTCGTTTCACAAGACCACAGCATTAGGGTTTTAAGGTGGTAAGTACATAGAACCTCGTCTTCCTTTGGACCATCTTTTCTGAAGAGTTCTTTCTTGGCAAAGAATCTGAGCATGTGGTAGACAATCTGTTGAATTGAAGTCCAACTCTGAAGCAGAATGACTTCCGCAACTGAAAATGACAGCCGGCACTGGTACCCATCATCTCTGCAAGCAGGATGCTTCGCGTATACAACATGACAACCATTCTGCACTACTTCATGGATGATTGCAGACGTCGGCCATCCATGATTTCTTTTTCGATCTATCCAATCTCTGGCTTTATTTGGCCACTGTGGGCACCATATGCAATCAACATTATCAAATGACAGTGAACCAAAGACATTACTTTTAGTCGCAGGACCAGACGTGTACGAATTTGCGCCATCTGGATCTGGGTCAACTTCATAATGTTCGGTTGTGTCTAGAATTCTATCGCCCTTAGCCCGAATATACTCATAGGCATTGCATTCCCAGTTAAATACCATGTGGCCCACAAGACGAAGCCGTACAAAAGCCGGATAATAATTATATGGCTCCATCAAAAAACAAGTTATTGTATCAGTGATATGACGGAAATCATACGGCAATACTGGTGTTTCGTCTGTAAAGGCTAGTATGTGTGCAAGCATCTTAAAGAAATCAACGTCGCTGACGCACGAATGTAGCGGATGAATATAAAATTCAGCACAGCTGTCACATAAAATCAAATAATGGTCCAATTCTATGGAATCTTGTAAACGCATGTGCTCAAAAACGTTGGTGTTGGACTTTGGAAGTATTCGACATCGATCGACGATGAATGTTGACACGGTATCCTCCATTGCTGAACCAAAATCAGAAAATAAATCAAAATCGTCTGGATCGTCAGCACCATTTCCGTCGTCATCATAATCGTTTGCGTTGCTTTTATTTAAAAATGTTGCGTGCTGTTTAACAATAGGCACTAGGCTTGCATCTATCGACATGGCACAAAAAAGAGAATCTGCGTAATTGTGTGTCCAAATCAGTCTGTTATGCTCTACCTTACACATATTACCTGCTACACATAATAATTATTTGCATGTATAATAAATACAACTGTAATTTGATGATGCCGTCCTTACAATGCTCAGAAGTGCAAAACGAAGTCAGACAGTCATCAAGAAGTTTAGGTAGACTGGGAAAGGTAAGATTTAGCCTAAGTTCAGAGCGAAAGACGGTCTCGCTACGACAGTTGCGAACATGAAGAGGTAGAGAGCTACAATATAAGAGGATTCCAGATGGGTGGATCAGGAACAGTACTGTGAATAAAAGCCGAACAAAGAGAAGACGTGTACAAGGAACAACATACTTTACAGCATATGCCGAATATAATACATGATCGTGTCGGAGAAGGAAGTGGGAAAGCGAGTGGAACAACGAGAACGGGACAGAGAGATGGCATATATATATATATAGGCATATATATATATATAGATGGATGGATGAATGGATGGATGGCTGGATGGTTGGATGGATGGATGGATGGATGGATAGATAGATAGATAGATAGATAGATAGATAGATAGATAGATAGATAGATAGATAGATAGATAGATAGACAGATAGACAGACAGACAGACAGACAGACAGACAGACAGACAGACAGACAGACAGACAGACAGACAGACAGATAGATAGATAGATAGATAGATAGATAGATAGATAGATAGATAGATAGATAGATAGATAGATAGATAGATAGATAGATAGATAGATAGATAGATAGATAGATAGATAGATAGATAGATAGATAGATAGATAGATATATGGACGGAGGGACGGACGGACGGACCGACGGACGGACGGATGTGTGGGTGGGTTGGTGGATGATGGAAGGACGAGTGGATTGATGGATGGATGGATGATTTTTTTTATATTTAAAAAAAAATTGTAACGCGCGAAATGAGAATCTGAGACGCGGATAGTCAGCCGCCCGGGGAAGATGCAGTTAGAGAGATCCCGGTGCTTGAAAGCCAAGAAGTAGTGAATTTTGAGCCGCTTTTTGAAGAAAGGAAGTGAAATTGGGCTTCAAAGACAGAGCGGACGCTGATTCCATTCCCTGGGTGCAGAAGCATGAAATGCACGCGAGCCCAAAACTGTTTTGCATCGAGGTTCAGATAAAAGACTTGTACCCGATGAACGCAAGCGACGAGGAGGAATGTGAGGAGTTAGCAGTGACTTAAGGTAGGGAGTTGTGTTGGTTTGAGGGATTTGTAGGTCAGACATGCGAATTTGAATTTGATCCTGTACTGAACAGGAAGCCAGTGCAGTTGATGGAGTAGGGCTGAGGAACTAATTTGTATTGGGACGCGCTGCACTTGCCCCGCTAAGGAGTTCTGTATGTGTTGCAGCCTGTTGAGCTCAGTGTCTGAGAGACCCACAAACAGCGTTAGCATAAATTATTAATCAATGCGAGAGGAGTCAAGAGAACAGGTAATGGTTTGAGACATAATAATATAAAGTCAGGGCCGACCTGATATGGCGTATTGCCCGAATGTGATAGATACAAGATTTACAAATGTTTGTTATGTGCGGTCGAAATGTGAGCTTTTATTGTCTATGGTTACACCAAGTGTTTTGACAGTGTCTGACAGATGCACAGCAGTGCTGGCAAGGTCGATATTAGAAAGTGGAAGGAAAGAATGCAGGGATGCAGGCGTTGGCATGACCCAAACAAATTTCCTCAGACTTGTCAAGGTTTATGGCCAAACCATTGAAACAAAACCAGGAGTACATAGATGAAAGGCACTCTTCAAGTTTACGTTTGCCCGACTGATCAGTGTGCGACAAAGCATTATGAGGCAATATGAATATGAATGGATAGATCGATAGAGAGACAGATAGATAGAGACAAGGATGTAGAGAGACACCGAAGATGGATGGAAAGGACCACAAAATCAAATGTCGATGAAACATTAAAAAGAGCTAAGAGAAAAACCTGGTCATTTCCGATGGCGCAATATAAGCCACAGTATGATATAATTATTACATCCTATGATAAATTATAATATATTGCATCCTATCGGGTATTGCAGACTGTCTGTTCCGTTAGCAGTCAAGTTTGATTAAGATTACAATATAACTTGTACAATGTAAAGCGCTGTGCGTTTGAAGACGTTACATTAAAGAAAAAATATTGTTATTATTATCTATATCTATAAGAAAGGACTTGGCGGACTTTGTCCTTTATGCATGCTCACAGTTTTGCAGCTACTGACCTTAAACATTGTACATAAATAGACTTTCACTCAACTTACCCAGGCGCGCTATTTTCACCTCCTTATCCACTTTAGAACTCGAGATATAAGACATTTTAATTTTGGCCGTGTTAAAGTATGCGCTATAATTATCGACGCCGTATTTGAATCGTTTTTCAGTAGCGGCCTGCTGCCGTTAACGTCATTTTGACGTCAGTTTTCGCCAAGCTTAGCATGAAAATCATACACTGTCGTACAGCCCTGGGAAAAGATAAATGCCATCGACCAAGGAGTATAATATACAAAGAGGAGCCTCAAATATATATTTCGTCAATAAAATAAATTTTTGGTATGATCAGATTATTTATAAAGAAACAGGGTACAAGCGTGTACATGCATATTTTAACACTTATTCATCTGAAACGTTACAGCTAGACAGATTTTCACACGGACCACCTCGCCTCCACCAAACACACACATCGGCCCGCAGGGCCGGTTGGGGCAGAGGCTAAGGGTTGGGGCGAGGTGGAAGTGGGGAGTAACTTTTCCCGAAAACCCAAATTTCACAGGTGGCGTACCGGTGGAAGTCGGGGTGTGGTGGGGTGTTGTGGGGGTGTTGTGGGGTGTTGTGGGGGATGAAATTTTCCCGAAAACCCAAATTTTAAGGGTGGTGTACCGGTGGAGGTGGGAGTGTGGTGGGGTGGGGTTTGGTTGAGGGGTGGAGTGGGGGTGGGGGCTTGGAGAGGAAGGGTGGGGTGGGGTGTGGGGACCTGGGGATGAAATTTTTCCGAAAACTCAAATTTCACCAGTGGCGTACGGGTGGAGGTCGGAGTGTGGTAGGGTTAGCGGGGTGGGTGTGGTGTGGTGGGGTCGTGGACGGTAGTGGGACGAATCCTAAATTTCCCGGGCAACGCCGGGTACCCCAGCTAGTAATATAATAATAAAAATAGAGATAAGGTATTTGAGCCCACTAGCTAAGACTGCATTATGCATATTATGCATCATGCTGTCTTATCTAGTAGGCTCATATGGCCTAATTTATATTATCCTTTTCAAGCCGCCTCTACTGCGGCTTGGGAGGATATGTATCTGCCAACCAAGAAATCTGCATTTTGTAGTGGTTTTCAGTGGTTTCAAGCACAAAGAGTATAAAGTTCCCAGTAGCCTGGCTATCCGTGTTTCGACCAATACAAACTCCTCCTAGAAAATGCCGTCGTCTAGCTTGCTGTGCCTCTCCTAAGGTCAGCAGATCATGTCCGGGATGATTATGTGTCCGAATCCGCCCACTTCCGTTGTAAATACAGTCTGGTCTACATTTCACGACATAGACCTATGCGAGATAAGCTTATTGTGTGTGTGAAATAATACTAAGGACGTAAAATTGCTCAATGAATGCGGTTTGCGCTGACCTGTCACTGCGCCAACGATTTGCTGCTAGTCCGAGTGGGAGTGATTTGCGAGCGCGGAAGGCTACGATTTATGAAAAGTAACCCTTGGCGACTAGAGACTACGCGGAGCGTCAGAATCACCCCACGCCCCAGCCCAGCGGAATCTGGCAAGGGAACCCAAAAAGTAACGGAATTGTGAGCTTTGATGCAAAAATGAGTCATTTTGAGCTCTTTAACGAATAAAACGCCTGACACGTGTGAACTTTTTTCGCTCGTTCGGACTGGTCACTGTGGTCACTGGTCAGTAGGGTGCCAATGAAATATACAGAAAAAAATAAAGTTTTGAATTTCTTAGGTCTCATCCTCTGAAAATGTTCCTTTATATATGGAAGTTACTCAGAGAAAAAATTAATAAAATATATAAGCATTTAGAAGATGCACCATGCTCCTGAAGTTGTATAGGCCTTTAGTAATATGTGCCGTGATGCTAGTTAATTCCTGACATAATGGTCTGTCTCAGTATTCAGAAGTTAACTCTGTGGATTACTAACAGTTCTGGTTATATCTGCAGTGCTTTATATCAGTTCTCTATCATATCTACATATTGTCTGTTTTAAATTAAATCTCTATTCTATAACATCACTAGCACAGAGGGGGAAGGAAAATGTAAAAATCCGGAATCCATGCATTGACTTGAAACTTGCGCGGGTTGAAGACCGTCATTGTACGAAAAAAAACAGGTTACAATAAACAGAAGGAAACGATAACAAGGGAGTAAGGTAGGCCTATAACTAGATGACAGTTTCATTGGAAATCCAGGTAGCAATACAGATTGTGATGGAAGCAATACAGCTGAAGATGAAGGCAGTGATGTGAAAATTCCTGCGGTAAAGGAAAGGAAGACAGCAAAGCCAAAAGTACATAATTAATCATGATGCAGTATCAGCACTGCAGGATAGAACATAGGTATTGGACAGAAAATTTAATGCAACGTATATTTTCCTGGCAACTGCAGCCTCATCTCTAGGTCACAGTCCATCGAAATTAATTCTTAAAAGAAATCCGTACGATTGGCACAAATGTAGCATCGCGCATCTACTGCTTTAAAAAAAGCAAGCATTTTCCTTCAACAGTATTCCTGGTCCTCTGACGATACATTGGGATGGTAAGATATTGCCTGCTCTCACAGGTCAAGACACCGTTGATCGTCTGGCAGTCATAGCATCTGGAGATAGTGAGTTGAAGATTCCCGGGTCCCAAAGTTATGCAGTGCATGGTTCTGGTGAGGCACAGGCTGCAGCAGTATTTTAAATGGTTGACAAATGGAAACTCAGTGAATGTGCCAAGCTGATGTGTTTTGACACAAGTACTAGTATCCCAGACAACAAAGTGGGAGTTTGTATCACATACTGTAGCAAAAACTTCACAAGCAGCTCATTAACGTGGCATGCAGGCAGGCAGGCATCATTTACACGAGCCAAATGTCGAAAAAGTATTTAATACGCTTATGGGATGTTCTAGTGGCCCACATGGCAGTCTCTTTGTAATGTTTTCTACTGCATGGATTCACATTGACATTGTTTTCATCCTATGAACTCAAACCGCTGAAAGACAGCTTCATGTTATTTCTTCGTGAGTAGCTGCAACAGTATCATCCAAGAGATGACTACGGTACAAGGAGCTGATGCGGTTGTCGCTGTTGTTTGTAGGAAATGAACCTTTTGCCAGCAATCCTTATCATCACACCTTGAGCCTGCCGCAGGGCATAATGGACAGGAAATTTTTTAAGCAGTATAAAAATGTACTTGTTTCACCCACAGTTTCGTTTGCCAGCTTCTGAACTGCCGGGGCTTAACAGTTTTACATATTTGTGGTTAGACTACAATTATCTCAAAGCATGGCACACACGCACAGCAGCAACTTCTGTTCCACGATACGTCTTACACATATTGTAAGATCTTGTAGTCTACCGCAGTGCAAGCAAACCCGTTGCAGGTGTATCCATAAAAACTTTCATGTGACATGTGCAGCACTTGAGTGGGTCACTTCTCGGTCTTGCCTTTTTTTATTCAGAACTTACGGTTATGGAAAAAGTTGACATGCATGGTTGCAGCCATGAGTAAGTTTGTGAGGAAGATTCTCCAGTTCGAGTGACAACATCTATGAAAAACAGCTGTCTCGTTTTGTGTCACGAAACACAAAGAAATTTTTTACTTCCATGGGTATCCCACAAGATTTCCTTTTGAAAGATCCAAGCTTTTGGAACCCCATTAAAACATATAATCACAGCAGAGTGCATGGCATAAGAGCTGAAGGTGGTACAAAACGACACAACTGAATGGGGCGTCGCATTGAAACAGATGCTCAAGTCTGCCATCACAAACCAGGAGGAGCAAAAGCAATATCTGCTTTAGGTGGTTGAAAGCCATCACCAGCACTTTCAAGCACCCAAAAACGTTTGCTCAGTCAAAGACTGGACAACCAATAACATTTTTTAAACACTGAACCAATGTGGAACACTGCATTTGTATTCTGCACAATGCAGAGCATTCTGCTATACATAGCGGCTTACGAGATTCCATATTGCAGATTTTCAAAACTTCACAGGACGGTGCAACCAGTAAATGTTATCTGATTGGTACAAAACTTTATATTTTTAAGTTTTATGGCTAAATGAACAAAACAAAGGGGTGAGACCTAAAAAAACTCAGACTTTGTTTTTCATTGGCACCCTACTGGTCAGTATCCATAATTATAATTAGACAGATAATTTACGTTTAATTCTATAACTGAAAGTGATTAAGGAAATTGGGGGAATTGATTACGTACTATTTTCGAATGTAATTTTATAGTCAAATAGCTGTACCCGCCCACGCGTTGCTGGGGCTGAAAAGACCGTCCTACCCTTCCTACCTCCATTCCCCTGTTTTTCTCCCCTCACCCTCCCTCTGACTCCCTGCATTCCTCCCTCCCTTTTCGTCCCGTCCGGTCTCTCCCTCCACTCCGTCCTTCCCCTTCCTTCATCCCTCCACTCCGCTTTCTCCCCTCCTTCTTCCTCCCGCTCCCCCTTCTCCTTTCCTCCCTCACCTCTCCCTTCCCGACAGCTACATAGTTATATGCGCTATAAGAAGACGCGCGGATAAAAACCCGTCCGCATACGGCCGCAACGTACGAAAGTATATGCGCTATAAGAAGACGTCCGGAAGCGTAGTAAGAAACGCGACCGCATTGGATGGCATATCGACCGGCGGATGTGTGGAATTTGAAAACCAAACAGGTAAAATCGAATGGAAAGTTGCGTGTTTTTGATTGCGCTTTTAACCAAAAATCAGTAAAAAAAACCCGCTCATGTTCGAATGGAACGCTTTTGCGAAAATTTTCAATACAATCGGTCAAGAACTTTCCGAGTTCCTTGATTACGCACGCTAACGTTTTACAATTTTATTTATATTGATAATACTCAATATTTCAATCCATACTGAAATGTTTGTAAGCAGCCTGTGGCACATTAACAGTAAATTCCCCCGGACAATTACCCGGACAATTATCCCGGACAATTACCCCCGGACAATTACCCCCGGACAATTACACACCCACACAATTACACCCGGACAATTACCCTCGTGCTAAAAGAATGACCAATCAAAAACTAAGTGTTGGATACGAACGACATGTCATACATCAAAGAGAAATTTATTAAAAACTACTAGACAATAATTCGAAAGCCACTCCTGATGAAGTGCATACAATTATGGACATTAAAAGAGTGAAATCATGTGAAAGAATGACACCAAACAACAACCTAATTTTACTTTGTTGGATTTATTCAACGTGAACAAGCGCTACATCTAGTTCACTGCAGCCTATCTCCAAGGAAGAAGTAGGCTACATGTATACTGACACCAACGCAAGGATTTTGACCATAGCTCGCAAACGCAATGAGCGCATTGTTATTGCCTGGTCATTTTTGTGGAGTAAGCTCAGCTCACAGCATTTATTTTTAATTTGAACTAACTCATTAACCCTATGACGCACACCTGGGGTCCATTGGACCCCAGAGGTGCAAAACCTTGAAAATTCTTTATTGATATAAATACTAAAAATCTGAAATAATTCAAATTCCTCAAAAATTCATCTCCCTACATGTATCAAAAAGTTGGGAGATTGTAACGTCCTTGGTTCAATGGGGGAAAATTGGGTAAGACACGTAGGGCACATTTAGCACACCTGGGGTCCAACGGACCCCAGGCTTTAGCATTGATATATCCATGGTGCATCGACCATAGCATAATGGGAACAGGACATACTCCTCGGCCCATAACCCCTACCATTGCCCCCACCACTGCCCCAACCATTACCCATTGGGACTTTACACCCCGCCATGACCCCCATCCGTCGGTTTGCATTGAAGTCCAGTGTATGTATGTAGGCTATATATATAGCAATAGGGTGTTTTTTAGGTACATGTGAAATTTTAAACTCAAATATTTTTTAACGACCAAGTCAAATTATCGTGCCAGTTCACGAATAACCTCCATATCCAAAATTATGTCTTCATAGCTCAACATTCAGGACTTGCTCAAAGCGACCAATGTTAGGAACCAGGTTGCATAATAGGAAATTTTTCATGATTTCCATTCTTGCCAGCCTTTGACCCCTTCTGAATGGCCGCTTCCCAACAAATCAATATTCGTGACAATGACAGCTTAATTATCTTTTGCCTATGTCATTGGTGTCATGCTGCAAATGGCGGACAGTGTTTGTTTTAATTAATATATCATATCGCACTTGGGATGGCTAAATCTACTAGAAAAAAGGCTGAAATCTGGTTGATAGGCAGTACGGAAGATCATTTCAGTTATGCGAAGTTACCTACACGAGGACAGGTTCTGAAGGTACTTTTTAATTTCCATACACTAAGAAATCAGAGTCTGGATGATAGCGTAAAAGAAACGGCAGCTATGGTACTCCCAATATGGGAAAGAGCCCGCATTCCAACGAAGGCTAAGAACCACGTTTGGGATCGGCTACGACATCTTCATAAGGAATGGCAAAACCTTAAGAAAAATATTTCGAGGAAGTCAGAAACCGAAGATGGAAAGCGTGAGTCTTTCAAGGATTCGCTGGAGGATCTCTTTGATATTGCCCACAGTGATGCCATGACAACAATCAAGATAGAAGAGTATCGACAGTTTTTGAAAGCACAGCGTGAGAGAGGACGACGTGGTTCAATGGCAGGCATTGATGTCAAGCTTGCAAAGCAAGAAAAGAGAGTGATAGCAAGATCAGCAGCACTTGCAGAGCGTATGGAACGCAATCGTGTTAGCATAGCTACTGCAGTGACCGAAGTTTCTATGCTGGAAAAGTCATCTGAGGAAGAGGCGTCGTCTAGTAGTTCAGAAAAAGAACCAGAACCTTCGACGTCTGCTTGCCCTACAAAACGGCGAAGGGGGACAATCTCTGTCGTTACTCGTGATGTTGCTGCTGCTCTAGATCGTACCAAAACTAGCAGCAGGAAGGCCTCTCACATTTTGACTGCTCTCGCTGTATCCAATCTTTGTGCAGCACCAGCTGGCGAGCTGATTATATTATCAGTCCTTCTGCGATTCATCGAGCAAGGAAGGATAACCGTTCAGCCCTAGCAGCAGAGATTCATGAATCTTTCGATCCGAAAGTTCCTCTTACTATTCACTGGGATGGCAAGATCATGCCAGACACTACAGGGACAGGACGAGGGTGTGTTGATCGCCTTCCGATAATGGTATCTGGTAAGGAGGTGACCAAGCTATTGGCCATCCCCAAACTCCAATCTGGTACAGCTGCCGTCATGTCAGATGCGTGTTTGGCCGAGATCAGACGTTGGACATTGGAAGACAGAATCGTGGCCATGTGTTTCGATACAACAGCGAGTAACACGGGTTGCAAGGGCGGCGTATGCATCAGGCTGGAAACAGAATTGGGAAAGGACTTATTGAACCTTGCTTGCCGACATCATGTTTCTGAAATTGTTCTGGACAAGGTGTTTTCACTGCATGATTCTGCAAGGTCTCCAAAATTGGAACTCTTTGTTCATTTCCGAGACTTCTGGCCACAAATCGATCAGACCAATTATCGCACAGCAATGGAGGATAAAGATGCAGTTCAGCATATCACAGAAATTCGAGATAATGTCATCAGCTTCGCATTGCAGCAACTGAGTACTGATTATTACAGAGATGACTACAAAGAGCTACTTGAGCTGACAGTCATTTTCTTAGGAGGGATTCCGCCAAAAGGAATAAAGTTCAGGTACCCAGGGGCAGTTAATAGAGCACGCTGGATGGCACGTGCGATCTATGCTATCAAGATGTGGCTTTTCAGAGATCAATATCCCATTCAACAACGTCAGAGCTCAGAGAGGGCATCACGAACATCCTACTCTCAAAAGGTGTGGAATCATTTAGTTCGAGTGTCACTTTCTGTGACAACAATTTATGTGAAGTACTGGTTCACATGTGCCTCACCTAAAGAGGCCCCAAGGAACGATCTTGAATTCTTGAAGGCAATCCACACTTATCAAGACAAGGAAGTCTCACAGGTCGCCTCAACAGCATTTTCGCGACACCTTTGGTATTTATCAGAGACCCTGGTTGGCCTCAGCCTTTTTGATGATTCAGTCACCGTCAATGATAAGCAGCACATGGTCTACAACATGCGGAATAATCAGGGATCTGATGATCCTCCAAAGAGGATTCCTCTGATACATGATCCACTTACAAAAGCACTACCCGATTTCTTCTCCACTTCAACCTCCAAAATATTCAGTATCCTCGGATTGGATGACTCTTTTCCTGAACGAGATCCGCAACAGTGGGAGTTGGAGCAATCATACAATGAGGCAAAAGACATCATATCTGCCCTAAGAGTGACGAATGATTTGGCAGAGAAAGGAGTGGCTCTTATGCAGACCTTCAATGAAGCACTGGTCAGAAATGAGGAAGAGAAACAATTTGTTCTGCAAATGGTCGAGTACCATCGAAATAAATTCCCGAAAGCACAAAAGGGAATAAATTATGACGAATAACTGACAGTATTTCCTTTGATTATGACATATATCTAATGTTCAAGTGTCTAAAATTGTTTGGATCTCTGAAAATATCAATGAATCATATTGACGACAAAGTCACAAATCTTAAAGGGCTTTGAGCAAGTCCTAATTTTTTTCCGATTTTTACCTAATTTGGCAGATAATAATTACTATCAAGATGGAACAGAAAACCAACTTGGTCTATGTTTAATTCGAGAATTTAATTTTTAGACACACCCTAATATGCAAGGTATGTATTATGTATGTATGTACATGTATGTAAGTTTGTATGCATGTTTGTATGTATGTATGTATGTATGTATGTATGTATGTATGTATGTATGTATTTATGTATGTATATATGTATGCATGCATGCTAGTATGTATGTATATGTATGTATGCATATATGCACGTATGTATGTATGCATGTATGTATGTATGTTTGTGCGTACGTACATACATACATACATGCATGCATGCATGCATACACACATAAAACGTATTTGTACATACAAACATACATAAGCTTGCATTCATAAGCATAACACGTGCAATCGGTATACATGTAGATTACATACGTACACACATGTATACACGGATAATTATATACAAATAAAAGCACATGCATACATGCATACTTGCATGCATACATACATACATACATACATACATACATACATACATACATACATACAGACATACATACATACATACATACATACATACATACATACATACATACATACATACATACATACATACATGCATACATGTACATAGATACATACATAAATTCATACATACATGCATGCATGCAAAAAGGTATGTATGCATGCAAGTATGTACATGTATGCTTGCAAGTACGTATGCATGCATGCATACATGCATACATGCATACATACATAGTTACATACATACATACATACATACATACATACATACATACATACATACATACATACATACATACATACATACATACATACATACAAACTTGAATATATACAAACATACATATGACAACCCGTATTTTTTTCGCTATGCCACTGGTGAAAGTGATTGAGCAATACACAAATGCTCGGTAGGAAAATTTCATGAAAAAATCACTATTTTCATACATTTTAATTTATTTTGAGCACTTCCGGTTATGGAAACACAAATTATTTAGTATGACAATGTAGTCCCACATTCCCTCTATAAAATGGTATAATGTTTTTCTCTTTATTATAAATGACGGATAATATAATATAGTGGATAATCTAGGTGGGTGGTTTCCACCCCCATATTGGTACCTTGGCTATGTCGGGTATAACTTTTGAACGGCATGGGATATCATCACAAATCTTACCTCAAAATGTGTGTAAATGATCCCCCTAATATAATTTAAAATGTCAAAATTTTATTCCATATGAAACAAGTTTGATTTTGGAAAATCCCCAAAAATTGATGGACAGCACCCCACTTTTGGCAGCCCTATGGTTAATCTTGGGCCTATATATATTGCCCCAAACATGTTCCATGAGAGAATGTGCTATGTACAACATAAATTTCAGTCATTCATTCCCAAGATCTATCCAATTGATTTAATTTCAACCCATGTTATCGGTGGGGTCCATTGGACCCCAGGTGTGCTAAATGCGTTGGCGCGTAAGGTGTGCGTCATAGGGTTTACACTAATCAGTGTTTTCTTTAGGGCAGTTATTTCTGCATCATGACGTTGCAATAATATCGCATGTCTAATAAATTGACATATCAACTTAATGATTATTATGCATTTTATCATAACTATGCAATTAATAATGTAATTATTACTATTATTTTTACTATTATTGTAGCGAAGCTAGTAGGTTGGTCGTTAAAAATGAAAGTGGGAATTGACTGTTCCCCAAGGCGCCGTTTGGTTCCATTCTCCCCAGAAACATCACACAAAAAGTTGTAAGACAAAATATTAATATTTAGGACTAGCACAACGCCATCAAAGTTTTACCCTTATAATAGCAAGACTTCTAATGCTCAAAAGTAGCTATATGGCTGTAGTCAACCAGGAATCTTCAAACCAGGAATCAATTCAACTACCTGTAGTTGCTCCACACTTAAACATGATGATGCTACTGTCATCGTAATCATGATCATCAATTTATATAGCGCCACTTCAAGAAAAATTCCTCTAAGGCTAGAAAACCTGTATAACACACCGCATCACAGATAATATCTATCATATCTTATTTCTTTACAAATAGTACCTGTTTTACCTTGTCTTGATTGATTATAATAGCGTATTGTTCTTAGACTGCTACAGTAAGGGAACAGTAATAGTATAAATTATATTGGGGGAAAATAAAAAAATTGTGCGGTTTCATCTGTGTCCTATATAATTAATTTATTCAGCAAAATCACCAAAATTCTTAATGAGGTCTGATTTCCGAGAAATATTTCTTTTTCTACCGTCATTGTTCATGGGTTACTGGGTACAAGGAACTGTAGTAATATTAAAAAGTAGAAATCCATTATTTTTAGATGCGAATTTTTATCTCAAATTTAGGCTAAAATATTTTCGAGCTGAGGCATTATTACACTGTCTCACAATTCAAATTGCATTTGGTCTTTGCATGGGTTTGAGCTATGTTGTAGTTTTCACGATTCACTTCCCTCAAAGTGAAATCTCTGGCATGTTGCCCAAGGAAGGTGTTCATCTGCCTCCAAGGGTGTACCAATGGGTGTTGTCTTGAGAGTGCTATACTTATACCCTTGAATTGGTTGGTCGTCTGAGATGTCCATGCGGCCACTGTAATTTCAGCTGGATCCATTGCTGAGCATGATGTAGAGATTTTGTGTCGCATATAGCTTACGTGTTTGACACCATCGCCTTTCATGCTAATTTATAATTGGTAGTTAATTTACAATAGCTAATAAAGGCAGTGTAATTTGAGTCCACTCTTGACAGCACTTTCTGTGTCAATTGTTTGACTCTGTGTTCATGTTTTCAGCTCTAAAAGTAAGCTTATACTTTTAATTGGATAACTTCTATATTATGAAATAGACAACAATGTGAGTAGTCTTCATCAGGCACTCAATTATGATGCTCTCTTTGGAAGTTGTTTAAAAGCTGCTTTTTGACTCCTATGTGGTAATAAGCAATAATATATTATTTCTTTGATCTATAAAAATTATGATCTCGATAATTTCAACATCTATTTTAATTCATTTCTTTACAGCAACTCTTGATAAATCTTATCTGTGATGCGCTGTGTCATTCTGCTCTGATTACCACAATATAAACGAAAATACATGTGCCATCAGTAGTTTTCTCTAGTTCAACTATTATTGAGGTCCTTGTCCGTATTATATCAGAATTTGTGTTAAAGTTAAGCATTTAATAAAGAGCCTTTAGTGTAACAAAGTATCCCTGTAGATAGAAATCAGGACTATCAAAAGAACATGGCAATGTGTTGACTTTCTACTACAATAATCTTCATTTAATCACCCAATCTGATACACCGCAGAATGATTACAAGTACATGTTATACGAAATACGGCCCACTATAGCACGACACGCAGATCGGTTTTACACCAGTGGGTTCGGTAGCTTAACACTAATGGCCTAAGTGCTGGATCACTTCTGGTCGGCCAAGCCAGAAGCGGGAGGGGCTATCTTTATTTCTAGCAGAACCCGAGTCAAGCAACTCAACAGCAAAGTGCCAATGGCAGCTAACAGAAATTTAAAGTAGATTTATAGTAAAGGTTTATGGTCATCGATCTCAGGGACTCACGAGTCAAATACTATTGTGATGGTCAATTGTTCATAAAAATATATAACAAACCATTATCATCATTGTAGAAGTCAGACATACTTGTCAGTCGTGCTTGAGTAAAAGAATGTTGCATTTCTTTTAAAACTAGTCATAGGTCCAAAAATGTAGCTAAATTAGCATTATACTCAAAAAGACGATGAAATTTCGTAAAATCCAAAACTTCAAAAACGTTGTGCTAGTCCTAAATATTTTTCTATCGGGATAATTTTTGGGCTGCATCAGTCTTTTACCAAGTGGCACCAAATGCGGGGTTGGGGAAAGAACAAAAATGAAGTTGAAAATTTGCCATTACAGATGCGACCACCCTAGGAGCTAGGGCTGGGCAAAAACACCAGGGCTGGTATGCACATGACAAGGCATAAGGTAATCTATGTATAGTGCCTAAACGCGACTTAACAACTCCCGGCTTAGCCATTGGAATGTATCCGTATGCACGAGACAAAATAGCGAAGAGAATAACTAATCTTAACATTCCTTGCACCCGACGATGCATGACGCTTGCTCTTCCCCCCAATTCAATAGGTTTTAGCTGAGCGCGCATGCGTTAAATATATTTATATGCGGTCGTTGCCAGCGTGGGGTAAGGCAGATTTAGAGCCACAGACGGGCCACAGGGAAATATCGACGGCTGCCTATTGTTCACGCTGTCCAGCCAAAGTCGGCTGTCTATTGTTCACAATGGGAATAGCCGGCTAACTCCTACCTCTGAGTTGGAATAACGTTATACCTAGTCTAAGTCGCTAATCTCAAGCCATGCATACGGAAATAACCTAGTTTTCCACGAATAGGCCAGATTTAAGCCAGATATAAGAGTTATGCCCTCATGTGCATACGGGCCCAGGAGACGAATCCCACACCCTAGTTGTCAAGGTACCGTCCGTCCGCGTAGTTACGGCTTCAACTGTAGATTGAAGACTAGCCGACTAGGCTTACACTCATTCATTCGGAAAACCACAATGCCAAAGAAGAACTCGCAACGCAGTTCACAGTCAATTTCTGTAGCGCCAATATTCGGAGCAATGTTCGGAGCAAGTTCGGAGCAATTCGTATAGCGCCACAGTCCGAATTAATGCACCACCGTTCACAGCAATTGTCAATGCAGAACGCCGATTCGTCGTCGTAGATCACCGCTGTATCGTCAGCGCCCGCAGGAAGTCAGCGTAGCGGTCAGGCTTCGAATCCCGGTCGTCGTAGTGCATGGAAGGTAACCAAATTTCCGTGCTTACCCGGTCGATGGCGTCTGCAGTCGTCAGGAGTCAAATCCCGGTCGTCGTCGTCGTGTAGAAGGAAGGAAACAGAGCTTCCGTGCTTACCCGGTCGATAGCGCCTGCAGAAGATCAGGAGTTGAACCCCAGACGTCGTTGCACAGCGAAGGTCACCAAACCTTCGTCGTCAGGCGTTGAATTTCGGTCGATAACGTCTGCAGAAGGACCGTCACTGCAGATCGTCGGTGAAGTCGTCAGGCGTTGAATCCCAGTAGTCGTTGTGCGGAGAAGGTCACCAAACCTCTCGTCGACAGGCGTCGAATCCCGGTTGCGTCGTCGGTCCACTTTTGCGCTCTTCAAAGCGCTTCCACCGCAACTCCGCTGCACTCAGAACGACTCGTAACTGCACCGAAACTCAAACCCGAAACACTCGACTGACGTGACTCTCGCTCTGACTGACTGTTCCTCTCTGACTCTCTGGTTCTGACTGGTTGACTCGAACTGTCTGTTTTTTTGCGCTGCCGTGCGCTAGAGCTATAAATTATATACCACTAGGCCATGCTTACGCTAGGCTATGTCTACGCCATGCCACGCCTACACTAGGCTGTCTACGCTAGGTTGTGTCTACGCTAGGCTATGTCTACGCCAGGCCAGGCCACGCCTACGCTAGGCTATGTCATTGTCTACGCTAGGTTGTGTCTACGCTAGGCTATGTCTACGCCAGGCCACGCCTACGCTGGGCTATGTCTACGCGGGAGGCGGAGCTATGACAGAGGCACGAAGGCCAAACAAACGTGGCACGCTAGCGAGCAATACTCAAGAAAATAGTGGCAAGCACACGTAATTAAAAAAAATAAAACCCTACGTGCCTAATTCTCAACATTATTACTATTATTATTATAATTATTATTATTATTTTTATTATAATACAATTCTTTATTAACCTTTATCATCCCAGATACTGAAATCGTCATTCTATCACTTCAGAATTTCACTATGTTAGAGTTTACCGCCTAATTAGAGGCAATCAGTGAAAAAAAATTAAAAATTTAGCTGATGTAAGAATTATGCAAAGGTTCCCAAAGTGGAACGTTGGGCCACTTTGACTAGTAAAACATCATGCATATGTAAAAATATAACTTTATCCAAATGATGCAGATATACAGTTTTGTAAAAGCTGTGATTCACAAAGGCTAATACCCACCTCTCCCCTAACTTTTACCCACCCCACCCCATGCCCACCTATTCACCCAGCCCCACCCTTCCACCCCAACCCACCCCATAAAATGCTCAAGATATGAAATTTATGAAAAATATTGTTTCAATTTGTTTTCAAACCGTTCCTACCGAGCCATTACCCTCACCGACCGCATCCCACAAAAACCCCACTTCAGTCCCCAGTCCCAACTCCGCCACCCCATCCCACTTTCCCCAAATTCACCCCTCATACAGACCACCTGTCTAAAGTAATTTTCTGGTTTCTCGGTCAACCCTCCTCCTCACTTTGAACGCAGCCGCTTCACTTCAACCCCACACCTCTACCGTCCAACCCTAACCAACCTCCACACAATTTCGGCCAACTCCATCCCATTCCCACCCCTACGCCTCGCCCCATTCTGTAAAATGCTCAACATGTGAAATTCATAAAAAAATGATGATTCACTTTTTCTCACTTTGACCCTTTCTTCCCACTTTGACCCCACTCAGCGCACTCCAACCCCATATTCCAATTTCCAACCGCCCTCACCACAGCCCACACCACCACCCCACCCTATCCCCGCCCGCACCGCTTCTAAACAGCCCATTCGTCTGAGTAAATTTATGTTTTTCGTCCAACACTTCTTCCCACTTCTCCACATCCGGCTCACTTCAACCCATACCCAACCGTTCGACCCCACGCCATCCCACCTTTACCCAAGTCAGGCATACCCCACCCCTATATCCCACCCTTCTATGCCGCCCCACCCCGCAAAAGTTCAACATATGAACGTCATAACAAAGATAATGTTTCACATTTAATTGTTTCACCTTGGTCCCACCGCATCTTGCCCCGGCCCCGGCCCCATCCCACCAATACCCATCTCATCCCCACCATACCCTGCTCCCACACAACCCACCCTGCGGAAAAACGGAACAATAATATGGGTTAATCAGAACTCAAATTTACGTTGAAATAATCATGCTACAGAGAGCCAAACGCACTGTTCAAACTGCCATAACCCCAAAGAAACTAATCACAGTAATAAAAATAATAATGAATTGGCCTATTAATAACAATATTAGGCGCACTAATACTTCTGAATGAGAGTTTCAAAACTTGCGATGTGAAATTTGAAGGATCACTGACAGAGCCGTTTTAAGGCAAAGGCACGCGAGGCACGTGCCTAGGGCCCCGCGCAACAGGGGGGCCCCGCGGCGACCCAAAATGCTACATTGCATAACAAATTAGCAACATGTTATACAAACTTTAACGTGTGCTAAGCTTAAATTTATTTTACACTTGTAATACAAAGTTTGCTGTGCTCTAGCTGTGCCAGCAGTAGGCCTATACGCCTAGGTCCTTCTATCAATATTAATAATCGTAACAAAATGACACACATGCACATAGAAGGCATGAATAGAGTCGGCTACCGGTACTCTATATCTGAGACTGAGAGTTTGAGGCGAAAATCGGATTACGTTCAGTGTTTAATCTAAGCATCTTCCAGTGTGGAAGGAACTTCACCCAGAAATGACTACCCAAAACATTTGACCAAATTATAAGTTTGAATTGCTGCTTACATTATTGTATAATACACGAACTCTAGTAATATACCGTGATATTATTTACTATTAGGCCCCTATATGATATTATGACGATAAAATCTATTAATATAATAATATGATACAATCATATTACAACGAGTATAAGTTACTGTTAATATTTGTACAAGTAGGCTACCATTTTTGTACAACTAATTTTCGCCTTTATAGTGCTACCTTTCAAATTTAAAACTGTCGAAATTTCAAAATGTTTTGGTACTTGAACACTTAGTAAAACATCATCATTAGTACATGGCTTCCAGATTTTGGCGGTTCTTCCTTGGTTTGTGTAACATTTGTGGCAATTCCAAGAACTGTAGGCCTATCCTGGTCAACAATGCATGCCCTTTTTGAGCAACGCGCGGGAATAAACCAATTCCAATGCCAGAAAGTAGGTCTTATATTATAATTATACATCTGTCTGCAGTCATTCGTTAGGCTATACTGTAATGGTCCAGAAGCAGCAGAAATGAGTTGCTGATTCTGAACTTGATACGTCAAGAAATTATTATTGTAATAATAATTATATTTATTGAAACTTTCAACCACTCTTGTAATCAGCACTGAAATAATAATCTGTAATTTTGCTTAGATACCAGCTTAAAATGCTGCATGTAGGCCTATCATTACAATGCGGAAACTGAATAAGGAATTACTATAATTGCAAGAACAATCATTGAAGTCTTAGACTAGGCTACTCATATCAGCACTACAAATGTTGAGCAATTTTGTTAAGATGGCAGCTTAAAATGCAATGTGAAAATTCAGCAATTTCTGACTGCATGGAGGGACACATTCCTTTCCCATAGCCCGCCCCTCTCGGCGCTACACGTCTTAGCAATCGACCGACAATTACTTGTTCTCCGTCCCCAGAAACCTTGATTTAGCTAGAGTAGATTAGACTCGTGGATATGTTTAGGATTAGGGTTTGTGCCTATGGCCCCAAAACTTCTTAAAACGGCCCTGGTATCGGTACATAAACTGACTTCTTCTTTTCCGTGCTCTGCCCTTAGGCAGGTTCGAATGTTTGACGTCTCCATTCTTCTGCTTCTACATAATTCACATAAACTGACATGTCTGTTCAAATCTAATCTGCTTAATATTTAGGAGTTTATGTTCAGCAAATAGGGGGCCAGTATGACAGTTAACAGTGGATTTAGTGATTACTCGTATGGCTTTCTTTTGCAGTATCCTTAAGGCAAGGAGATGGGAATCGTAGGTAAAAGTCCAAATTAAATTACAGTAAGTAAGGTAAGGATAGATTAGGGTGAAATAAAGGTTAGTTAGCACATGAGAGGGGAGCAAGTAAGAGACTCTCTTAATAATGCCTATGTTTTTGAGATTTTTTAAAACTTATTTCATCTGTGTGTACTTTCCATTTTAGGTGCTGATCAATATGAACGCCTAGGAATTTTGTCGTGTAGACTCGAGGAATAATTTGGTTATCACTAATTAGTTCATTATCTGTCATGGGTATTGGTTTTTTATTTAAACGAAATCTAAACCTATAAAATACAAGTCGTAACAATTTAATGAACCAATTTTCTTCTTATCCACCCGACCGATTTTTCTCAATATTTACAAAAATACTTTTTAGTATCACCGGGGAACACTATCGGGCTTCGCGATCCAAAAATCTTACCATTTCCCGAGTTTGAAACTTTTAATCTTCTTTCCGAAAGTTAACGCAATATTTAAGATTGGTCGCCGGAAGTTACAGAAGCCTTTTAAAAGAATCCATAGATTTATGACGTCATCACTTCTTCACCTCACTTTAAACGGCCGATTTTATAGCGCGCGCTTTCGCAAAATAATACAAAAAACGCTGATAATTATTATGAATGGTTGATCGCAAGATAGGCTAATGACAATAGAAACCGGTAATTAATATTATACTGTGCCGTCGTATGTAGGTCATCTGGACATTATTTAGGGCGGACGGGTTTAGGCAAAAGAACCAAGATTCACCGACAAATGCTGAGCGAAACCGACCCGCAGAGGCGGCTGGGAGATGGGTTGGGGCGTAAAACCTACATTTCACGGAGAACACCAGGCCGGGTTGTGGCCGATGGAAGGCGGTGTGAGAAAGGCGGAGTGGGAGCGGGGTCAGCGTGGCTGGGGACTAAAAACCGAAATTTCCCGGGCAACGCCGGGTAATTCAGCTAGTATGGTATAATTAGTTTTAGATAGATTTAACGAAAGTTTGTTTGCCTTAACCCGTTTTTGCCCAAATTTTTATTTTTGTTCTAATATCATTTTTCTTATACTGTTTGATATTAGAATAGCAATATAGTCTTAATTTTTCATTTATTTTAAGAAATTTCATAAAATGTTTGACTTTATTCATTTATGTTCCAATATTGGAACACTGGGCACAAGTGGTGCCCTACGACTACATAATTCACGTCATCACTGCCAGGTACAGTAATGATTATTTCAAGTGAAGGAACCAAACAATAATGTTGAACTCTCTACCACAGTGGTGTGTAGCTACAATTGAAGTCCATATTCAGCAGATGTGTGCCTTAGTTCAAACGGGCAACAGCAAAATATCTGAAAAATGCCCATTTCCATGCGGACAAGCAGAGTAGCCGAAGCCAATTTTCGTGGAAGCTTTTCAAGCGGACTTTGGGGAGGCTGATCTGGCATTTATCACAGATTTTTCTGGCTATTGTTCCATGAGGTACGCCCTACCACAGTGTTGCACGTCTGCAGGTACCCTACTGAAGGTAGGCCTATACAGTGTAACAGTGATGGTCCATTGGAATTTTCACCATGTATTTCATTGATCATGTGCATCTACAGATTGCCATTCCGTATAACAAGAGCAGAACTCTTTCCATCTTTCCACCAGATCTATAGTCAATGGACAGTTATGGCTGCTTAGTCAATACCTTACTGGTGTTACTGGACAGCGTTCAACACTGTTGGCAATATCTGTAGGCCTATGTTTAGCCACAGAGCTCTGAGAACGCAATAAGCAAGGCTCAGTTAGGTGAAGAATTAGATCACCACAGAGTTTGAGAGGAGTGCCGACAGAGTTTAACCATCAAATCCAGAACCATACTGGTGTCTAGACCCAAATCCTTCAATGCTATCGTTTGCTCGGATTGTTTGAGTTCCATCAGTACCTTCGTCATCCATATATTCTTCGCTTTGATGTTCGTGTAATGAAAGTCTGCGCTGTCAAAATAGCCTCCCAGTGATCAAGGAAATAATTTGCACACCTCTGTCACAAATGATTGAAATTTTAAAATATAATATTATTTACATGCAAGGAAATTCGCCTAAACCCTGCTGAAAACACTGTGCAAGGCAAAAAAAATAAGCATAGAACGACATTCGGTAATGAGAATCGTGGACCCTCACTTGTGCCCTGTGTTCCAATAATGGAACATGATACATATTTGCAAAAAGTCCATACTAAAGTTCATGACACAGACCGATTAAAGTTATCATGGAATATGATTGGTATTATGGTACCAAAAGCCAGAAAGTTCAAAACTGAAATGTGTTTAAATGATTTTGCAAATTATACATCTTTTTGTTACAATTTGCTGAAAATTTATCTTTCAAAATTCTCGTAAAAACCTTATCTGATGACTATAAAAGTTTCAAAATATTATTTTATTTCGATGGGAATGTCTTAGAAAATCAGTTTATGATGACAGGAAATGGTTTATATCCACTGCATAGGGCTACATTGGAAATAAATAATGTTTTTATAAAATGTTTCAATAATGGAACACTGGGCAAAAACGGGTTAAACCAGTCACTAGCCGATATTAATTCATGATTGACCAGCTGGAAGAGCTGGTCATAGGAGGCATGCGATAAGAATACATTAGAATCATCTGCAAATACATGTAGCATATAGTGTAAAATGGATGTTGAATTTGGAAGACCATTAATGTAAATTAAAAACAGGAGGGGACCAAGGATAGAGCCTTGAGGTACTCCAAATTCAATAGTCCGGAAATCAGACAATTTTCCATTACAGAGGACCTGCTGTAGACGATTAGGCCTTCTCAAATAACTTGTAAATCGCATTGTCTCTAATACCATAGTGTTCAAGTTTGGTTAAAAGTATTTTGTGGTCCACAGTATCAAACGCGTTTGCAAGGTCAAGGAAAATACCAATTGAGTATTCATTATTGTCCATGGCCTTGGTTATTTTGTCCTGGATGTCAATCAAGGACATGGAGGTAGACTGGTAGAGTGACACGGCTGGAAGTCATGTTGAAACGGATATAATATATCCTTATGTTTTATGTATGAAAGTAATCTATCATACATTACTCTTTCAAATAATTTAGAGAAAAAAGGTAATATAGAAATAGGTCTGTAGTTAGCAATTTCGTTTTTTGCACCTTGTTTATGAATGGGGAGAACTTTGGCAAGCTTGATTTCCGTTGGAACAATACCATTTTTAGCGAGCAATTAATTACTTGGTTAAAAGTATCAATCATCACTATCTGCTTTTAACCCAACATCAGAGTCTGAAGTGTTCAATTTACTACAATCTCTCCCAAACAAGCAGTGCGAACTCGACCCTATATCTACCTCCCTACTGAAAGAGTGCGCATCTATCTATCATTGTCCCCATCATCAAAAAAATAATCAACCTCTCCTTATCCACTGGCAACTTTCCTCTCCTCTTCAAACATTCTTTGGTAACTCCACTTCTAAAAAACCATCACTTGATAAGGAAATCCTTTCTAATTATCAACCTGTTTCCAACCTGTCATCCATCTCTAAACTAACAGAACGTGTACTTTCTCGGATCAATGACTACTTGACTTCAAATTCACTCCTTAAACCAAACCACTCAGGCTTTACTAAAAAGCACTCCACCGAAACACTTCTCACTTCGCTCTACAATAAACTTGTCTCTGCCATCTCTCATCAACAAGTCTCCTGCCTTTGCCTCCTTGATGTTTCTGCAGCCTTTGACACCATCGACCACTGTAACGGTTCGCCCCTTACTTCATGGCGCCTCAAATCGTACTCGGATCGACCAGTTGTCGTATCACCTCGTAACCTTTCCACCGGGGAAGACTGCCTGAGCAAGGAGGCCCGGAAAAGGGTATATAGCTCTGAAGCGTCGGAACCCGACTCTGCCCTAAACGCGGTCACCTTGGGGGTAACGTCCTGAGCTCCAGGATGGCCAATCCTCAAAACAGGGTTCACTCTTCGGGCAGAGGACCCTCGCTTAGAGCTCCCTTTCACAGCCACCGACTTTGCTCTCTTTCCCGACTGATCGGATCGCCTCCGCACCATGTTACATTGAACGGTCGAAGCGCTGTTGCTTCAGACAGGCATTACCTGGCGCTGACATCCAGTCGGCCAAAGGAACCGAAACCACGACCACTCTAGGGGATTTAACCCTATTCGATATTCCGAGACACAACCATTGTCTTGCCTTCTCGCGTTATATGTTTTTCTGGTACCAGGCCTTTAGGGAGACCACCGTTGTTTCGCTAAGAAGCGATAGTTCGAACTCCGTCCGGATATCGTTTTCCGAACTCTCTTAACCAGGATCACTCGAAGTAGCAGCGATTGCCAGGCGCTCTCGTACTTCACTCTCGCTCTCGAGTCACCGTGCGCTATCCAAAAGAAAAGACGCACTACCGTACACCGAAACCGTTCGTAACTTCGCCGCAACAGGCGCCAACGATCTTTGTAACGCCTTTGACTCGCGTTGGAAAACCTCTAGACCAGCATCCACCGAAACCACGGAGCTTAAAAATTAGCTACAGATATATACTTCCTTATCTAAATTACTTATGACTTATGTAATGTAATGTAATGTAATGATATTAGTAATTTATATAGCGCCGCTCACAACCAAGGCCATTCAGTAGCGCTCCCAGTGCGATAACCCCTAGAGAAAAATAGGTCTTAAGAAGAGAGAGGGATGCAGATAACGATCCTGAAAGTAGAGTTCCACGCAGAGTGGAGGGAAGAGAGTTCCACAAGGAGGGCCCAATGATGGTGAAGGATCGAGTTTGAGCAATAGTGGTCCTAGCTCGTGGAACAAACAAGTCAGAGAACGGAGAGGTCGATGAGAAGATGCTGATAGTGGAGAACGAATGAGATCACTGAGATACATCGGTGCAAGACCCAGTTTGGATTTGAGTACCAGAGAAAGGACTTTATATTGTATGCGGGCAGAGAGATGAAGCCAGTGTAGTTGGTTAATCATGAACGATGATATATGAGAGTACTTAGGAAGGCGCGCAATTAATCGAGCAGCAGCATTAAGGACAGATTGAATGGGAGATAGGCGGACCTTTGGAAGACCAATAAGAACGGAGTTACAGTAATCAATTCTGGAACAGACAAATGCATGGACTATTGATGTCATGGTTGAAAGGGAGACAGATCTGCGAATGGACCTGAGACGACGGAGGTGAAAGTAAGAGGAGCGCGTAAGGTTGGTTACATGTGTTGAGAATGTCAGCGAGCAGTGAAGAGTGACACCTAGGTCACGAACAGAAGTTGAAAATGTAAATTGAGGAAAGGTCTCAGATAGATGCAAAAAGTCAATTTTTTTAATTTGCTGGGGAGTGCCAAGCCAGATGAGTTGATTTTTGTTGGAATTGAGTGAAAGGCGATTTGAAGACATCCACAGGTGCAAATCATGAGAAAGTGAATCAATACGGCGAACTAGTATGAGTTGAGTAGAGGGAGAACCATGAGCATAGGCTTGAACATCATCAGCAAAGAGGTGACCAGTAGCAGAGTGACTTGGAAACAGAGAAGTAACATCAGCCGTGTACAGAATGAAGAGTAGGGGTCCAAGGACTGATCCCTGTGGAACTCCTAAAAATACCGGCACTCAGTTAGATCTGGAATTACCGGCTATAACCATTTGGGTACGACCAGACAAGTAAGATTGAAGCCATAGGAGAGGGGCACCTTTAATACAATAGGAGGATTCAAGGCGCTGGAGCAAAATTTTGTGATCGACCATGTCAAAGGCTGCTGATACATCAAAAAGTGCAAGAAGGGAAACCTGAGCCTTATCAATAGCTGCATAGATGTCATCTAACATGGAGAGTAGGGCTGTTTCAGTTGAATGGAAAGCCCGAAAACCAGATTGGCGAGAGGGGAGAAGACCTGATGATTCAAGGTAAGGAAGAATCTGAATGGAAACCAGACGCTCAAGGGTTTTAGAAAGAAAAGACAGGTTGGAAATAGGCCGATAATTTTGACAGTGGCTAAGGTCAAGATTAGTTTTCTTAAGTGAAGGAAAAACCAAAGCACGTTTTTGAGAAGCAGGAATAGAGCCCTCAGCAAGTGATCTATTGAAGAGATAGAGAAAAAAAGGAGCAAGATCATCAAGCATGTCAATAATAATAAATGGAGGATGGGGGTCAAGTTCACATGACCTAAGATTAACACCTGAAAAAACCGTTCGTAGCTCAGCATCTGTAATGGGCTTAAAGCCATCAAAAACAGAAGACGTAGTTGACTTATGGAACCGGGACACGCTGCGTACACTACGGGGAGCAGTTAGGGCAGCTATGTTCAACCCTGAACTTTGCGACTATGAATTCCTCGACCTGGCGGGGAAAACCACAGTTTCGGCGAAGAAAGCTTGTCGAGCCTTCACCGTTCAAACCACCAACGATATTCACGTACTGACGTTACTTTCATGGGAAAACTTGGTGCGCTGAGTAGATTGACACCAAGATCAATCTTGGTGTCAGATCGGACCAAAACTGACAAAGATACAGAACTGGAAAAAATACACCGGGCGACGGCCTTTAAATCGCTTTTCCGAAGCCCTTACCACGGTACTGGTAACCAACTCTCACCTACACGTGATAGACCTCTCCGAGACGAACAATATGACACCAATGTTTCACTGATCGGACCACAAACGACAAAGTTACAGCCTCTCGACCGATGGATTGGCCGGTCTTCCGTGGACTTCAACCAACACTCAACAACAAGCTGGTGTCGCGTGACAAGTCTCCCCCCTAAAAGTCTCCCCCCGAAGACTTTATTTCGAAACAGGTTCTCTCCCCGGAGGATCTGTTCCAGAATAAATTCGCCCCCGGAGACTATATTCTGAAATAAAGTCTCCGTGGGGGAGAGAATATTTCCGCCGTCCACGAAATAAAGTCTCCCCCGTTCAGCGTAAAATTGGCTACAGTTGCATCAAATTTTGAGATGAGCAGGCTAAACGGTTAGTTTACGTTGCCAGAATATATAACAAGAAAATATATAATACTTTTACTTCAGAAAACCTCTTCCAATACAGAGTTTCAGCCAGGGAGATACTCTGTTTCGGGGGAGACTTTGTATCGGGGGGGAGACTTTATTTCGTGACACCGGCACGGCTAAGCAAACTTCCAACGACCCTGCTACCGGTCCACTCAAAGATCAACAGGTGAAGATTGAAGGTATTCGAAAGAGCCAAGATTACGATTTCATACACTCGCGGGCGTATGGAGCCGCGTTTCTCCAACACAGACCTGTACGGGGCGGTCGCTCGCTGGCGCGGCGCCGCTGTGCCGTACGCTAAAAGACCGGCACGTAATCTGAGAACGAAAGCTGCGGGCAAAGATCTGGGGACCTTTACGCGCTTCTACTGTCGAAACTATCACTGACACACGTTAACTCTCAACAGACGAAACACTCCACTTGACCAGACGAGCAGTTAGACACCAAGTATGTAACGATCGAACCAGAACTCACGAAATTATACGACCGCGATAGTACCGGCGGTCAAGCTTCGCTAGCTTCCACAGATTTACCGAGAGCCCACAGCTACCAACTCTCGATAGGCTCAGATGTAACCAGGCAAAACGAACAATCTGACACCAAGATTGAAAGGATCAGACCAAAACTGACGAAGTTTCTCGGTGACCCAATTACGTTTTTTTTCCGGCGGCCGTTCACAACCAAGCTGGAAAGACGAAAGATTCATTGACGCCCGAAGCGTTCTTGATTTACCGGGCAGCGCCCGCAACAGTGGATGACTGCGCGTCCGGGGCGGACGGCGTCCGTACGAAATGCACTAGGCAACGTAGAAGCCTTCAATGTAGTCACCAACACCACTTTCACAGTCAGTAGGCAGAAATGCAATGTATTCACGTTCAATATTATTCTTCGGACCGGCAGAGCCGAAGCGTCTCTGTAGCTTGCGGTTTTTCCTTTTTCCCGTGTAACTTCACTGCGCTCGCGGGGCGAGGCGCTATCTGGCGTGACCGAGGCGGGTAGGGGGCTGAGGCCTACCAAGCCGCGTCCTTCGCACAGAAGCAGATGCTGGAACCGTATGTATATTATAAGTATAAAGTATGGATTTCGTATCACTGTAACGCTGTTCCGACACGAATATTGTCTTGAGTGATGAAATGGTCACGACGGCCAGCGCTGACGCACGAGCACTCACGTAGACACGACCGAACCAGACAATTCTGTAACCGTACAATGAACTCTGTATGCAGGACGTAAGTATATATGTGTATTTATGAACCTGAGGGTACTCCCGAGCAGGTATCTCTCTCTCACCGGGTGGGGAGTCGGTTGCTTGGCGGGAGACGGCCCAATGTCCCCCTACCAATGGCGGTAATTATACGACGACCACCGTTTACAGTCGACAAAAGTACCAAGACAGCTGATGATAAATTCGCGGAGGAACACCCAGAACCAAATTGGTTACGAGACAACCCAGGATCACACTAAGTCACTCGCGAACGTAGGGAGTCGCGCTTCTCCCGGGCAACTCTCTTGCTGCAGGTCGCCCGCTGGTGCGGTGCCGCATCTCGCACTTCCATGAAACCAGTATAAATTCACGGGGTCACAATCGATCAGTCACTCACACAACGTAACGTATAGGTATTTCAACTGAGGGTACTTCCCTCTACGTGTAAATTCTCTGTCAATGTATTATGCCCTGACGAGATCGTGGTGGGCAGGGTGCCGAGGCCTGCCGACGCCGGATCTACGTACAGGTGTCGTGCGTATTTTATGAAACACGAGTCACGGTAGCTCATACGAAGTGCAGAGCAGAGAGCAGGCTCTATTGCTAAGCAAGGAATTGGATACAAGAAAATTTCCACTGAGGACCAACGGAAACAGACACCGACACCACCTGGCGCGATCGTAGCGGGGAGAGGCCCAGTCAACCGCCGCTAGATCGTCCACACAGGTTACTATGCACCTTCCGTATATACGGATTCGAACGTATCAACTATATTTCACTTGGAATCACTCCGAATCACCAACGAGTCACAACGTCAACACTCGTATTCAAGGTATCAAGGCTGCGTAGAGATCAATGTACCAAATAGAATTCGTATGCATTGACCATGGAGTAGTCGCCACTACTCCACACTATAGCAATGCACCGTATGGCAGGCTTTATTCCACCGGAATATAGCTGTTTGCATGCTATGGTTTGGCATAAAACCTGTATTCGGTCTTCTGTATAGAAAACTTCAATAATTCACCAAACATCCAGTTCTTGTCCGATCTTCACCATATTTTTTTCTAGCGATTCCTCTCGGTCTAGGCTATCTTCTACAATCTACACCCTAAACCAAACGTATTGGACAAGCCTAAAATTAATTATATAATTAAACCTATTTCTACCTACAGGGATTTAGAGACGCGGTATGGCTATGATACGCCTCACCGTCAATCTCGCCCGTTTCCAGCATAGTTTCACAGGCATTAAACTATCGGTCGCCGTCTCGTGGCGCATATCCCGTGGCGCATATCCGCCACACCACAACCTACTACTCCAAAGACTGTCTTTCTGGTTTGGCTTTACTGACACTGCTCTCCTTTGGATTCAGCGTTATCTCTCATCACGCACTTTCTCAGTCAAAACACTTGAAACGTCATCTCAAACATGCCCTCTCACCTGTGGTGTTCCGCAAGGTTCTGTCCTCGGGCCCCTCTTGTTCATCCTCTGCACCACTCCACTCAGTTCACTCATAAAAGCATCCACAGTCGACCATCATCTATTTGCTGACGATACCCAATTATTCATCTCTTTCTCTCCAAGCTGCTTCTCTGACTCCATAGATAATCTCTCTGTGGTCACCCAAATCAACTCTTGGATGACCTCAAATCTCCTCTGCCTTAACCCCTCCAAGACAGAATTTATACTAATTGGCCTCAGAGAACAACTCAAGAAAATTCCTGATCCCTCTATTTCCTTCAACAATGACTCTTCTCCCAACCACACTTTCTCCGCAAATTCTCCTGTCCGAAACCTAGGTGTAATCTTTGACCAGCATCTTAGGTTCTCCGACCACATAACCCAACTTTCCCGCACTTGTTTCATGCACATACGAGATCTCCGCAGAATCCGACCTATGCTCGACTTTAAAACTGCATCCACAATAGCCACATCCATAGTTCATGCGAAGCTTGATTACTGCAACTCTCTCTTCCTAAACATTGATATAACCCAAATTAACCGCCTCCAAGCTATCCAGAATGCCCTCGTCCGTGCAGTGACGAAAACCCCCAAACGTCACCACATCACTCCTGTCCTGAAATCGCTTCACTGGCTCAAAATACCTGAACGCATCGAATACAAAGTCCTCTCACTCACTTACAATACACTTCAATCATCCCAGCCGTTCTACCTTCGTCAGTTGTTCACCATCCAGCCACCTCGTTCAACACGCTCCTCATCATCCATTACACTGCTTCGCCCTCCCATCACTTCATCACTGAAATTCGCAAACCGCTCCATAGCCATTGCCGTTCCACCTCTCTGGAACAAACTTCCGCCAGCACTTCGGCAAACTTCCGACCCATCATACGAACTCACCAAAACTCCACCTCTCGCTATCTCCCCACAGGTCTTTCACTCAAAACTGAAAACATTGCTCTTTCACAAATCTTATCCTGATTCCTCCTCTTCTCATCACATCCCTCGTCATTTGAATTCTAAACATCACCCACCTTAATCGACCATCTATCTGCCTGCCTGACTCTCCGGACTTGACCCGTTGCCTATCGATTTTCTTTTGATTGAGCGCCTGTGAATAAGCTGGTTCCCGCGACTTGGCTTTTGTGGGCGCTGTAGAAGTCTCGAGATTACGATTACGATTACTTCAGCTAGTGGATTGGCAAGGAGCTCCATGACGGACGATAATATCACAGGATTCAAATCATCAGTGCCAGAGCTGTGAGTCGATTTAAAAGAGTTATTAATTGTTAATAGTTCTTTGGGAGCAGTAGGAATTAGGGCGAAGGAATTAGAGGATGATGGGTGGAGATAGTCTTGAAAGCATTTCTCAGATGGGGGGATTTTGGATGATAAAGATTTCGCTATGCCTGTAAAATATGAGTTGAATTTTTCAGCCATTAGTAAAGGGTCATTTGTTAACTTCCCATCCAGTTTTAATTCGTTAATAAGCGTTTCCTTCTTAGTTGATTTAATAATTATTGTTCTAATAATCTGCCAAGTTTTTATTTCCTTACTGTGTGTTATGAATTCATTTGAATAGTAAGAGCGTTCTATATTTGTGCGAATTAATTTATATTTATTACGGAAATCCAGGGACTGGATGGAGGTCAACATTTTTTGTCGGACAGGGTGCGCTGACAAACGGCGCAGGACAAAACGGCGCCGACATAACGGGCCGACAAAACGGCGCGGTAACAAACGGCGCAGGACAAAACGGCGCAAGCTGAACAAAAAACAATGGTTTTAGTAGTTTAATTGCAGAAGCAGCAAAAATCTATTCTAAATATCAATCCAACTTCCATTTAAATTACTATTATTTTTCGTCAATCCAGCTTCAATTTAAGCCAGAATATTTTCTTCAATCCAGCTTCCATTTAAGCAAGAATATTTTCTTCAATCCAGTTTCCATTTAAGCAAGACTGTTTTCATTAATCCAGCTTCCATTTAAGTGAAAATTTTTCCTACAATCCAGATTCTATTTAAGAAAAAATGATTTAGGCCTAGTATCAATCCGACTTATATTTTAAACGCATACATGTGTTCTGACTTGGATGTGGCCCTATTTGCCGGAATCCAGAACGATATCTCATAATCTTGAATTCGTAGTGAGCTTGCTCTCGAATAAGCAAACAATCACTAGACGGGTATCATAATCTTTCTACCAGGACTGTTTTTAAGGGAATTTTAGAGCTGTAAAACTTCTTCTTTCCCTTCCCATCCTCCATGGTAAATTACATCCAATCGGGGACAATTACCTTTTTTGCTAGTTTTCACTGTACATAAGTGCTTCTACAACTGCACAAATGCATTTAGAACTGCACATTTTGTGTACAACTGCACGTTAAAAAGAGCCCTGCTTTCTACTGCGCGGTATTTCCGGGGCCATTTTGTCGGGGTACTTTGAATTGCGCCGTTCTGTCGGCGCCGTTTTGTCTGCGCCGTTATGTCGGCGCCGTTTTGTCCTGCGCCGTTTTGTTACGGCGCCGTCGGACAGATTGGCCTACTCATGTAGGCCATAATTATATTTCTAACGTTTCCACTCGAGTAGGCCTATATATTCTGCGTATCATCCATAAATTATTTATCGTACAGCAATTAACATTTTACTCATCAGTGCAATGCAAAATCCTTCTGTAGTTGTAGTCGGTTGAAAAACGGTCAAAATTGCGTATGTTATAGAAAGACACCATAATTATAGGTCTACTCATGATTGATGACAAATTATCTAATCTGATTAGCCTATTATATAAACATTAAATCATTATCTTCGTAATTTAGATGATTTTCTACCACCACCCTAAGATAAATTTGATAGTCATGGACAAGGACAATCCTATGCCTACGTGATTCCATTTGATAGGTTGCTGATAACAATTTTAGTGACCAATAAACGAATACAAAGTAGCGTGCTATTCTTTAATCGTAATTATACTTTTACTAATAATGCTTAGCCTGTAAATAATGTGGACTCTGTGCGCTCCTGCGTGATTAATAGGCCTATAAAATATCAACACTTACGCGAATACCGTCTCAGCACTGAGTCATAAGTGACGGACTTAAACGGATTCAAAGATAGCTGGGTCGGTTGAGCCTGCCAGTGATTTGCGTTGTTCAACTTATTGAAAAGTCACTTAAAATACCTCGACGAGCTGGCTATGCGAGTCCTCTCATCTATGTCACATTAACTCTCAGGCCTAGTAGGCCCTATGTATCATTAAAAGCAACACTGCTCCGTTAATTTTTCAACCGATTTTAATGTTAGACTTCACCAGGTGTCAAACCATGAGCTGCTTCTTGGTGTCTGTGGTGTTTAGCAGACATATTTTTAAACAATCTTTTGTCTTTAATTGTCAAGCTCATGCTAAAAACTGTAACCTTGACCATTGAATTCCACTTGAAAGTGACGTCTTGCTGCTCAAAAGAATTCATATCCCTACTCATCTGATCCTCGAATATTTTACCTTTCAATCCTAAACAATACCCGCCTTAACCAGTGGCGGTGCCAAATTGGAGGCTAAGGGGGACTAAGCCACCTAAAAATCCATCCGTTTTTTACATGTAAAAATTAAATATTTCTACGTTTATCCCTTCCCGCAATGTGAGATTTCCAAGATGTAAAAATTTAATTTCCACAAGATTTCGACCAAATGACTAGTAAAAAGGTCGTCAGAAAATTTTGCGGATGAAAGTATGAAAATGGAAAATTTCCTCCGCGAGAATTCAGCCCCGCCAAGACTGAAATCCTGGTGCCGGTGTAAAGGTTTCAAATTACCCCCTCCTAATAAACATTACCCCCGGTAACTTGAAACCGGTTTCAGATTACCCCACGAAAACTAGATTTGCATCAATCATCGCATTTATTGCACTAAAAAATTCAGAAAAATCATCCCGCTTCTTGTTTTGGTCTGAAGATTTTCATCCGTCATCCCACTTTGTGGTTTGCTATCAATATTTTGATCCGAAAAAATAATAACCTCGAAGCCATTTTCTCCATGTAAATTTCAGCAGTGAATAGTAGGCCCTATTTTAGTTACAGATGAAAATATTGATAACAAACCACAAAGTGGGATGACGGATGAAAATCTTCAGACCAAAAGAAGAAGCGGGATGAATTTATTTATTTTATTTTTAGTGCAACAAATTCGATGATTGATGCAATTTACAGTTTGCAGGGAGGTAATGTTTAGGAGGGGGTAATCTGAAACCTTTACACCGGCACTGACCTTAACAGGTGCTCTGCCCCTCTGTCCCTCTGTCATCCGGACTCGGAATCCCTTCTGACTGGTGTCACGACAACTCGTCTACCGACAACTCGTCTAACGACAAGTGGTCTCCGGACAATTCGTCTACGACAACTGGTCTACGACAACTGGTCTACGACAACTGGTCTACGACAACTGGTCTACACAAAACTCGTACACGACAAAACGTTCATTGGAAATTCTTTAGTCAATGGCTGTTGCCGATCAAAGAGAAGCTGGATTGATTAAAAGAACCCTTTATAAAGCGAAAAATAATTGATGAAACCCTCTATGCAAAAAACTAGACCGACGAAATGAACGAATTGATAAAAATAATGCTTGTAAAGTTTAGGATGGCTTCACTAAATGATCGCGTTGCTGAATACATCCAGTTTCTGTTTCACCTATATATAAAACCTTCATCTCGCTTCGATTTCAGAAATAAAGAAACCTTAATCCAGCTTCCATTTCTTTAGCATTCTTCTAATAAACCCAGCTCCTATTTCAGATCTATAAATAACTTAATCCAGGTTCCATTTCTTAAGCGTTTTTCATTCATCCAGCTTCTATTTCAGATATATTAATACATTCATCTTGCTTCTATATCAGATTAATAAATACACTCATCCAGCTTCCATTTCTTAAGCGTTTTTCAGCCATCCAGCTTCTATTTCTTTAGCGTTCTTCTCATTAATCCAGCTCCTATTTCAGATATATAAATACACTCATCCAGCTTCCATTTCTTTAGCGTTTTTCGTCAATTCCGCTTCTATTTCAGGTATATAATAACTTCATCCAGCTTCTATTTGTTCAGCGTTCTTCTCACTAATCCAGCTTCTATTTCAGATATATAATTACTCTCATCCAGCTTTCATTTCTTTAGCGTTTTTCGTCAATTCCGCTTCTATTTCAGGTATATAATAACTTCATCCAGCTTCTAATTATTTTACCGTTCTTCTCACTAATCCAGCTTCTATTTCAGATATATAATTCCACTCATCCAGCTTCCATTTCTTAAGCGTTTGATCGTTCAAAAATAAAAATAACGCTAGAGTAATTCATTTCCAATTATGCAAAATTTCATATGGTTCGTTAGTCAAGCTTCTATTTAAAGAGCAACAACTGTATTTATCAATCCAACTTCCATACAGATAACAATTATATTTCATCAGACCAGCTTCCATTTTAAGTAAAACACCATTTTTCATAACTGAAGTAGACGCTGGAATAATTTAAGCTAGGATATTTTCCATCAATCCATCTTCTGTTTCAAGTAGCGTTATTTTCATCAATCCATATCCAACTTAAATAATAATAACTTAATCAACGCAGCGTCCATTTGAGTAGAACAGAAAATACGTCTGAAATAGAAGCTGGATGAATGATCGAAGGCTTAAGAAATGGAAGCTGGATTAAGGCATTTATAGATCTGAAATAGAAGCTGGATGACTGAAAAACGCTTAATAAACGGAAGCTGGATGAGCGTAATTAAATATCTGAAATAGGAGCTGGATTAATGAGAAGAACGCAAAAGAAATAGAAGCTGGATGAGTGTATTTATTATTCTGAAATAGAAGCTGGATTAATGAGAAAAACTCTTAAGAAATGGAAGCTGGATGAAGATCTGAAATAGGAGCTGGATTAATCAGAAGAACGCTAAAGAAATAGAAGCTGGATCAAGGTATTATATATCTGAAATATAAGCTGGATGAATGATCGAAGGCTTATGAAATGGAAGCTGAAATAGAAGTAGAAGCTGGATGAATTAAAAACGCTTAAGAAATGGAAGCTGGTTGAGTGTATTTATAGATCTGAAATAGGAGCTGGATTAATGAGAAGAACGCTTAAGAAATAAAAGCTGGATGACTGAAAAACGCTTAAGAAATGGATGTTGGATGAGTGTAATTATATGTCTCAAATAGAAGCTGGATGAAGGTATTTATTTATCTGAAATAGAAGCTGGATGAATGATCAAATGCTTAAGAATCGAAGCATGATTAATGCATTTATAGATCTTAAATGGAAGCTGGAATAATGAGAAGAACGCTAAAGATATGGAAGCTGGATTAAGGCATTTATATATCTGAAATGGGAGCTGGATTAATGAGTAGAACGCTAAAGAAAGAGAAGCTGGACCAAGGTATTTATATATCTAAAATAGAAGATGGTTGAATGAACGAATGCTTAAGAAATGGAAGCTGGATGAAGGTATAATATATCTGAAATAGGAGCTGGATTAATGAGAAGAACGCTAAAAAATAGAAGCTGGATGAATGATCAAACGCTAAAGAAATGGAAGCTGGATGAAGGTATTATGTATTTGAAATAGAAGCTGGATGTATGATAATTGTGTTTACCAGTGCGATCATTTCGTGAAGCCACTTTAAAATTCACATGCATTATTTTCATCATTTCTGCTTCGTTAAAAAGACGTGCATTTCGTCGGTTTGTTTTTCCATTGAGGGTTTCATTAGTCGATATTCGCTTTATAAGGAGTTCTTTTAATCAATACAGCTTCCCTTTCAGCGCCAACAGCCATTGACCAAAAAATTCCCAGTGAACGTTTTGTCGTGTGCGAGTTGCGTGTGGACCATTATTTTGTCTGTAGACCAGTTGTCGTAGACCAGTTGTCGTAGACCAGTTGTCGTAGACCAGTTGTCGTAGACGAATTGTCTGGAGACCAGTTGTCGGTAGACAAGTTGTCGGTAGACCAGTTGTCGTGGAACCCTTCTGACTACCGTTTGAACGGTGTCACGACAACTCGTCTACCGACAACTCGTCTAACGACAAGTGGTCTCCGGACAATTCGTCTACGACAACTGGTCTACAGACAACTGATCCAGCGCTTGAGAAATGGAAGCTGGATGAAAGATTTTACAGGTGAAATGGAGGTTGGATTGATGAAAAAACGCAAGAGAAATGAAATCTGGATGATGGCTCTTTTACATGTGAAATAGAAGCTGGACTGACGAAAATAACGTATGAGAAACAAAAGCTGGATGAAAGTATTTCTTGATCTGAAATAGAAGCTGGATTGATGAAAAACGCTTAAGTAATGGAGGCTGGATAAAGGTATTGTTTTATATCTGAAATAGAAGCTGGATTGACGAAAATAACGGGTGAGAAATAGAAGCTGGATGAAGGTATTTTTAGATCTGAAGTAGAAGCTGGATGCATGTCGAAATACATGAATAAAATCATCAATCCAGCTTCCATTTAAGCTAAGAAACCATTTTCATAAATCCAGCTTCTATTTCATCAATACTATTCGTCTGTAGACCAGTTGTCGTTAGACCAATTGTCCGGAGACGAGTTGTCGGTAGACGAGTTGTCGGTAGACCAGTTGTCGTGGAACCCGTTTGAACAGCCCTTTGGCTCGACGATTGAACTGGTGTATGTGAGTGACTTTCGAGTGGTGGTTTAGAAATTTATAAATTAGAATTAAAATATAGCCTGGCAGTAACTAGATGGCGCATGAATATAACTTAATAACTGAATTGGCAATAGATTCCAGTCTTCACGTGTCAAGATGACTTATTACGCCCCATCAAACCCATACTTTTAACTACTACTTTGTGATTGCTTGACAAAATTTGTCAAGCAATCACAAAGTAGTATTTTAATATGAATAGTCTCTTTAGTGCAAAGACATTAATGTCTTTGCACTAAAGGGACTATTCATATTAAAATACATGTACATCTTGGAGCAGTGCCGTCCAATCTTTTTGACCCCGTGGGCCGCAGAAGCAATATTCTTGACGCCGAGGGTCGCAATAATAAGCTCAAAAGCAACTGCCACAAATTTACTGATAATTTTTAACTGTTTTATGGAATAAGTGTAATGTATAAATGAACAATGTATAATACCGTGAATGGTCTACACGATGCTTGATTGTAGATGAGCACCAAAATTATTGGGTGCGCTCAACTGGATTTTAAGTTTGTCACCCAGCCTCGCAGCCACAGTCTGGCAAATTCAGACCTTCATTTTCGTCTCCCAGTTATAGTTTTTGGTTCATCTCCACCCTGTGACTGAGTCGAAGCCAGAGTCAATTCGGTCTGAGGAACTGTCACAGTCGTCGGCTGAGAATGATCCAAAGATATCGCCATTCATCAGTTCTGTCCATGCTGCAGGGCCGTCTTATCCATTAGGCACAGTAGGCACTGTGCCTAGGGCCTACGAACTTACCAGGGGCCTACGAACTTACCAGGGGCCTGAAAAAATATATTAAAAAATAAATGCAGTGATTGGTCAATGACCGGAAAAACAAACAGAAAACGAAAACTTGCAATTTTAATTCTAACGAGCTAACTTTTTAAAAGCTAGAGTTAACTTTGCATACCGACGCTACCGTGGCATATCTGTTCATTTATATCACCTACATGTATAAGTCTATTTCACTTTGTTCTGGATGTCAGTCGGGATTATTTCCGGTACTGAGAGATGGGTTGTGAATCTGTGATGGAAGAAGCGAGTGATGCCACTGACATGTCTTTGTTGCAATTTGTATTTATAAATTTGTTTAACGCACCCTTGATTTTTTTAGTGCTTCATCTTTCTGTTACCTTTTCTTTCGTTTCTCAAATCCAGACCCGTGTTTCCTCTTATAACCATCAGACATGATTTTTTAAAAGAAATTTGTATTAGTAATTTAGCAAATTAAAATTTAAAAATCGACGGCGATTTTTCAATAGAATTTAGACCGAAACGCCGCTAACCGAAAGTCGAAAATCGGAAATATTACATTTAGCGGATAGGCATATAGAAAATAAATATTAGGCCTACAAAAAGTAGATTGAGATTTAAAATCAAAACTGAATGCGTTCACAAAACATGGTTCGGCATAATTTTCAGAAAAAATTTAAATGTGCTGCAATTTGAATTAATGTAGAGTTGAATTGTATAGGGACCTATAGGGGCCTACGACTAGATTAATATGCAAAAATGCCTAGGGCCTACAATGACCATAAAACGGGCCTGTGTCCATGGACTCTTATCGATAGTTTCCCTTCGACCCTCGATCAGGACTCCAATTGGAAAGGAACTGTTGCAGCTAGCCTAGGCCTACATACAGACGTGCTGAAACGCTGTAGGTTACAGTTCACATTACAGAAACTGACTATATAGAAGTTGTTACATGTTTAACGACACTGCATGCCATTTCAAAGATGATTAGTGTCGCCACGACATTTAGGTCTCCATTGACGAATCGTGACCAGATGGATGGAGGATGTATGCAAGAGGACAATGATGAATCTTGAAGAACTGAGGGGCAAGACGCAGAACAGAATGGAGTGGAGAAGGCTGGCCATGACGGTCGCTAGAGTTCCTGAACTGATGGCACAATGTGACAAGGTGAGGACGGACCGTGATAGCCCGAGATTTTTTAATCTCTGAAATAGCCACCTTCAGGTAGGGGACCGCGACCAGCACGCTCTCTTTCACAGAGTCGCGTACAGCGGTCTTATATGTATACCGATGTAGCTAAGCGATGGCTTTTCAATTTCAAACCCTAGAAAACATTAGAATATCAATATAAAAAATTAAATTCGACTAAACTTTGTCCTTTGCTTTATTTTATAAACTGTGGAGTGTGGAAGAATTTAGAATGCTCTGGCGGGTCACTTGAAATTACTCGGCGGGTCGCACGTTGGACAGCACTGTCTTAGAGTGAAACTGATAAATATACAATCAAAGGCTCAATGAAAATCCTCATGCATTTTCAACCTCGTGCTACAAAATTGTTTTAACCGTGACTAACCGACCAGGTTGTTTTGCCCCTTCCTACGAAAATGTCTGCGGGCGTCCATGGTAGGTAATAATAAATATTATAATATTATTATATTTTGTCAACATCAACACAAAACTCACTTCGAACCTTTCTGAAGATGTTTCAGTTAGCCTATCGGTGCAGAGAACAGCGAATCGTGTGTTCAAAAGAAAAATGTTTTTTCAGCTTTCTAATAAATTAACTTGCTATACTTGTTTTAGCATTGTAGGCGAGCACTTCCACAAGAGTTTTCGGAGAAACCATTCTACTGAGACCCTGCTAATCCGCCTCCTATCTGACTTCTATGGCGCCATGGACTGTGGCTATATAACTCTTTTGGCTCTTTTTGATGTCAGCTCTGCTTTCGACTCTGTCGACCATATGATCCTTCTTCAGCGCCTTTCTGTCTCTTTTGGGCAGACTGATAAACCCCTGGAATGGCTACGATCTTTCCTTACTGATCGCACAAACTGTGTCATATCTGGCTCAACTAGGTCTCGGTGGGTCCCTGCAATTTTTGGTGTGCCACAGGGATCGGTTCTGGGCCCTTTGCTTTACATTCTGTACACGTCAGATGTTAGCTCCCTACTGAGGCTATGTGGACTCTCACATCAGCTATATGCTGATGACATCCAAGCATACATGTATGTTCACTGTCGTGCAACAGATGCAGTTTACTCTGTTGGGCTGATGTGCTCTGCCATTGATGCCTTTTATGGCTGGATGGCTTCGAATCGTTTGCTGTTGAATCCATCCAAAACCCAATTCATTTGGCTTGGCGATCACAGACAGTTGACTAGTCTAGACATGCACCTTTTGGCTCAGTCATTCCCACATATTGCATTCTCTCATACGGTCCGCGATCTTGGAGTGACACTTGACCAAGAACTCAGTTTCTCACAACATGTTAACCTAGTAACGCGAAGCTGCTATTACCAGCTCCGCCAGTTGCATGTTGTCATGCGGTCCCTATCTCATGATGCCGCTGTGGTCCTTGTCCACGCCTTCGTAACTAGCAGAATTGATCATTGCTGTTCAATCCTTGCTGGTCATCCATCTAGTTTAATAGGGCGTCTTGACCGGGTCATGCGCTCTGCTGCTCGGCTTATTGGTCATATCCCAAAATTTGCCCCAATTTCTGCCTACATGTGTGATGTTCTGCACTGGCTTCCAGTCCCGCAGCGCATCTCATACAGGATAGCAGCACTTGTCTGGCGGTCCTTAATTGGTAGTGCGCCTTCCTACTTATCTGATCTCTGTCGCCCTGTCTCTGTCGTATAGCCTCCCGTAGAATTTTACGCTCTTCGACCAATGGAGAGCTGCTGGTCCCTCGAACCCGCTCTGCTACCAGACAGCATCGAGCCTTCTCGGTTGTTGGCCCGTCCACATGGAATGGGCTCCCGCTTGCACTACGCTTACTACCTCGGAATAATTTGCCTGCATTCTACAAGTTGCTCAAGACCTATCTTTTTAGCTGTGACTTGACTGGGAGCGCCTCTGATTAGGCTTCTTGAAGGGGCGCTATATAAGTTTTCGGAATGAATGAATGAATGAAAAGAATAATAATATTGCCCATAAGTACCTACTGGACTTTTAAAGTCGCTACCAGTGACAATAAAATTATAACAAAGGCATGACGGAAGAGAGCAATTGCACGTGTTTGGTACAATTGATTTATAAAATAATCGTAAATCTGGAAAATAATTGCTCACTTGCAAATCTTCCTCTAAAACTATTTGTATTTTGTCTTTATTTTAAGTTGCTCTTTTCTAATTTATGCGAACTAAAGGACCCAAATAGGTTAATTGTTTTAGGTTTCCTCTGTGTAGGCCTATAATAGGAATATTACAAAATATGATTGTCCAAGATCCTAAAACAAAAATTGCAGGGAACAGCAATCATTTTCTAAAACTTATTAGCCTATCTATAATTAATTGACAATTAAGAAATTACACTTGATATCTGAGCCAAAAAATGATATATTGGGAACCAAGGACTTAATACATTATTGTTTTATGAATTTTATGTTACATTCGTATTCCGAATAAGGAAAAAGACCGATTCGCCAAATTATGTTTAGGTTTCAGATATCATAAACTGGGTTTCATTACCTGAATCTGAGCTAAAAGGTAGACAGTTGAGCACTTCACGTTTGACGTGAAGAAGTGCACGCATAGCATCCATTGTTAGCAATGCAGTTTTTCTTGCACATAATGAGTTCACTTGAAACTGCTAAGAACTTCATTTCGAAGAAAAAGTCGGATAATAACTGTCATGAATCAATACCAGGAGAGAGAGAGAGAGAGAGAGAGAGAGAGAGAGAGAGAGAGAGAGAGAGAGAGAACACACAGACATAGGCCTATGTATACAATACAGACAGACAGTTACAGAGGCAGACAGACAGCGGGAGAGACAGAAGCAGAAACAGAGAAATAGACATAGAGAGTAGGATTAACGATGGTCATTAGGCCTACTAACATTGTTTAAGAAGACGGTAGAAAGAACCAGCAGAGTCACGGGGAAGCGAACGGTGAGCCGCAGGGAGGCCATTCCAGATAGCTGGACCCACCACGGAAAATGCTCTTCGCTGCATAGTAGCGGTACGACAAAAAGGGACAAGATAGTCACCGCGGGCAGCTGGCCGCAGCGAACGACGGCCCAGAGAAACCGAGACTGGAGTAAAAAGCTCACATAGGTAGGATGGAGCTTGAGACAGAATGCAGCGCCAAGCTATAAACGAAACTCTATAAGCAATGCGTTGCTGCAGTGGGAGCCTGTGGAGGTCGTCCCTCATGAAGGCAGATACATGTACGTGAGCAAAGCGGGAGATGCCTCCAACCAAGCGTGCTGCAGATCGAAGGACCCTAACCAAGGAGTTCAGACGGACCTGTGGCTGTGGAAGGCCAGCATAAAGAGAAGAGCAGTAATCTAAGCGGCTGCAAACAAAGGCATGGACAAAAGTAGAAGATGCAGTGAATGAGAGAGAGCGAGCAAAGACACGCAGCTGTCGAATTTGGTAATAGCAGGCACGTGACAGGGAAGAGATTGTGCTTAGAGAAGGAGTGTTCTTGGTCCAAGATGACCCCAAGGTCTCGAGCAGAGGTAGAGAAGGTTACAAGAGGAAACTCATGTGCGAGAGCAGCCAAGTCAATCTTGGCCAGCTGCTGGCGAGTTCCAAGCCATGTGAATTGCGTCTTCAAAGAGTTGGCGAAAGCCAAGAAGTAGGCCTATAGGTGTGATAATTAGACTATATCTTCATCTATAGATCTGTCACACTAACTTTACTTGTCATAGGCATGCTCATGCTCAAGCATTCCGGTCATTTGCTGTATATGGTAACGGTAGTGATCTGACATCTCCCTGAACCAGGATGAGAATTGAGGTGTTTCAGCCCTCACTAGTCTTTCTAAGAGTCACATAGTTGAGTCTTTTGTTTACCTGTTTACACTTTACACCCAGCTCCACGTTGATCATAGTCTGACCCACAGTTATTTTCCACAATATTATTCTCGTATTGGTACTGCTATCAACTCCTCTCAGCTTTCACCTCCCAATCAGAGACGCCAAATTTAAAAGTGGCGGATGAGGATCTTACGGAATCACGTAATTGTCCCTATTTTTGCGCTTTCAGGAATATAACTAAACTTTTTTTCAAGTAGATCTAATATGAAAATTGATGGTCGTGTTGTTTTGGTGTGCAAATTGCAAATCGTACAACAGAATTGATACGACATTTTTTCAAAACAAAATGCTAGAAATAAAACTCCAACGATCTCATGGCATTGTTTTAAGAGGGTTTACAGTAGGCCTACTAATACTAAGTGGATGAGTATGCTGCGTGATAGATTTTAAATTCGACTGAGAAATCAATGCAGTCATAACACTTTAATTTATCTGTCTCATTTGTGCAGCATTCATAGGCGCAATCACGTCCTAAATGTTGAGGGGGACCAAATGAATCACGTCCTAAAAGTTGGGGGGGACCATAATGATAAAGTCAATGGGACCACTCAAAAGTTGGGGGGGACGCGTCCCGTGGGTCCCATAGGGTGGTTGCGCCTATGGCAGCATTCATGTTTATTCTGTAAGTGAGTTGTATTACACGTATTAGGCCTAATTAGCAAATGGCATTGATTAGTTTTAGTGATTTTGATTGCAAGAACGCAAGCATACCGTTCTTCCAAAGCCAAACAGGGGCCCATGAGGGACCTCTGCACACGGGCCCATTAAAAGCTAGCTACGCCACTGACTCTCCCCTATTGGACATGCCTGGTCAACAGTGGCGCACTGAGCTTAGACGACGCCCGAGGCTATGACCCAAAATACCATACTTGCCCATTTAATTGTAGATATGATGCTATTTTTTTCTTATAGATAGCCTAATATTGCAGTTTGCATACGATCTTTGTGTCCTATAATTGTACACAGTTCTTAGCCATTTTTGATTTATCAGCGTCACTGCATTTTTAAATTTTCCGTGTTAGTTACAGACCCACGTTTTGTATCTGTGAAATCGATAAAATCAGTGTGATTATAGACAAAAGAACATAAGTTTACCGCACATAGGCCTACTTACCGATACCGCCGTTGGCCACGCTCTAATCTGCTCACTCATTAATATTACAGTTCAATGCGTATGATACAGTGTATCCTATAGTATTTCGTTCTTCCGGAATAGTATGGTCCGTTACCGTCCGTAGGTCAAATGTAGAATGTAAATGACTTGTCTTCCATTCCAAAGAACATCGGTGGTGAGGAATGGTAATCGTAATAGCAATCTCCTGAAATTTCTACAGCGCATGCACAAAGGAGAAGTCGCGCTAACGAGCTTTAGACACAAACGTCAAATAAAAACACGATCGATAGACGGAGAGAGTTGAGATCCAAAAGATAAGGCAGACGATCAGTCAGACGTCAAAGTGGGCGATGTTCAGAGTTGAAATGGCGAGAGAGGTGATTGGAGGGGGAGAGAATAAATCGGGACCGAATCTGCAACAACGATGTAGCATTTTGAGACAATGACCTACTGCAGAGATAGATAGAGCTGATGTTTTCATGAGTTCAGCAAGACTTAGTTCGTATCGATCTCACTGGATCGATTCACAAACACATAACAGGTGCGTAGTGTCATTTATGGACGTCCCAAAACGAATAAAATCCAATGTTGCGCGCTCTAAGAAGAGCAGATGTTCAAGCCGCAGTGCGGCAATATATATATATATATATCATAGGCGGAGACCTGGGCGGAGACTTGGGGGGGGGACGGAAAGACGAATGGCTGTATTATTATGCGGGAACCAGTTATCATCACACGACTGCTACAGAAAATCTTTACCAGTGCATCTCGGCAATGACAGGCGCACAGCCAAAGCATTCCGCTGGTCGACTCACGCAGGCCATCGTTCACATGCAGGTTTTAATCGAGTCCAATAACTCCACCATTGGCCGCACTCTGCCAGTGCCAGTCTCAAGCCTGATTAAAGGAGGAGGGCGACACTAATCATCTGTGAAATGGCAGTGTCGTTAAAACAGCAACAAAAGTCCAATAGGCAATGGATCGTCCATAAACGACGTCACGCAATTCTGCACAATTTTTCCCCTCCCTCCCCTCGTCACGCGTCAACACAAAACTCACATGATAATTATCTAGTGTGGGACCGTCACACATCGTCACTAATGTGTGACTTCCTCCCCCATCCACAGGTGCGTAGTGTCATTTATGGACGTCCCAAAACGAATAAAATCCAATGTTGCGAGCTCTAAGAAGAGCAGATGTTCAAGCTGCAGTGCGGCAATATATATATATATATATATATATATATATATATATATATATATATACATCTATTGCTGTCACCACTCTGGTCCATTCCTTCATTACTTCCCGTCTTGACTATTGCTCGTCACTCTACTCTGGCCTCCCATCCAATCGAATAATGTGCTTAAACAGAGTCTTACGCTCTGCAGCACGTTTAATTGGACATATCCCTAAATTTGATCATGTGTCCAGCTATATGCTGGAGACATTACACTGGCTTCCTACTCGGCAGCGCATTGAATTTTGGATCGCTGCCCTAGTTAGGCAATGCCAGCTTGGAATCGCCCCACAGTACTTGCAAGAGCTTTGTTGCTCCACTAGTATCCTAGACCACCGCCCCCTCCGTTCTGCCCAGAAGGGATTGTTATTGGTCCCTTTTGCACGAACTGCAACGATGCAGCATAGAGCCTTTTCTGTGATCGGCCCAGTTGTGTGGAATGAGCTTCCACAGGAACTACGTCTACTTGCTGGGGTTATTACTGGAACATTTTTTACTAAACTCAAAACTGTCCTTTTTTGCCGTGCTAGAGTCGGGAGCGCTTCTGAGTAGTCGCCTTGAAGAAGCGCTATACAAATTCTTGAATGAATGAATGAATGAATATATATATATATATATATATATCATATATATACATCATTTGGGTTGCATAGATATATATATATATATATATCATAGGCGGAGACCTGGGCGGAGACTTGGGGGGGGGGGGGCGGAAAGACGAATGGCTGAGTGTCGCAGAAAAATTTCCATATTTTGCGTGCCAAAATTTCTGACGACCGGCGAAATCTCGATAAAAAATTCTATTTTCGCCGAAAAAAAGTTCATGACCTTTTTTTTAGTCATCCGGCGACGAAATCTCAAAAAAATTCTATTTTCGCCGCTTTTTTTAGTCTTGACGCTCAACGATTGGAAGGGGGGGGGACAAATGCATGGGCCGTCCCCCCAACACCTTCATTGGGGGGACTCCTCCCTAGGTCTCCGCCCATGATAGACATGGAAGCACAATTTGCATAAAAACATATTTTTATCTGCCTATTGAATATTCCTTCTTTAAGTCGAATGTCGTCTGTGATGCGCACGTAGGCCTGCGTTATTAATATACCTCATACGGGTAGGCTACACCGTACGCAAGCATACCAGGCACATACGTTTGGGTTACCAACTTCCCTTCTATGAGCGCGTTTGCTGCGCGTATAAAATGGATGGCCTCTGACCCCGTGTAGTTTCCTATTTCCGGTGTTTAGCTACGTCCTATTGCCACAATGGAGGTTCTCATTTTTGTCCTTCTCTTTCTCCAGCAGTTGGACTCAGGGCCGGATTAAGGCATGTTCATCATGTTCGGCCGAACAGGGGTACCCCACACTTAATGGAGCCCCCACACATGCAATAGGAATATTTTTACCATTGTTGATTATTATGTAGGCCTAGATGGTTAGAAAAATGTCTGACTATGATCGAATCACTTCAAGATTCTGGCCTTAGAAGATGTAGGCTATAGGCTACATTAACACTAGACTAGAATATTAAAAGACCTGTTGATTTTGTAAAAATAGAAGTAATGACTTAATCTATAATATATTTCTCAAAATTTGTCATTCCATATGAGTAGTGAAAGGAGGGATCTTCTAGGACAATGGAGTCACGTGACCAGTGACGTCATCGGGGTCAAGGTCAAGGTCATGGCCAAGGTCAAGGTCATCTTAGTTAGGTCACATTAATTAGGGCATATTAATTAGGTCGCAGCAATTAGGTCATATTAATTGGGTCACGCTAATTAGCTAAATTAATTAGGTCATATTAATTATATTATACTATTTAATAATAATTATAATTTATTAATCATATCAATTATCGAACCCTAATTAGCAGCGCAAGCCCCACTCCGATCAAAAATGACTCATCGAAACTGTCGCAGGACATAATGGGAGCTGCACTGGCTTCCAACTCTCGGCACCCTCCCCACCATTCATTCAAATTTCAATTCCTCACTTTTAAACTGAGCCCTACTTAGCCGTGCAAGGCCCACATCAACCCTAAATGACTCAGCATATACTCTCACCCTCCACAGCCTTCCACCTCACCCTCCAACCCTCCATTCCACCCCTCCCCACCCACAAATATTCATTTTACACACAAAGACTGCCCAAGCATGGAGCGGCGAACCCTAAAGAGCCATCAATCAGGAGGATAGATCCCATAGACATGGCATCTCTCACCCTACATAGCCTTCCACATCACCCTCCAACCCTCCATTCCATACAGTCTCACACACAAATATTCATTTAACACACAAGAACTGACCAATCAGAAAGCTTGAAACTTAGTGAGCGACCAATCAGAAGGCGAGGAATCCTACACACACACTCTACCTCACCCTCCAAACCTCCACACCTTCCCTCCACATATACAAATTTGACGTACATGTATAAAATTTAAGCATCCAGCAACAGCTAAAACCTAGACATGAACCAATCAGAAGAAGATAATTCCTGCATATGTACGCCATTTTATTCCAAAATAGGCATATAACATCAATATATACAATTAAATTATACTAATTTATGACAACTATTCAGCATTTTTTTTTACAATACTAAGCAAACTATAGCAGACAAGTGCCATTTTCTTCTATATTTCTTATATATTTCTTACATTTCAAGCAAGTACAAACTCAAAAACCGAAGAAACGCTCAGACAGCCTTCGCCAATATAGTGGCCTTTCTCACTTCCTTGCACACGAAAACTCAAAAACTTAACAACCTTGCAACCTTTCACTCCCAATATCGTGTCCTTCCTCACTTCCTTGCACACGAAAACTCAAAAACTTAAGAACCTTGCAACCTTTCACACCCAAGATGGCGACATTTCTTACTTCCTTGCAGACACAAACTCAAAAACTTAAGAACCTTGCAACCTTCCACTTCCAAGATGGCGACATTTCTTACTTCCTTGCACACACAAAATCAAAAACTTAAGGACCTTGCAACCTTCCACTTCCAAGATGGCAACATTTCTTACTTCATTGCACACAGAAACTCAAAAACTTAAAAACCTTGCAACCTTCCACTCCCACGATGGTGCCATTTCTAGCTTTCTTGCGCACACAAACTCAAAAACCGGTGAATCCTGCAACCTTCCTTTCGCAAGCTGGTAACATTTCTAACTTTCATGCACACAGAAACTCAAAAACCGACGAATACTTCAACCTTCCACTCCCAAGAAGGTGCCATTTCTAACTTTCTTGCATCCACGGACTCAAAAACCGACAAATACTTCAACCTTCCACTCCCAAGATGGTGCCATTTCTAACTTTCTTGCATCCACGAACTCAAAACCGATGAAATCTTCAACCTTCCACTCCCAAGATGGTGCCATTTCTAACTTTCATGCACACAGAAACTCAAAAATCGAAGTTCATGCAGTTGTCTTATGCATATTGCATTCTTCGCTGTTTCATGTGTCCTTACTACCTTAATCTAGAAAAATTGCACAAAGTATATAGCTGTAACTTAGAAATTTTAAGAGATCACGTGTGCGTGTGCAAAAGATTGACTGTGCATTACCTTGTAGTGGGAAAGTTGCCTGTGGGTGTGTGTGTGTGTGTGTGTGAGTGTGTGTGAGTGAGTGCGTGTGAGTGAGTGTAAAAGCCTGCCTGTGTATTACCTTCTAGTGGAAAAATTGACTGGGTGTGATAGATGGCCTTACGCGTATGAGAAATGCAGTATGTATTCGATATTTGGATATGAGCGAGCAGGAAAAGTTGCGCAGGCGCCACCTTGGGAGCAGAAGTTTGTTCATTTTTGATCTTATCCTATTGATAAATGCCGCAAATGCGCCACCTAGGGATTTAAAGATTGTGTGTTTCTATGTCTTTTGGATTCATGTGTGTGTGAAAGTCTGAAGATGCGACACTTTGTGAATTTAAAGATGTATATATGGGATATTTGGACTTAGCCTCGCGAGAAAGGATGTGTGTGCGTGTGTGTGTGCATGTGTGAGTGTGATGTAGAAAGGGGGTCATGTTGCAACCGGCTGATAGACCTGCTGCTCGATTCGTCGATTTTTGAGTTTCTGTGTGCATGAAAGTTAGAAATGGCACCATCTTGGGAGTGGAAGGTTGAAGTATTCGTCGGTTTTTGAGTTCGTGTGTGCAAGAAAGTTAGAAATGGTCCCATCTTGGGAGTGGAAGGTTGAAGATTTCATCGGTTTTGAGTTCGTGGATGCAAGAAAGTTAGAAATGTCACCATCTTGGGAGTGGAAGGTTGAAGTATTCGTCGGTTTTTGAGTTTCTGTGTGCATGAAAGTTAGAAATGGCCCCATCTTGGGAGTGGAAGGTTGAAGTATTCGTCGGTTTTTGAGTCCGTGGATGCAAGAAAGTTAGAAATGGCACCATCTTGGGAGTGGAAGGTTGAAGTATTCGTCGGTTTTTGAGTTTCTGTGTGCATGAAAGTTAGAAATGGCCCCATCTTGGGAGTGGAAGGTTGAAGTATTCGTCGGTTTTTGAGTTTGTGAATGCAAGAAAGTTAGAAATGGCACCATCTTGAGAGTGGAAGGTTCAAGTATTTGTCGGTTTTTGAGTCCGTGGAAGCAAGAAAGTTAGAAATGTTGGGAGTGGAAGGTTGAAGTATTCGTCGGTTTTTGAGTTTCTGTGTGCATGAAAGTTAGAAATGTTACCAGCTTGCGAAAGGAAGGTTGCAGGATTCACCGGTTTTTGAGTTTGTGTGTGCAAGAAAGTTAGAAATGGCACCATCGTGGGAGTGGAAGTTTGCAAGGTTTTTAAGTTTTTGAGTTTCTGTGTGCAATGAAGTAAGAAATGTTGCCATCTTGGAAATGGAAGGTTGCAAGGTCCTTAAGTTTTTGATTTTGTGTGTGCAAGAAAGTAAGAAATGTCGCCATCTTGGAAGTGGAAGGTTGCAAGGTTCCTAAGTTTTTGAGTTTGTGTCTGCAAGGAAGTAAGAAATGTCGCCATCTTGGGTGTGAAAGGTTGCAAGGTTCTTAAGTTTTTTGAGTTTTCGTGTGCAAGGAAGTGAGAAAGGACACGATATTGGGAGTGGAAGGTTGCAAGGTTGTTAAGTTTTTGAGTTTTCGTGTGCAAGGAAGTGAGAAAGGCCACTATATTGGCGAAGGCTGTCTGAGCGTTTCTTCGGTTTTTGAGTTTGTACTTGCTTGAAATGTAAGAAATATATAAGAAATATAGAAGAAAATGGCACTTGTCTGCTATAGTTTGCTTAGTATTGTAAAAAAAAATGCTGAATAGTTGTCAAAAATTAGTATAATTTAATTGTATATATTGATGTTATATGCATATTTTGGAATAAAATGGCGAAAATTGGCGATATTTTAGTACATATGTAAGAATTATCTTCTTCTGATTGGTTCATGTCTAGGTTTTAGCTGTTGCTGGATGCTTAAATTTTATACATGTACGTCAAATTTGTATATGTGGAGGGAAGGTGTGGAGGTTTGGAGGGTGAGGTAGAGTGTGTGTAGGATTTCTCGCCTTCTGATTGGTCGTCCACTAGGTTTCAAGCTTTCTGATTGGTCAGTTCTTGTGTGTTAAATGAATATTTGTGTGTGGGACTGTATGGAATGGAGGGTTGGAGGGTGATGTGGAAGAGTGTGGAGGGTGAGAGAGGCCGTGTATAGAGGTTCTAGCCTCTTGTTTGCTCCCTCTCTAAGTTTCTCGCTTCCTTATTGACATTCACTTGTGTGTAAAATGAATATTTGTGAGTGGGGAGGGGTTGAATGGAGGGTTGGAGGCTGAGGTTGAATGCTGTGGAGGGTGAGAGATGCCATGCCTTTGGGATCTATCCTTCTGATTGGTCGCTCTCTAGGGTTCGCCGCTCTCTGCTTGGTCAGTCCTTGTGTGTAAAATGGATATATGTGTGTGGGGACGGGTGGAATGGAGGGTTGGAGGGTGATGTGGAAGGCTATGGAGGGTGAGAGATGCCATGTCTATGGGATCTATCCTCCTGATTGATGGCTCTCTAGGGTTCGCCGCTCCATGCTTGTGCAGTCTTTGTGTGTAACATGAATATTTGTGGGTGGGGAGGGGTGGAATGGAGGGTTGGAGGGTGAGGTGGAAGGCTGTGGAGGGTGAGAGTATATGCTGAGTCATTTAGGGTTGATGTGGGCCTTGCGCGGCTAAGCAGGGCTCAGTTTAAAAGTGAGGAATTGAAATTTGAATGAATGGTGGGGAGGGTGCCGAGAGGAGGAAGCCAGTGCAGCTCCCATAATGCGACAGTTCCGATGAGTCATTTCTGATCGGAGTGGGGCTTGCGCTGCTAATTAGGGTTCGATAATTGATATAATTAATAAATTATAATTATTATTAATTAGTATAATATAATTGATATGACCTAATTAATTTAGCTAATCAGCGTGACCCAATTAATATGACCTAATTAATGTGACCTAATTAATATGCCCTAATTAATGTGACCTGATTAAGATGACCTTGGCCTTAGCCATGACCTTGGCCTTGACCCCGATGACGTCACTGGTCACGTGACTCCATTGTTCTAGAAGATCCCTCCTTTCACTACTCATATGTTTGTATGTCCGGATTTTAACTCTTCGTCCCAGAATAGGCTCTGAAATGACAGAGCGTCGGTTTAAAAAAAAATCCAATTGACTCTTGCCCAAACTTTTAAGGTCATATTGACTATTTTCAGCTCTTAATTCATTTTAGAAATCGAGTTATTAGCGTTTTAAGACAGATTTCAACAATAATCGCTCACGCTACGATTTAGCAAAGAGTCTACAATCGGCATGACGTCATACTTGCCCAGTAATAATCTCCGCAGCGCCCCGCAGGGGCGGGTCGCGTTTGGATTTTTGGGAGAGCGAGGTGGGGTGGAGGGTTGACGAAAACCCGAAATTTAGCGCTCAACGATGGGTACCACAGTGGAGTAGTCTTTAAAACCCTAAATTTCACTTTAGAAATCGAGTTATTTGCGTTTTAAGACAGATTTCATCAATAGCGTTTTAACACAGATCAATAATAAAGAATCTACAGTCGGCATGACGTCATACTTACCCAATACCCAGTGATAATTTCTGCAGCGTAGGTTACAGTAAACCTATACGCGGAAATGGAACTAAGACGTCTCTTTTTCGGCAGAGCGTAGGGGATGACGTCATTGGACACCCAACGTAAGGCAGCATAAATGTGGCTCTCAGAGACAAATTGGAGCGAGGTTCTGACGTCATTGGACACCCAACGAAAGGCAGCATACACAGGGCCGCATTAAGGCTAGTGCGGGCCCGGGTGCTGTGGTAACCTTGCGGGTCCTCCTCTCAGTCTTCTGTCAGCCACTGGTCTACCATGGCAAAGTTCTCTCACACGCATGTAATTCTACCGTGTTTACTAATGAGTAGACCTTGTTTGTTTGTTTGTTTGTATGTGCACTTGTTATAGCGCCCCTTCAAGCTCTCCACTCAGAGGCGCTCCCGAATGCAGAGCGGACACTGCATCGGAATTTCACGCCGAAGCGCTGAGCAATTGTGAGTGAAGGACTTGCCCAAGGTCCTTACGCGGCGAGGTGGATTCGAACCTCGAACCTTCCGGCTTCAAGGCAACGACGCCACCACTACACCACCGCGCCCCACAATACAGTATACAGCCAAGGGATACTTTTCCTTTGGTACGCGTGTACGTAATTGTTTCCAAGAAAAAGTTTCCTACAATTGTAGATGTAAGTCTACAATATGTGACAGATGGAACGAACGACTAAATTCTTCTATTGTTATTTATATTTGTAAGCCCTTTATGCTTATAATTATGTTCCTTCCAGTTGATTTTCTTCATTGTTCCCCACGTCCACATTTCGAAGAACTCCAGTCTTTTTATGATTATATTGCTTGCTCTCATGGTTCATGTCTGACATCTAAATAACACCACGTGCACTCCATGTCAATGTTTTATCATCCGTTTCTCTGGATTCCTGTTTCCTCTTTTTTTCCCAGTTTATCATAATTCTTAAATTTAAATTTATAAGTTCCTTCTTCCTATTTTCAGGTCTAATAAAATGTAGCATCATATTTCTTTTGCAGACTCCAATAATATCCTGGCAAACCGCTCTTTAGAGCGTCATGATCTTCTTGCACCAATTATCTAGGTCTAGGAATTATCGGAGAAGAGTAGGCCGACATAGTGAAAAGATCGAGACAAAGGAAGTGGGTAGGACACAGGTTGAGGGCAGACCTACTGCAAAGAACGGTTATGAAGGAAAAATGAAGAGAAGCGAACAAGAGGAGGACCACGACAGCTTATGCTGGATTGGATAATAACAAATGGATAGGCCTATGGAAAGTTTGAGGAAGAGGCATCGGACATTTCGCCTCGGAGACAGAAAACTAGAGAAGAAGATGATAAGATATAATAGGTTTAAGAAATGAAGAGTTATCCAATGACAAGTCTTCTAACGTTATTTCTCTAATTAGGCCTATTTTAAAGAAGCCAGTCAAAATGATTGACCCGCATGGCCTAATTTAAGATAGCCCATCACTGTTGATACTTCCCAGACAGGACCGGATTAAGGTATGTTCAGCATGTTCAGCCGAACAGGGGGTCCACACTTTATGGGGCACACGCATGTGGGAAAAAATTTCCGATTTAAATTTTTTTTAGCAAATTTCAACCAAACGACTAAAAAAGGTCATCAAAATTTTTGGCCGAAGATCCGCAAAACTTTTCCAAACAGGGTCCCACATTTCTTAATCCGGCCCTGTTCCCAAAGATAAATTTCCAATAACAATAAATTCCTGCGATTTCAACCAATTCATAAGCTGGAGCTAATAAATCGGATGTGTGGGAGAACTTTGCCAAAATTTCATCGACGATAACTTTCATTATTGTTTCAGTAGGCTATTCTTGCTAAGAAATTTTATCATTTCCGAAAATGCGGGCCCCTAAAGCTGCGGGCCCGGGTGCTGCAGCACCCTTAGCACCTACATGTACCTTAATGCGGGCCTGAGCGTATACATGTGGCTCTCAAAGACAAATTGGGACGAGGTCTGACAACATCGCCATACGAGAGCAGCTACCCTGGATTCAATACGCTATCGAATAGGGAGCCAATGTAATTATAATAAAAACGTAACCCATGAGATAGCTGCACCTGCATGATGCGTGCAGAAAGCTATCCGCAACAACGAGGGAAAGTTCGCTAATCCAAGTACGTGCCTTCAGTTAAGCGCATCGGGCGGACTCCGAATGCAACGCATTTCAATGTCTGCACTGGGCACTGGCAAGTCGTGAGAAGCACGAAAGTCTTTTATTTCCTTTCTCGTTCTGTGCGTGTCTAATATCTTGTACGTATCTAGTACGGCTTTTAGCATTGAATAGCTACTATTATTATACTTAAATTTAAAACGTGTCTAAGTATAAAACAATCATTCGTTTCAATGATTTATATGGCGTTCCATTAAAGAAGTCTACTCAGAGGCGCTCTCAGCTCAACCACGCTGACCCATAATAATTATCACGTTTGTATGCATGTAGGTATGTATGATATAGCTAGGCTGAGGAGATAAAATCACTGGCTGGCTCTACATGTACTTAACGAGAAACTAATTTTTAGAAACAAAATGAATTGATAAAAGTGCTGTTGCGATTTAGTATATGAAATTATGATGTTTTTCAGTCGTTAACTTGAAATTCAAATCGACTACAGTTGTCAATTTTCTCTGCAAAATTATATTTAAAAAGGCAAAAATCACAAAGTTT
>OX457037.1:3493239-3653151 GCA_949752735.1 Lumbricus terrestris
CACCACACAGATACCCGTAGCCTACTTCTCCTTCCTCCGCAATTGTTTGAAAATTACCCCTTTCAATTGTGGCATGGTGTTATCAGGTCAGGAACCCCTCTGAGAAGTCTCTTTTGAAGCGGGGCTATACAAATTTACAATTGCGATTACGATTTAGTCTACCATAATGCAACTGATCAGTCGCTAGCTGGAAGTGAGAGCAGGTGACTGGCATGCGGACGCGCCGGACGTATGATAGCTTCCTTCGGTAAATGACGCAAGCAAGCATATAATGTGTATCATGAGATTTTTACACTATTGTTTTACACCGGATGGTGCTATTGTGATACGAGATACATCAATCGATTGCAAATTCATTTGGTATTACATAGAACTAAATGCTGTAACGATATTCCAATCCCTTATCAAGATACCAACATGAAAACGATAGGCTTCCTTCGGTAAATAACGCAAGCAAGCGTAATGTGTATCACGATATTTTTACACTCCTATTTTGCACCAGGTGGTGCTATTGTGATATAAGATACATCAATCGATTGCAAATTCATTTGGGATCACATAGAACTAAATTCTGTAACGATATTCCAATCCCTTCTCAAGATATTCACAAAAACCCCTGGGGTCCGCGCGGACCCCCCCCTTGGGGCTTCGTGTACCTAAAAATACCTTGGGCACTCGAGTGTTAATGGCTTGCTTAGTTCAACTGCCCTTTGCACATTGTCTATGAATGCCGTTGAGACTCATTGTGGCGGAAGTCCAGAGTCGATGGTTGACGAAAGATGGCCTAGAATTTCATCATGTCTCTGTGTCACAGCACGGTTCAAGAAGATATAAAACAGAACCGGCTAAAAATCGGGTGAAATTTTGTTGTCAGCCTGCCCAATGTGTGGCGTCATTGTCCCTTTTTCACCAAAAAAATTAAACGAAATAAAACAAGAAAAAAGGAAAATAATTTCTTTGGACTCTGTCACATCTTGTTGCAGTAGGCCGAACTGCCGTTTAAAAAGAAAAAATCTTGTTCAAGCAATTTAATTTTTATCAGCAAGCAAATAACACAACTCTAGGCCTAGGCCTATTAGCAAACAATATGTAGGCCAAACATAAATCCATAACAATTAGTTTATTTCCTGTAGCTTTGTTTTAATAAGAAATTGAAGAATTAAACTAATGAAATCTTTGAAAATCAAAATTGAAAGAATAAGCTCACATAGTCCACGATGGCACAAATATTAACAATTACTAACGAAGCTGTGTAAGTAATCGTCATAAATATTGACACCGTTGTCAGAATAACGACGTGTTCTTCTTCATTGTAGTCATCATCAACATCATCATCATCATCATCATCATCATCATCATCATCATCATCATCATCATCATCATCATCATCATCATCATCAACCTCATCATCAACCTCATCATCATCATCATCATCATCATCATCATCATCATCATCATCGTGTTAATTTCTTCGTAGTCAATAAATATTATCATCATAATCATCATCAAAATCAACATCATTATTTTCATCATGGATGTGATTGATACCCGTGTGCAACGTAAATTCATTATCAACTTCGCCGGAGTCAAGGGCCTTCCTTTCTTTGATCTCGCAATCATCATTAATTAATTCATTCGTTTCGAGAATTTATATAGCGCCTCTTCAAGAAGCGTACTCATTGGCGTTGATACAAAACGTTACAGAAGGAGCCCGTTAAACACTGATGAGTCAATGCTAGGTAACAGGCGTATCTCCAACAGGAGACAATTCCAGACAGATGAACCTACAAAAGTCAGTGGCGGATTTAGTCCAGGCCTGGGGGTCTGGTCGCCCCCCCCGTGCCCCTGTTGGGTAAGAAATGGCGCCCCCTCTGGCCCGGTCCGTACTTATTACTTAAACCTAAAATGTCCTTCATGGAAACTAAATTATCATACTTTTACCAGTTAATTATAATATTATAATTTTTTAACGACTTAATTTACACAATCACACCATGAATTTAACACTCTTTACATAATTACGTATTTTTATTTATTTCTATAGCTGCCATTACTCATGTTTATTTATTACTAGGCTATGGTCAATTGCCGCATTGCGTATAATAATGAAAAAATTCAACTTGCCGTTATACAAATTTATATTAAATAAATGTTTTATTAAACCGGGTATCGTAAACAACCCTGACCTATCGTCTGCTTGATGTTCTTGGCAGTTCTTCGTCATGACATTGTGTTGATTTTCTGCAGAGGTTTGGTTGAATATTTTAATTCTTCCAACGATCTAAGTTTGACATCTGATTTATATAATTGAAAGGTAATCACTACTCTGAGAGTAAGAATTTTTGTAGGAATTTAACATGGAAATTTGGGATTATGAATGAATAAATCTGAGTAGATCAGACTAACAATTAGAAATTAACAATAGCCTAATTATTAATAATCAATTAATCATACTTAATTTATTATTAATTAAGATTAAGTAGCCTAATGAGTAATGACGAATAGACTAGAAGAAAAACAGCAGGAGCATAACTGGTGGGCGGGGGCGAAAACCCTTTTTTTCACTATAAATTTTCATTCCCTTGCCATAGTGTCACAGAACTTTAGACAGATTTTTACACGGGCCGCCTCAATGCGACTTGCACTAGACCATGCTGAAACCCATGCAATAGCGAATAATTTACGACGCTAAAATACACGTTTACCTAGATCAATATCCAATAAATAGCATAAGTAAATATTTGTTATATAATATAGCCTAAACATAAATTTATGTAGGCCTAAATCTTGAAAGTAGTCAGGTGCACAAGTTTAAAAAGTTTCTGTTTTAGATTCTTGATTCTGTTTGATGTATTCGGCTAAATCGGACGAATTAAAATTAATGTACTGTTTTTAACTATGTAAGTAGAGGCGCTCTCTTGAAATTCTCCTCGCCCCCCCATGCAATAAAACCTAAATCCGCCACTGACAAACGTACTATCGATATCATCATTATTATCGTCATCAACTGTCACATTTCTCGTTTTCATCATCTTATCACTATTGTCGTTGTAGCCATGATGATGATCATCGCAAACATCATGATAATCCTCTTCATCGTCAGCGTGGTCGTTATCACCACCATAGTTACCATCGTGACCAGCAGCTGTCATTGTCACAAAGGTCGCGTAGTGCTGACGTTGCAGTGGCTGTTTTTCTCTAAAACTCGGGCAAGGTCAGTAGAACTCGGATCGAGTCCTAGTTGACAGTCAGTCGTTGAACTCTGTTCCACAGACCTATGAACAATGCACCGCGTGTCCAGGTAAACAAGCTGAGCGCGCGTCCGCGGCCTCGTTCCTCGTTTATGCAGGACTTGGTATTGAACAGATCAAGCCAGTGTTACTGCTGCTGGTGCTGTCCATTGTCCCGCATCCTATATAAGACGAAAGTAGGTGAAGGAAAAGCAGATGAGAATTCTACATTCCAGTGTCATTGTTGTCTTCACATTAGGCATCATGCCAAAGACATTCGCCAAGATCGTTCTGTTTATTTGCCTTCTGCAATTGTCGCAAAGGTTGGGTAAGTTAGAAGCTAGAACTAACACACATGTTTTCTTACTCTTTTACAACTATTATAATATTGTTGCTACTGTTAATAAAAGAAATAAATAATGATAATTAATAATTATATATGAATTACAATGAAAATGATGGAGTAACTCAAGCTCCTGGAGTTACGCAGGATGGAGAAACAACTTTCTCTAGAAATAACTGCACACATTTGCAGCTCAAAATGTACTAGGAACATATGGGCAATTTCGTACAGATTCAAGAAATTTAGAACGTGAGTATTTTTCGCAAAAAATCCCAGACATTTATAACATAGGATTTTGTAGAGATTCCAAAAAATTTAGAAGGGTATTTTTTCGTACAGATTTGAAGAAATTTAGAACGTGGTTATTTTTCGCAAAAATTTCAAGAAATTTAGAGCATAGGTTTCTCGCAGAAATTTCAAGAAATTTTGGACATATGTTTTATCGCAGAGATTTAAAAAATTTAGAACGTGGGTAGCTTCGCAAAATTTTCAAGAAATTTAGAACTGTAGAACATAGGTTTTATCGCAGAGATTTAAAAAATTTAGAACTTGGGCATATTCGCAAAAATTACAAGCAATTTACAACAAATCTTTTCGTAAAGATTTCAAGAAATTTAGAAAGTAGGCATTTTTCGCCAAAATTTCAGGAAATATATAACATATGTTTTTTGGTAGACATTTCAAAGAAATTTTGAACAAAAAAGGAAACCTTAAAGCAGAGAAACTTTGCTTTACCGTTCCCTCCTAAGAATTCAATAGGTTCTTTCTATCCTTTAGCTTTGGCCACAGAACCATATTACGATTTTAATAATCAATTTAATCAAACATATTTAAAACACGTGTGTATACTGTTGTCATGTTAAATAGCATCATCCGCCGCAATAAGTCATGTCTTAGAACTTTCCGATACTTCTTCATACCAGTCGGACGATGCTCTTGCTCTTCACGACGAACCAGAGAAAGACGTTGAAAAGCCAGAGGAGCTTGTCGAGAACTTAGTGGAAGTCAAATCACCAGAAGGACAAAATGAAGCAGTCGAAGAAAAGTCAGAAGGTGGAGAAACTGTTCCAACTGAGGTAAATTCCGATGATGGAGAAACTAAAGCACCAGAAGCAAAGTCAGATGATGGAGAAACTAGATCACCCGAAGAAAAGTCAGATGGTGAAGAAACTGGCGCACCAGCATTAAAATTAGATGATGGAGAAACTAAAGCACCTGAAGCAAAGTCAGATGGTGAAACAACCGGAGAACCCGAGGTTAAATTAGATGATGGAGTAACTCAAGCTCCTGGAGTTACGCAGGATGGAGAAACAATTGGGGAATCTGAGAGAAAGTCAGATGATGGAGAAACTCAAGCTCCAGGAGTAACGTCGGATGGAGAAACAACTGGAGAATCTGGGAGAAAGTCAGATGATGGAGAAACTCAAGCTCCTGGAGTAACGTCGGATGGGGAAACAACTGGAGAACCAGAGAAAAATTCAGATGATGGAGAAACTAAAGCTCCTGGAGTAACGTCGGATGGAGAAACAACTGGAGAATCTGAGAGAAAGTCAGATGACGGAGAAACCAAAGCTCCAGGAGTCACATCAGATGGAGAAACAACTGGAGAACCTGAGAGAAAGTCAGATGATGGAGAAACTCAAGCTCCTGGAGTCACGTCAGATGAAGAAACAACTGGAGAACCTGAGAGAAAGTCAGATGATGGAGAAACTCAAGCTCCTGGAGTCACGTCAGATGGAGAAACAACTGGAGAACCTGAGAGAAAGTCAGATGATGGAGAAACTCAAGCTCCTGGAGTAACGTCAGATGGAGAAACAACTGGAGAACCTGAGAGAAAGTCAGATGATGGAGAAACTCAAGCTCCAGAAGTCACGTCAGATGGAGAAACAACTGGAGAATCTGAGAGAAAGTCAGATGATGGAGAAACTAAAGCTCCAGGAGTAACGTCAGATGGAGAAACAACTGGAGAATCTGACAGAAAGTCAGATGATGAAGAAACTCAAGCTCCAGGAGTAACGTCGGATGGGGAAACAACTGGAGAACCTGAGAGAAAGTCAGATGATGGAGAAACTCAAGTTCCTGGAGTCGCGTCAGATGGCGAAACAACTGGAGAACCTGAGAGAAAGTCAGATGATGGAGAAACTCAGGCTCCTGGAGTAAAGTCAGATGGAGAAACAACTGGAGAACCCGAGGAAAAGTCAGATGATGGAGAAACTAAAGCTCCAGGAGTAACGTCAGATGGAGAAACAACTGGAGAACCAGAGGGAAAGTCAGATGATGGAGCAACTCAAGCTCCTGGGGCAACGTCAGATGATGAAACCACTGAAGAACATGAGGTGAAGTCAGATGGTGGAGAAACTGAAGCTCCTGGATTAACGTCTGATGGGGAAACTGGAGAACCTGAGGGAAAGTCAGATGATAGAGAAACTCAAGTTCCTGTCATAACGTCAGATGGAGAAACAACTGAGGTAAAGTCCGATGACGTAAAGACAGATGATGCAGAAACTGGAACCTCCGAAGTCAAGTCGGCTGGGAAAGAAACTGAAGCCGTAGAAACAGAACATTCACTACCTATCGACCTAGAGGAGAATCCAGAAGCGGCCGGGGTCCTTGACCTGTAGGGCTCTGACATCATCTCTCAAAACACAAGTGAGTTGTCTTTCCTTCTAAAAAATTGCATCAACAAAATTTTCGAGTTTTAACCAGCTTAAACCGCAGGATAGGCCTAAGTGAATTTCTTACACATTGCTTATTTTTAAAACTAAATAATACAATGAGCGTTGAACGTAATTATGTAGGCCTACTAAATATTATTTTAAGTGATATTCATTTTAAGATAAAGCAAAGAACTTGGTAGGCTTATTCGTTGAGTTGATGCCTTGTTTCAACAATCGTCTTCAGAAGTGTTAGTTTATATAGCAAAGGAGGATCTCCCTTTCCCCACATTTAGACAGCGAGTTTCTACAATAAACAAAATGGCTGTCGTCGATTCTATTTCAATGGCGAATCTGAGCGATCACAACTATTTACACAAATCAGCCCAAGCTCTGCCAATTTCTTTTGAAATGCAGGCGGTGGAAGCACCATCAAGTTCATCGACATAAAAATGTCAACAATTTAGTCAACTTGAATTCGATAAACTAACGATTTTCAAGATACATCGCCTCACAACATTAATTTGAATCGACATTTTTTCGACAGACTCCAATAATATTCTTCCCGAACAGCCAAGGTATTTTAATAAGCGCCATCTGTCAGAGTAAATTATTTAGCGCTATCTCATTGTTCGCAATAAGAACAGAGCTCCATCCAGCGAATAGGGAGCATCACAAATAATTATTAGTTGTGTGTCGAAGCCATTTCCAGCACATAATAATCTACGATAATTTTCTGTTTAAGGAACGTGTGCCTAGTCTTCACATCGCCAGGTTTTAAAATGACATCTAAAACTTTCATTTAACACTTAAATAAGAGAATAATTGTAGGCTATTAGGCAATGCATGTTGGATTTAAGAATCTAAATGAACTTACATGTACTATTACAGAACCTTGCGGATGGAATAGCAACAGAAGATGTCGACATTCCGACCTTTCGTACTGTTACCTGCCTTAACGCAAATGATCTCTGTGGCGACTACGATGCAGTGACGCGTTCGCTGAAAGAGACTGTAGACGCACAAAACAGCACTAGCCTAAGTCTTACAGATTTTCATGTCTAACGTTTGGTTACAGAGTCTGCTACTACCCTGTAACTACAGTAGGCCTATTATAGACAACAATAAATAGCAAACAGTATGTCGACTCCCAGCCTCTGCTAGAGTAAGAATGTGCAACTGGTTTATAGTAGCCCGCCATCTTCAGGGTAAACGGTTTTTGACTTCGACGCCTAGCCTGTAGCAACGCTGTAAAGACTCATTATTTATGTAGCATTATCATACTTAGAAGAAACAAAGATCTCTACTGAACACAATAAAGGTGAGACAAAAGAATTGGGTGGGACATTTGCTGCGAGGTAACTCAGTTTGCGGTGAGATAGGTCTAACTCAGTTTGCGGTGAGATAACTCATCTGCTGCGAGGTAACTCACTGCGGAAAGAAATAATTGAAGGTAGATTGGAGGAACAGAGGTGCATATGAAGACCTGGGCAAAAACTGCTGGACGGGATGATGGAGGAGGGATACAGAGAACTTAAGGACATGGCACAGCAGCGTGAAAGGTGGAGACATTTGAACGTTTGGACATGCCACTTGGAAGAGAACCTAAAGAAGAAGATCTTAAGGTGTCCATTCACTTTTTCAAAGTGTCGATGACCTGAAAACAAGTCAATGGTTTAGGCAGAAATGCGAGTCGACATACTATTTGCTAATTATTGTAGAACTAAGCTTAAGCCTGCTGTGCTGTAACGTAGTTTATTTCGAAGTAGCTTGTCTGAATTTCGGTTTCGTAGCAGCGAAAGAAATGACATTGTTTTCATCGGAGAAGCGGTAATGATCACGCAGGTTTTGGTGTTTTGACTTTACTTAGAATGAAATAGTTGTCTTATTTATAAGTAAGTAAGCTTACGCTGGGTATGCATGTCTACGGCTATAAATTAATATTATTAGCAGTAACTGTTGTAGTTGCAATTATTATGAACCGTAATGAACGACTACGGACCCGTGTAATATTACAATGATGCTTGTGCTGATAGGCACCTTTAGGATTTTCTGTACAGTTGTATTGTATAAAGTTTCGGCAGTTGGATGTGTGTGGTGCGTTATTGATACCCTTCTGCCTTTTTTTACTTCGCAATAATATTGTGTACCGTTATTCATTTAATTATTATAAACATTGTTAAATTACTCAGCTCAGTCTTACCACAACGATTCATGATCAGAATAAAGTTGTTATATGATAAATACTTATTTTTCCACAATCTGTTCATTGTTGAGTTGTCGTGTGAGTAGGCCGAGTAGTTGGCGCAGGATAGAAACGAGTGGTGGAGATGCTTTGTCCGATGCGCAGATCAGCACGGAATGGACTGAGTAGTCTACGTAGTAAATAAGTAAGTAGGCCAACTTGGAAACATCCACGTGGAAGAGGATCGGACATAATTTTGCTGTGAGAAGTTATCGAATTACAGATCAATTGAATCTATGGAATTGATGGAACGCCTCTCTAAGATTCCATAAAGACGACGATACATTAGCGAACCATTTATTTAAGCCTAAATTCTTTCGCGCTCTACATGCGGATAGCAATAATGTGTGGGAAACACAGTAAAGATGCCACATCACTAACTTGCTCAATAAATTTACGGACATGCATGACTGTGTCATCATTGTAACCTAGAGGCCTACATAATGAGATTGTTATGAACTTGGATCCTAGTAGGCCTAAACCTAAAATTAATGTCAAAATCTTTCAGTTAATTATAGGCATCCCAAAATCCGTCTACGTATTCAACTATACATTTCCTTCCCCCAAACCTATGCACAGAATTTCACCGCATGCAAAACTATAATAATCACGTATGCGTTGACCCCTCATTCGTGTGCTTGCATGCGCGCATTACATTCATGCATGCCCTAGTATTATAATTATCACACATACACTATCCAGTAGGCCTATCCAATGTGCTAGTATGTTGCCCGTGAGTCACCGTTCGTATAATTTTATGATCGGTGTATTGTATTGTATTGTATTCAAACATTTATAAAGCGCCTCTAGTAGGGTGAACCGTTCAGAGGCGCTCCCAGTGCACAAGGTCCCGCGAGAAGAAGCAGGTTTTGAGAAGAGACAGAGCACAGGAGAGACTGACAGACAGAAGTGTAGGTCGAACAGAAGGAGAAAGAGCATTTCATAGAGAAGGACCAATTGAGACAAAAGATCGATACTGAGCCATAGCAGTTCTAGACCGAGGAATCAATAGGTCAAGTCTGTTGGATGAACGAAGTGGACGATGGGAGGAAGCTGAGTGAGGACGAAGTAAAGCAATATTCAGATATTTTTGGGCAAGACCCCGTTGAGACTTTAGGATCAGAGTGAGGATCTTGAACTGTGTGAGAGCACGTAGAGGAAGCCAATGAAGTTCATCAACCATAAAGGTAGAGATGTGAGAGTACTTGGGAAGGCGGGCAATCAATCTAGCAGCTGAGTTGAGAACTGACTGAATCGGTTAAAGACGAACTTTAGGAAAACCAATGAGAAAAGAATTGCAAAAGTCAATTCGAGAATATATAAAAGCATGAACTAAGGTAGTGAAGATGGAGGAGGAGACAGAGCGACGAATGACTCTGAGACGTCTTAATTAAATGAAAATAATGATGAGCGTGTCAGATTGGAAATATGTTCAGTAAAGGTAAGAGAGCTATCAAGTACTACACCCAGATCACGCACACTTGAAGAGAAGGAAAACAATGGGAATTTTTCAGAGAGAAGAATAAGGTCAAGCTTATGGAGCTGCTGAGGAGTACCTAACCAGATAAATTGAGTCTTTGAAATCTTTGGTGTGAATCCAGTGGTTGTTCTCCAATGTTCGTGTCGTGGGATCTCTTGCGAATTTCATTAAAAAACTTATCAATTCCTTTGGGTGGGTGGTAGCATAATTTTGGAAAGGTGAGGCAAATCTCACCCTACATGAGGGCCAGGGTGGTGTGCGAAAACCCAAACTTTGTAATATCCATTCCGTCGCCATAGTTTCACAGTTATTCACCTGAAACGTTCCAGCTACACCGAATGTCACCAGCTCACCTCACTGCCACCCAAAACCCACTTCGCCCCGTAGGGGTAGGGTAAAGCCAGGGTATTTATTAGGGACGGGGAGAAATGTTTTCCCCAAAAAGCAGCTATTGATCGGAAACATTCTACCTAGACAGGAAGGTCCATCCGAATCACCCGTTGGAGAGGCTGGCGAATCTCTATCACCATGGAGGCCAGGTTGTGGCGAAAACCCTAATTTTCGCTATGAATTTCAATTCCCTTGCCATAGTCTCACAAGTTTTCACCTGAAACGTTGCAGCTAGACAGATTTTAACACGGGACACCTCACCTCCACCCAGCACACAACTAGACCCGCAGGGGCCGGGTGGGGCAGGGGGTGGAGTGGGCGGGGCGGTGGGGGAGAAAATTTTTCCGAAAACCCAAATTTTTGGGAAGGCGTACCGGTGGACGTCGGAGTGTCGTGGGGTGGAGTGGGGGTGGTGGGTTGGGGGAATAAAAAAGATCATTGGGTGGCGTACCGGTGAAGGTTGGAGTGCGGTGGGGTGTTGTGGTTTGGGTGGTGGGGTAGGTGGGGAGGGTGGGGGTGGTGGGAGGTGTGTAGAGGTGGGGGAGTTGAGGGGGTGGGTGGAGGTGGGGGGTAGGTGGTAGAGTTGAGGAAATTTTCCGAAAACCCAAATTTCACGGGTGGCGTACCGGTGGAGGTCGGAGTGAGGTGGGGTGGAGTGGGTGGGGTTGAGGGGTGGAGGTGGGTGTGGGGTTGAAGGGGAAATTGAAGTGAGCGGTGAGGGTTGGGTATGGGAGGAAAAATTTCACGGGTGGTGTACCGGTGGAGGTCGGAGTGTGGCGGCGTTGTGGGGTTGGGTAGGAGCCGGGGTGTGGTGTGGCGTGGGGTGTTGTGGCCGGGAGCGGGACGATTCCGAAATTTTCCGGGCAACGCCAGGTATCCCAGCTAGTTAGACTATAAATCTTAAAACTGGCCAGTCGCCTCTAATGAGGGCTCGTATGCAGGCCGAGTGCAGACCAAAGTGACCTAAGTTATCTTTCTATGATCATAACACGTACCATGTCCACTTCATGCTTCTTCAATAAACAAACAACCAAAGACAGAATGCGAAAAACAAGAAACAAATGAATCGATTTTATAAGTCTGCGTCTTGTAGCCCACACGAATGGTCCAGCGATCATTTTGTAGGCTATTGACAGACGTCACACGCACAAGTCGATATCGCTCAGTTCTTTTCCCCCAGACCAATCATTAGCCTACTAAATACTCAACCAGCTGATTATTTTTGTCTGATCAAGCCAATATCCAGAACAGTAGGCCTACTGTTCTTGCACAGCCAGCTCATGCAGTCGTTCGAAACAAATTTTAGGCCGAAGGAGTTTCTTGGATCTTAAATATCCAAGGAACTGTTTCGCTGTATTCGTCCGCACAGTTCGGAATTTGTGTAATTTCGGTATCAACCTAAACCATCTTTTCGCATCTGATTAGGTTTCTTGAAGAGGCGCTATATAAATTATCGAAGAAATTAATGAAATGTATCTTCTTTCATATTGCTGGTCTGCATAGGCTTGCGGAATAATCCTCAGGATAATTATCGACCTAATTAGTTTCGGCTCACCATCGGCTGATATCTTGTGCAAACATAAGTTACACTCATTACAATTTCCGTTGTTGTCTGGTATTGATGAGCGCATGGTAACATTCAGAGTGCGGTTCTAAGACCCTGAAATTGGCTGTTGACAAACCGATTCTTTTCACCGTCAATAAGATTCAATTCATCTGCAGCTCTTTCTTAAAATTATCAGCCTTAAGCCCTACTTGCATGTAGGCTACAATACTTCACGTGATTGGCACGTGGACAACGTTTTGAAATCGCTCATACCAGGTGCTCATAGTTGCACAGCCTGTCGTAAACATAATAGTGCACAACTCGGTCCAAACATAATTATTAGTCAATGGGTGACATTGGCATTAAATTAGGTCGATATAAGGTGGGTGCTAAGAGTTCTGAAGTACCTTGGCCCGCAGCACCGATGAGCCCGCAGTTACAGATATGTGCGTAGTGGACCTGTTGGTTGTTAGAGTTGGTGGGACCATAGAGAGTGATCACAACACCAGGGTCCACACCAGCCTCAATGCGGTCTTGACCAATGGCGAATGTCAAAATAGAAAATAAAGGATCCGAGTGACTGACCCCAATTAACTCCAGCCGGGAGGAAAAGATTGAAAATCCGTTCATCTAGGCCTACTGTAGCTTCTTAGCCATCAGCGTATTTTTGCCTGTGAAAAATCAGTGATTCATGCAGAATCAATTCAAACGAAGAGACCAACATTGAAAAGCACATGCTCTAGTTTTATGGCATAGTCCTGAGCATCGTTGATAAAATCTATTTATTCCAGCCTACACCGATCGCATTTCCACTAAATTTATACAGTAAAAATTTCTAGTTGTAACTGATCTGCTGCGGGCGGTTTATTATCGACCTGTCAATTATTATCCCAGGACATAGCCTATAGGACAGATCCAACGTTCTGGCTGAATTACAAGCATTGCCATCAGTTGTTGTTCAGTAAGTTGGCGGTGAGTAGGAGAATAGAGAAAATCCGATCACTCTGGAAAACATATCTCAGTCTTTTGGATATAAATAATTATTCAATTAAGAGAGAATTTAATCTAAAATGTAAGAATTTCATTTGTTAGATTGTTTAATTTAATTCATAAAGTAACAGATTAATAAACAATTTGCTTGATGCGTAAGCAAAAGATGCAGGACTCCTGCATTCGGTGAGTCAGTGTCTAGGTGAGCCATTAAGTCAATCAGTCAGCGTGCATGCACATTGCACGTGTGTCGGTGTGAAAGAAAGTAGGCCTAAATAAGATGGAGATGCAATCAAAGAAGTACAGGCGAGTCACTATGTAGCATGTCTGCGACTTTGACATAATAATAAAAATTATAAGCAGGGCCTCACACTAGGCGAGAAATTAGAAAGAGAATTGGAAGGAGAATGACAGAATTTCGCGCCGATACCCAAAGCTCTAGAATGCTAATTAGAATGCTAATGCTAATTCGTCGATTACCTAGGGACGTGAAACAGTGATCAGTGGAGCAGATGAGAACACTGCGGGCGTATGGTGTAATCTGCTCCACTGTATTGTATTGTATTTAATCATTTACAACGATCCCCAGTAGTTTACAGGCGCTCCCAGCGGGAACAGGTTTTGAGAAGAGACAACGCAGAAAAAGATTGTCAGACCGAAGTTAGAGCGAACAGAATGGGAAAGCGCATTACAAAGAAAAGGACCGAGTGAGGCAAATGATCGAGACTGAGTCATAGGAGTTACCATCACAACTATCATCATCATCATCATCATCATCATCATCATCATCATCATCATCATCATCATCATCATCATCATCATCATCATCATCATCATCATCATCACCGCCACCGCCACCACCACCACCACCACCACCACCACCACCATCATCATCATCATCACATTCATCATTGTTAATGTTTCTGTTGTAATTGTTGTTGTTGTTGTCATCACTATGCTACACGTCAATCACGTCCTGAGGAACCTGTCTCCACCTCTAGCAAAGACCACCTGCAACTAACGCCCTAGACTTCATCCTTTTTCTACCATTTAAAGATGATAGAAATTTTATTCCGAGGGTTCTCTTAGCCGCCAATTAATGACATAGGCCTACATTGTCATGTTCACAATATTTTGGCCGTTGTTGATTTTTAATGTTCATTGACGAGTAACTGGGTGCGTTGTGTCACCTGGATTTGTCTCTTTTCCTCAATTAAACAAAGATTATTATGAGAGACCGAAAAGTTCTGTTACCTCCTTACTCAAAGCCAAACAAAACAAATATGTTGCGCCATATAATGTTGTAGATGACTGAAATCAACAGTTGGATATCATTATTATGCTCTTGTTTTCTGTAGATAAAGTGCTGCACCTGCAAAAGTCGCAAAATACCTTGACCTTTGAGTCTCTGCTGCACCATGGCGAGGTCATTGATGAACACCTTGTTCCTCTTGCTTCTGCTTTATCCTGCTTCCATTCAACAAGAAAGTTAGTTTGCTGCACTGGTAACATACATCATTCTAGTATGACTGTTATATGACATTTCTCTTGGACAAATTGAAATTCGCAGATGAAAGCGTTTTAAAATAGCACTTGGAATTAAGATGACAGAATATACGATAATCGATTTCAATATCTAAACATGTGACGACATTGAAAAGTGTTTACAGAACTTTAATAACCCATCTGTCAGCGGTGCTCGAAGGCATTGGATCAAAATTTGTTAAGTTAGAAAGACATTTTAATAATGTCTGCTTCAGTAACACCTTCACTGTCATCAGCATAATCGTCCTTATCACTATCGGCAGATTATGATTAACATCATTGTCCATCATAATCATTATGATCAGTTTCTTCATCATTTTTGTCGTCTACTTCTATTGCTACTGACACTTCTATTGCTACTGTGCTACTATCAAATCTGCCACCGCTATCATTACTTATGCTATTGTTACTGCTGCAATATTGCTAATGCTACTTCTTTACCACTACTACAAATTCTCCTTCTACTACTAAAACCAGTATAACTGCTTCAACTACTATTACAACATCTACCACTACTATTGCCACTGCTTTCACTGCTACTACTGCCGCAACCGCCATCAAAAGTACTAAGAATAAGCCTGCTACAACTACTACAACAATTGTAACTACTACAACAATAGCAACTACAGTAGGCCTACTATTACCGCAACTACTATTTATGACGACCCATAATAACAACGGTTTAATAGAGCGAAGCAGAGTTTAAGTAAAGTGCTTGCAGCGACTCACTTAGACTAAGTTTGGCTCTGTTTCCAAGTAACAGACTTAATGTGGTAACGATTCAGAGTGACTTATTTTTAGCCATTTTTATGCCAGACGGCAGAAACACACAACCGAAAATAATTGAGAGTTTAGACCTAATAATTATGTTCACGTTGGTGTTTTGTAAGACAAAGTGTAATCGAACTTTATTTTCTGTGAATACATTTTAGCTCCTGATCATGGAAAAGCAACAACAGCGTTGGATGTTTTTGATGAATTAGACCCAACAAGACATTCACTTTCAAACAAAACAATTAACATTCCTTCCGCAATCGTAATATCCAAAATAGCTAATAGCAATGACAATCACACTGATGGCACAATTACTGACATAACTATTCAGAATACGACCACTACTCTGTTAGCAGCTAATGCAACTAATGATGAGCCTAACAAACATTCATCTCATCCAGTCACTAATTCTGATGATAGCACTAATGTTGCCACCGATACCAATGCTACTAAAGATGCTGCTACTAGAGTTGCTATCAAAAGTGCAACTAACACTTCTGTGACTCATGCTGCTGAAAATGGTAGGCCTCCAATAACTGGAAATGCGACAATTAACGCAGCTACTAATAATGACGCCATTGCTATTACTGAGAGTAATGCTAAACCACATAATGAAACTGTAACTAAGAGTAGGCATGCACTGCATAAAATTACTTCTAATAATGCAACTTCTACTGCCAGTAATGGTACAGACAATGGTGCTACCACAGCCAGAAATTTAACTACTGCACTCACAAACACTTCTACAAAAAATACTTCTAATGCTAGAACTACAAATACTACCAAACCCAATTCTAGCATCACAGATACTGATACTATAAGTACCCCTAATATTACAATTAATGATGCTAAAGATACTTATAAAACAACTGGTAATACTAAACATAATTCTAATATTACAACTACTGATGCAGAAAGCACTTCTAACAATGCAACTTTTCATGCAAAAAATAGGCCTACTTCTAATTTCGCAACAACAGAAACTGAAATTACCTCTAATACTACAATTACTGATACTAGTAATACCAAAACGTGCAACTACTTATACTAATAATACATCAGCCAATATCACTAATACAATCTCTATTGCGAATTGGACGGATTGTGAGAATGAAATTCTCGACATCAATCCTACAACGAATGCGACAAACGAATGTTTCTCACCTTTTAGTAAGTCGATCATAATATGAATTCTCATTCACGCGATTACTAGCTAGCAAATAACATGCTTTCTGCGGTAGATCTATTTCGGGTAATGCTACTACATAGGCCGTCCCTGAATAGAGTAACAAAAGGTTCTCACTGAATAACTATTGTTGTCTAGTGAGTGACTTAGGCTCTATTATGCTACCTGACAGACAGACAGCACCTAATAATTATGTGCAACATAAGCAGTAAATTTTAGTACTAGGCACTTTGCACTGCAGTCTCCAATGAACCAATATCATCATCATCATCATCATCATCATCATCATCATCATCATCATCATCATCATCATCATCATCATCATCATCATCATCATCATCATCATCATCATCATCATCATCAATAACCATGGGTTCAGTGCCTGTAGGTGCCTTCTTCACAATGTTTCTCCATTCGACTCTATTCTGAGCTGCATGATAAAGCTTGTGCAGGTCTGCTCCACACCACTCTTCAATGAACCAATAGTCGAATTATAAGTGCTACCAAAATTAAAATCTAGCACAATTTTTGGCAATAATAACCTGTTAGCTAACATGTGAAAATTGGTCTTTGTTTCATCGCTTTGCACCTAATAAGCTGTGTAGAAATCGTTCAGTCAATGAATCGATAATTTAGATTATTGTTTAGTTAATGAACTGATTATTCAGATTCTGCAATGATAATTCTGTGACGCATTCGACGAGATGAAATTACAGTGATCACTGGAAACTTGAGAATGTTCCGCGTTAAAGAATTGTACGCACGAAACTTCTGCTGTTTTTCTTAAAGGTAAAGAGGACGTGGAAAAGAGGGAAAACTTGAAAATTGCGCAAGCGGACGTGTTCACGAGATACATCGCGACTTATCCTTGCGTCGATGGTCAACGCCGTGAGTACTTCGTCCAGAATACGACGGTACTAGTCAGGGTATCTGCCGGAAACCCAGAAAGACCAGAAGAAGAGGAGGAATTTGCAATACGCGTCTACTCAGAAGGGGATGTGTGTAAGCTGGTGTACGTAAGACTGACATGCACTCCACCTCATTGGCATTGGACGATGGGACACGAAGGACCAGGAAAGACGTTCGGAGAGTTCAACGAAAGACTGAAACGGGTGAACAGGATGCGCAGGGAAAAGACGTCTGAGAATTGTGCCCATGAATTACGGAACCTGACGATTGGCCAGATTTCAGGATGGTGATGTTTAGACTTTATTTAGAGAGCTGCAGCCATCGACTATAATTATTATATTGCGGTGACGTCGCTTTAGACTTGCATACAATTATCACATCAGAGTCAAAAACCTTGGTTCATGCGATCCTTCTCGAGTTGTGAAATAAAATAATTGTTTGAATTGCTCGAAACTATTTTATGCAAAATCTGTTCTTTCTCCGAAGCTATAACATTTAAAAAATGAAATTCAGTGTTAACATATAATCCCTTGTATTTTTCAGCTCACAAGCAAGTGCAACCTTCTTTCTCATCTACTTGCTAGACATGGGCCTATACGCACATTGAAGACCCTAGTATGCATTAGGCCTAAAATAAATTATTAGAATGAAATGATTTAGAATTAAGGCCTGACGCAAAACATCTCCCGTAGGCTACATGTCCCAACCTTGATGGTCTTGTGTTAACCACAAAATTCCTAGAGTTATAAGGGATATGCTTAGACCTATTACAGGTATCGTAGTGACAGATGTTAGGCTCATTGATTGGAATCTCATGTAATTAAAATCATGTGATTATTGTGCATTCCTCTGGTCTTAAGCAAGCACGTGCGTCGTGCGTGTTTATGCCCAGGCCATTGGTCTCACTGAACTTTGCGAATGCAGCATGTAGGACTGTATGAACGAACAGATTTTCACGCCTGTCTGGTTTGATTCACTCATTTGAAAAGCGTCTTTACCATGATGTTCAAGAAATCAAGCAAACGTCACTTCAATTGAGATAGAAATAACAACAGCAAAAATCATGACACAGAACAGTCGCTAGATGGAGTTTGGCAGATCCAGAGAAGTTAAAGGCGCGCATCAGAGCAAGCTGAAAATCCTAATACTTTTTCAGACGCATAGCACTTCAATATAATTTTTTTCTTGCTTAAATGTAGGTAACGTCGGCATGCAAACCGGCTTCCTCGCATATAAACTGTGTACAGATTCCTCGATGTAGCGTATTCACTATCTAATCAGACAAGGCCATGTACGGGATTAGCCTATTGTAACTCAGTGAGTCGGTGATATTTTGTAGCAAAATAGCATATTTATTTGGTAAAGCAGCATCATACAGGTCGTAATTACATCGTATTTCTTTCCAAGTTGGATCAATAATTGTATTGGTTTACCCAAAAGAGGCCGAAAGTCACGTTAGCCGGCCACTCAGTCAGCAACTACAGTGTAATTTTTTCATAACATTGAGCAAAATTAATGATTTTAATAAGCAATGTCAGTTAAATAAAATTCATTGTCAAACTAAGCACAACGAAAAACAGATTTCCCGAGAATTTCATAAGTACGTTCAGGTGATATTGAAATAGGCAAAACCATAACCGTTTTATTTTATTGCAACCAAGAAAATAATGGAAACGGTTTTGACAAGTGCATTATGTTACATAAGAAGACTAACTCAGAGAATGAGTTCCAAAAAGGACCTATGTCTCACTTGCAAGGTTCACCATGGAATGAGCATTAGAGTCTAGAGTTCCAAGAAAGTTAACGTGATATTATCGAAAGTCTAATTTTGAATAGTCTAAGCGTACACCTGGATGCAGACTAGAGAAACAACAGATCCACAAACTGCCAAACAAAAATTTAAAAAGTTAACTAAAACTCGCCAATGCATCAGGAATTTCAGCGAAAAGCAATCGCGATTTGCAATTAATATCCTCCATTAAATTGGCGTCTAATACACAAAGTACTATTCGTCATTCGATGTTATGAAATCACTTCGTAATAAACTCCATAATTCGTCCATTCGTCCACTTCTCACTTGTTGGTTCCCATTCATTGTCGGAAACGTACAACCGGTTCTCACATTCGTTCAGAAGAATTCCGGACGGATATTGTAGCCCGTGCTTCGTGGAAAGAATTTCCATTTGAAATCTCAGTTTCGAGTCTAACAGAAGAATCCTTTTGTTGCCACTGTCCAACACTAAGACATTTCCAAACCTATCAACAACGAAATCACGTGGAAAATTCAATCGGTGATTTCCTGAATCTTTTCTTCCACCATATGACATAAGAGTGTCTCCATTGGCATTTATTATTTTTATTCCGTGCTCGGGGTCATCTCCTTCCCCATAACTTACGATGAAACTACCTTTAGATAACGGCACAGCTTTTATTAGGCGGGATTTCATGATGTCTTGTTTCATTCTGATTTCTCTTATTCTTTCTCCATTGAAAGAATATATGAGTATTTTCGTTGAGTTGTCCTGTACAGCAAGTACGACATTACAATCTTTGGTCACGGATATCGTACCAGATGTCTCAACTGGCCACTGATTCAGCATCTCTCCATCTCTATTGAATCTGTATATGTATTTATTCCACGTAGAGACAAAAACTTGTCCATTTTTTGGACAGACTCCCATTCCAGCCACCGTGGATGATGGTATTGTGGTCCAGTTGCTTTCTTTGGTAACTGAATAAGCATCTTGTAGTTTCAATTCACCGTTTATCGAATTTGCAATCAGCAATTTGCCATCGATTAACGTCATAACAGCAGCTGCTTGGCTTCCCGTTGGATCTTCGTAAGTTTTGATCAAAGCTAGATCGTATGTGGGTTTAAGTTCATCTAGAGAAGCTAAAAAATATATTATATCTATCTATTATAATTCATAAAAAATGACAGTTGGCCTAATTGGCAAACACACGGCGGAAATGTTTTGCGTAATCAGTCCAAAGACAAATCCAACCAGTCAAGACTAAAGACATTCTATACCGTTTCTATAGGTATTATATTGTATTTGATAAACTGCTTTTTGTACCTGATAGCGGTGTGTCTATCAGTTTTTGTTAACATTAAACGAATATAATAATAATAAAAAATTAATATCTTTGTCAAACTGTGGAGCAATTTAACCTACTCTTTCCGGCAGTGGCCTGGCAATATTATTTATAGCGTTGAGCAAAATAAGGCTAAGCAAACAGGTTAATATTATAGTTGATCCTACTCACCAATATCCGCCTTTAGTTGTTGAATCTGCAGGCTGTCTGTCTTCTCTTTGACTAATAAACAAAGCACAATTTCTATTAGGTACATTAGGTTTTTTATAACATAGCCCCTGCTGACTTTCCTGTCGTGTTATCGGAAATCGGAATGCCTCTGTTCGAATTCTAATAAACAAATGGGGATCGCATGACATTTTGACTTAATATCAGCTCCAAACTGTAAAAATATAACTTTAGTTCATTTAAATTAATTAAGGTTTGTCCGATTTGAGCTTGAAACAGACATCGAGACTGCGAGTTTGCGATCGTATTCGAGTGAAATGTTAACGAAATTAATAGGCTCATTATTGATAACTGGATTCGGTTTCGGATTCTCGAAAGAGATGTCAAAGAGGTGACATGCATTTCCACTGCTCTCTGCAAGCCAACTTTCTCTCCATTTGTAGAGGTTTTAGATTTAGATTAGGTTGCACTCGCTCGCGTCCGATACTCTGAATACTCATATTATTATACCCATAGCTGAGCAATACCAAAATTGCATGAACGATGGCGACGTTTCTTAGTCTTTCGCACATAAATTTTAAAATAATTTAATAAGGAATGGACGAACAGGGATCGACCTATAATTAGTTACTCTCGTCTGTTATTATTTCATATGAATTAGGAATTATATTGGTGTTCAAAGGGCAACTGACCAGTTCTGATGATAAACTGTTGAGCTAACTCACCGATATCTTCTTCCATTCGTTCTATCATCAAGAGATCCTCTTTTTGTCTAACTAAAACAAAAGCACAGCTTCTATTGGGTCATTGAGGTAATAGGCCTACCCTGAAACCTAGCTCATGCGGACCAAAATTATTGTTCTCGCTATGTCTCGATATCTTTGCTCGAATGCTATCAAAAACAATAATTGAGATCGCTGACCCTATCACCTTAAAATCAGACTCTTATCATCCAAATCCAGCAGTCCAGAAATATTTCTTTAATTTATACAGAATTAGGGTGTACCCGATTTGAGCTTGAAACCGGCATAGAAAATGCGACCGAAACCGATTGAAATGCTAGCAAATTATTAGGCCTAACTGACAGCTGGATTCTCTTACATCATTATTCTCTTAAGAGATGTGAGATGCTATTAGATATTTTTCACTGTCTGCCCGCTGGCATTTAATGAATGTACACATGGAAATAATATTGATCCATGCGAGTCCCGCAACCAATCAGACAATGAGCTTGAATGTCCCTAATGAATATTCATGTTAGGCCTCTAGCCATAAGTAAGAAATACGAATGAACTTCAGAACTTCATATTTTTTAGGAATAATTCGCTTCAAGAAGCATATAGACCTTTTCACGCGGGAACTGTTACCATGGCGAAGCTATCCCGTCGTGCGCCAGGGCTACGCGGGTTTTTTGCGTGTAGGGCAAAAGCTGCTGTTGCATGGTTGTTGACAATAATATTTTAAAAGTAATTTTAATATGCCATCGTTGTACTCGGTACCGAATTGCAGAATTGATGTACTAGGGGAAGTAAAGTAAAACATATTCGCTTTCCTTTAACTAATACCACGCGTGTAAACCGCTGGATTGTAAAAATTGGACGTATGCCACCGCCGACGGAACGATGCACCGATCCGATGGGTTGCATCATATAGCCTATTATTATATTATTTCTACTTTCATGATTAACTATACCGGCATTTTGATATCGCCGTTAACATTTTGACAACTACAGCTCATTTGAAGGCCCTCGCATGATTTATAAAGCATGCTAAACGTAAACATTCATGAACAATTCGTACACTACAAAAATTGTCTATGCTGGTTTACGCTTAGTGTGCTTTTATCGATCTCGTGGTGGGCCTTAAGCTCCAAGTAAAATAAACTGTTGAATGTTGACACTTTATAATATGACTGTCTGAAAATAAGCTATATTTATTACATGGTGGGGATTGGTGGAATGGGTTGTTTGGATGGTGAAAGCATCAATAAGACATTTTGGCAGGCCGCAGGCTGTGTTGTTGGGAGGTTTGGCTAGTGATAGCAAAGATATTAGAGTTTTATCATGCATTAATAAGGTCTTTGGTGATAGGACATAGAAAATAACTGTTGGAAAGGCCAATAAAAAAGTTTTTATACAGAAAATTCTATTTAACACAACATGCAATTATACAAGACAGTAGTAACTTGCACATGGCAGATTCATTGTGATTAGTTCATCTTTCAGATTCAAAAGGTAAATTTACAGAGACTAGGGCCTGTACGCTTATTGTATTGCTAACAGGTAAACCAGCAGATGACGAACTGAACATTGATTATGTTCCAATGATCTTCTGTTTGGCCTACAGCCATATGCCAATCAAGTTTGAGGCAGGTTATTGACAGACACAAACGGTGTAAACTGAGGTTACAGAGAAACGGGACCTGGAAGCAGCCGCTGTTCTGCTTGACCTGAGCTACAACAAGGAAACTGGCACTTCTTGTTAAACCGATGGTACGAATAGTCTATTGAAACACGGACTGAATACACTTCCTGCGATTTGCTTTCTATGTCTCAAAGAAATAATGCCCTGAATTTCCAGCGTTCCAGCACTTAGGCGATTAGTGTTAAGCTACCGAGCCTGTTGTGTAGCGAAGCTGCCCGTATTTCGTATAACTTGTATCTGTAATCATTCTGCGGTCTGTCAGATTGAATGTTAATAAACGAAGAGTATTATTATTATTATTTTTATCTAACTTTAAGCGTAAAAGTTGCTAAGCTCATTGGGGTAATTGATTCTTTGACCAATAAGATTTCACCACAGTAGGCTACTACAGAATTAAATGCAAGGAACTATGGAACAAGCACATCTAGCCACACACAATGAAAGCCTTAAGCTGAAACTTAAGTCCTACAGTACATTTGGAGTAAGTTCAATTGAAATGGATGATGCCAAGACAAAATATACTGGCTTACATGTAACATGCCTGTCTGGAGTACAACCAGGATTGGGTATGTTATAGGATTAATTAAAAAATCAACAGGTTTCAATTTTGAGATTGACATGTAAATCAGAAAACTTCGCCAAATGTTGCTGAGCTGCTATATTCTCACTTTCAAGACCATACCTTGCAGCAGCATTTTTATGTGGTTAAATGCAATGCATGGTCTTCTGTAGGAGGCTTTCAGGTGGATTGTGCATGCATGGCATCGTGAAAGAGAGACTCGCTAATGCGGCCTTTTCGACATTCATGCCACAGGCCACTCTAACACTGCAATCTTGCGGTTGCTTCCAGTGCACTGCTTTCCCATTGCATTGCAACCAAATTCTGAAACGTGTTTTTGCATAAATGTTTCAATTCTGTTTCTGAAAACATATCATAACTATAATTATACAATTGTCCAATGTTTACTGTAAACCTACGCAGGGCAGAAAGTGAGCCGGGTCTGTCGGGGTCTGTGACTCGGCATTGATTTTCGTGACCTGCTGGCGCCGGGTCTCAGCCGGGTCGCGTGTTTAAAAATTGTGGGCAAACGACTTTTAAAAAGGCTGTGATATATAAAAAATAGGTAAAATGGTCTTATTTAAGAAATTTTTGGCAAATGACTAAAAAAAGGTTGTCAGAAATTTTTGGCTCAAAAGCGTCGGCTCGTCTGCCAATGTCCGACCCGACAATTTTTCCAAACCACTTTCAGCCCTGAACCTAGGAGCAGATACTCTGCAAAGTTTCGGCTCTAGCACAGTAATTATCACAGCGTCCGGAGCACAGACTTTCAAGTCTGCCAGGAATAACGAGGTGTGGTTTGGCTTTTCTGATTTCGGTTCACCAGGCAAGTGTTCTGGACAAGGAGTTACGGTTGGTGCTAGAATTCCGTGATGCGGTTGATCAAAGTCGATGTCACATACTTTCTTTGGTTTTTAACCTAAGGACAAAACAAACCAAAACACTTTGTAGTATAGATATATTAAAAGAAAATGAAAATAAGTAAACCAGAGGACAGGTCATCAGTTCTCATCTACCAACGCTGAATAAAGTATTTGTCAATTTTAAGATTTGAATAATTTATTAAGTAGCTTGCTATATGTACAAGAGTAATTTTTTTAATTGTACCATTTCTTCATAATATCGAAATCAATGTTTCGTCCTGTGTCCATTCCTCCAAATTAAGTGTAAACAGTTCTATTGAACAAAAGAGCCTAATGAGATTACATGTACAGAATTGATCATCTTATGCATGCTAGTTTTGTATCTCACTGTTTTTAACTAAAATTTTCTCTTGTACCTTCTACTTTTCTGGTGAATAAACTAAACATATCAGTAATTAACACTTCTTGGAACATTCAATTGTTGGCATTACAGCTCAAGGATCCAATGTGACCAAGTACACAATAAATTTTTTTGATGAATCTGAAAATTACACATAACATCTCAGACCCTCAAAGATGACATAGCACAGATGAAAAGGTGAGACACAAAACCTATGTGCTCAATGACAAATGTGCAAATAATCACACTTCAAAGACTTACTCATCTGATAAAAGATTGGTTCCACTGGCACGGCACAGATGTACACGACTTCTGGTAGTAATGCAGTAGTGCGGTGGTCTCGATCTTGAACAGCACAGCAGCAATGTGTGAACACACCTCTCCCAGTCTGGAAAAAGAAATCAATCACTATACAGATATCTTGACCTGGGTCGGCCCTAGTCAAAATGGCACCCCGGACAAAGCAAACATTTGGCACCCCAGGCAAAGCTTGCATTTGGCACCCCAGGCAAACCATACATATGCAGTTTGAACCCTACCTCATGGTCCAACCCACGTCACAACAGAAAAAGTTTTTAAAAAAGCAAGAGCATTACACTCACCTTAGGCCTATTTGTTTTTATTAATAATTTTTTATTCAACAATCCAGTTGACAAACTGCAACCGGTTACAGTGAACCAACCGGTTACAGTGAACAATTATGCAATTGAAACAATTACAAGAACTCGTATCACAGAATACATATATCTTCACTACTAACAGAACAGACAGCCTGCACTAGTTTAGTAGATAATAGAATTCCACGATACGGCTGTGAGTAGATTAAACTCTGGAAATGTCTTGAAAATGAAAATAATTGGAATTGAAAAACGCCAAGAAATTAAAAATCTAAGACTGTCAAACACGTTTTCGGGGAAATGGCGCCCCTAGATTGTTGGCAACTGCCTGTTTTGCCTGTGTTTAAGGCTGGCCCTGATCTTGACTATATTTATACCATGCATGTAATGCAAATTAAAATTTTCTGATAACCAGTGACATTTTGATCAAAGATCCTGTAGGCTATAAAAAATCTTTAGATTGTCCACCAAGACCAAGCATCACATTGTGGGCTTACATCAATATGATTGGGAACAACAAACAATTTACAGAACATTACAATAACAACAGTTACTCTTACCCGGTCAAGTAACGTGCATGCGTCCATGACTTCGATGCATCTATTTCCTCAATGTATGGGTCACCACCGTCCACTTGCAACCCAATACTTCCAAGCTTGAATAAATATCGTTCTCTAGCTTTTGTATTCAAAGATAAATACTATGAAATTTTAAATTAATGAATTTCAACGATAACTAAGATGACAGCTTTGCCACACACAAAACCTCTTTTTGCCCTACACCGGAGTGCGCACGCACAACCTGATTTACCAAAGATCACAAAAATTTCCCGCGTGAAAAGGTCTATAACTCGGTATGCAAAGAGTTATCGTAATACATGCATGTAAGTGATATTGTGATCTAGTGACATTGCGCGTGTGCAAGTAAATTTGGAAGAAAACGTGATTCTTATGAACGAAGCGCTGTTAAGTCAGCAGGAACTTGATTTCTATTTTTATAACGGAAAATCCGTTTTGGAAATTGGATCGTTTATTAAGGAACTTTATACAAGAAAATAGGGTGTCTAACGACAAAATTTTAAAATTCTAAAATGCTTTCCAAATGTATCTGTCTAACTCCGTCACTAGTTGCACTCTGCAAATACCAGTCCCATGCCTGAATAAAGAAGGAGGGAGTCGCTAGTGAGCTTCGTTATCACACAGTGACGCTAAACTGCAAAAAATGATCATATATAATATTACATATCTGCAGATTATGTGAATAGAAACAGCTGCAACTAACTATCACCTTGATCATCCATCCTCAAAACAAAACTACTCGATCTGAAACGGAAGCTGGATTAAGGTATTTATATCTCTGAAACGGACGCTGGATTAAAGTATTTATATCTCTGAAATGGAAGCTGGATTAAGGTACTTTTATATGTGAAGTGGAAGGTGGATTAAGGTATTTGTATATGTGAAGTGAAGCTGGATTAATGGAAAACGCTTGAGAAATGGAAGCTGGAATAAGTTTTTTCTATATCCGAAATGGAAGCTGGAAACTGGTATTCGTATATTATGTAGCCATTAGCTGTCTGCGGCCCTTCTTCTCTACCGTACTCTATCTTACTTGGGGCACGTGGGTGTGGGAAGGATGGGCTTTGCCTATTTAAGGAACTGCTAGCGTGGGTAGCGGGGCAGTTGTGGTGTGTGAGGCGCGTGGTTGATGTCTCTCGTTGAGCGTGGTCTTGGTGTGCGTTTCCCTCGTTGTTTGCGAGTTGACCTGCGGGTTCGTCTTCTACGTCGCCTTCTTCACCTCGTTGGTGGTTCTGGCCGTTCATCCGTCTTCCTTGGCTCCGTTAGCCGTTGTCTGCTGTGCTGTCGTCCGTACTGAGTCCTCTGGTCTGTTCGACTTCGTGTCTACTAGACGGTAACGTTGTTAATTTTGCTGTACATAATTGCTCTCTTGAATAAATATATGTTATTTTATCAAATTGGGACCTTATCTTTATAATCATACCTCGTAGACGGCCTGTGAACCCAACAATATGAAGTGGAAGCTTGGCTAATGAAAAACGCTAGAGAATTGGAAGCCGGATGAAGGTTCCTTATTGCTGGATTGACGAAAATAACGCTTGAGAAATAGAAGCCAGGTTAAGATATTTTTATATATCTTCAATTGAAGCTGGATGAAGGTATATTTATATCTGAAATAGAAGATGGATCGACTTTCCCGCTGAAATGGAAGCGGATGCATGTTGAAATACATGAATGAAAATCAACAATCCAGTTTCCATTTCTTAAACTTTTATCATTCATCCAGCTTCTATTTCAGATATATAAAAACCTTCATCCAGCTTCTAATTAAGATATAAAATGCCTTGATCCCGCTTCCATTTCTTAAGCTTCTTATCATCCATCCAGCTACAACTTAGCCAAGAAAATTTTCATCCATCCAGCTTCCAGTTAAGCAAGAACATTCTCATCCATCCAGCTCCAATTTAAGCAAGGACATTTTAATAAATCCAGCCCCAATTTAAACAAGGAAATTTTAATCAATCCAGCTGCAATTTAGGGCAGGACATTTTCATCAATCCAGCTTCTACTTCGGGTATGAAAATACTTATTTCGGTTTCCTTTACTCCAACCGCTAAAATTTTAACAATACGATTTTAGTCAATCTAAATCCGACTTCTATCTAAAATTGAAGCATTTTCATCAATCCAACTTCCAGGTAGCAACGCGATTATTTCGTGTAGCCTAACCATCTTCAATTTTTACAAGCATTATTTTCATAAATGCAACCTCATTCAGGAAACGTTCTTCGGGGTAAGAGTATCTATAGAATGATTGATTGGGTATAACGGCACTTCTGGACAGAATTGTCATTTCGCAGATTCGGCGAGTTTAACAAAAATCACTGTTTACAACAGATTCCTGCAATTTACCGAACTAACGCAACCCAATTGACTTAATGAATATTCAATATGCAGCACATGTTGAATATTCATAACGCAGTAAATGTCATTATTGATATGTCGACAGCTGATTTGTTGCGAGAGTTTCTTGGATCAATTTCCATGTGTACTTTCATTAAATGCTGCCCGCTGCAAGTCAAATTTCTCTCCATTTGTTAAGCTTGCAGATTGAGATATTCTGGACTCGCTGTCGGCTGTCTTGACCCATCATGTAGGCTACCCAAAGCTGAGCAATACCAGACAGACGAGCAATAGACATTCTCTGGAAAGCTCAGGCTACTCATATCGGTCCAGCTCTCTGTAGCTTCTTGTTATTAAATTTTAAACCCCACTTTCATTGTCAGTGGGTCATTTTTTTTATCTATGCTTATGGAAGCCGAAACGAGAGAAAGGTCGCTACAGGAGAATCAGATAGCCCTTATCTTTTTAATTTGGATTAAACATAATAAATTTTATTTAGATTACATTCAAACGATAAGAATTTAATTGCAACCTTAGATTATATTTTTAGATTTATTCACGTGGTTCAAAGGAATCATTGGTAACAAACCTTTGAGATCGTCAACTGTTCTTTTCAGACGTTCTACCATGTCTATGCAGGGACCTAGTTTTCCTGAACCTAAACAGAGTGGACACAGTGAACACAGTGGACTAGGCTTTACACCATGTTTCGTCTTCTTGTGGGATATTATGGAAGAGCAAGATCATTGTGAAAATGTGACTGAGTCTTCAAGAGAAAACATGACGATAGGTGCCACACACATCATTAAGACATTGGCTGATAGGGAAAAAATCACCAAGATATTAAGGTAATGGAGGAAAGACATCAAGGCAGATGGGACACACACAGTGTTAACAGACTATAATTGCTGCTCCAACAGTCGCGTTGGAGGCTCCCTCCAATGCGACTAACAGAAAATCGTTCAAAAACCGTTTTACAATCCAATAATTTAATTACTACGCTTATCGTAATCAGCTTAATGTAATGTAATGTAAATCTTCGAGAATTTCTCAGTGCCCACAAAAGCCACGTCAGGGAGACCAGCTTATTCACCGGCGCTATATCAAATCAAGTCCGCAATAGCCAGAGCTGCCGTTTTCGTTCCGGTGCCAGGTCAAAATCCGAGGAGGTCAAGCCGTAGGCGGGTAAGCCACCTTACCAAGTGTATAAATTATATTATACTGAAGAAATTGGTATTTATGTATTTAATATGTGCACTCCTATAAAAATGTATGACTATTTCAATGCGTTTTGCACTAGGCTACTCTAACCATTTAAATTCTCAGAATTTCTTTGAATAACTCAAAAACTAGACTCAATCTAGCAAAACCGAGTTCAAATTCGCTCTAATAATTATATTAGGTAATAAAATCAGTGTTGACAAGACAGTCCAGACTGTTATATTTTTATGCAGAGACAATTCAATTGTTTGACTTGCCTTGGTAGTAACCATGTAGGAGGAGTCCAGCGACCACAACCAGCAGAAACGCGACGAAGTGAACAATTCTACGTGCATTGCTCTCCTTCGATTGAAATGAAGAAGAGACAAATAATTATTAGCTGTGACTATTATTAAGTAGGCAGCAGTTGCTTTCCGATTATCGTCAACTTAACAACTTAACCCTTTCAGACCGTATGTCCATTGGAATGGACATAAGGTCTAAACCCTCTGTTTTCATAATGCAGTGCGGTTTTAACGACTTTAGACCCACTGTCCATTCCAGTGGACATCTCTGTACACGGCGCACACCTCTATTTGTTTTCATCAGTCCTCAAGTGATTGTGAGTAAACATGGACGACGGGTGTTTTCGACCGCGACGTAAGTATATTTTGTAGCTACGGAATCACTCTAAAATCATGTGTTTTAATTTAAACCATTTTAATGATGGTATAAAATGAAGTGTTAACAGCTATAGGGAATGTTATTTTCTAAGAATTATATATCCCCCATGTCCTCAATACGGTTTGAATGGGTGTCCATTACGGTGGACATTGGGTCTGGGACTGACTCTAGTGCATATTGCGACACATTATTTGAAACACAATGACTTTGCAACACAGTGATTCTAAATACTTTATATAATGTTTTAAATTATGTTTCGGCATATCTATTCTATCGGGGAGCGTGAGGATCGGTTTGGGCAAGGTTAGGCGTTGTGAGTGTCGGTTAGGATTAGGTTTAGTGTCAGGTTTGTGTTGTCATTGCATTATCTCCTAGATACTGTCTTCAATACTATAGTTTTGCCTATGTTTCATCTTCTGTACTAGGTTTAGCTGGATGGCAGGTGCTGGATATGATGACTTTGACAAAAGATGGTGATTTGTCTGAAATTGAGGACTTGTCAAGCGATGAAGAAGATGGCAATCCAGCTGTGCCAGTGTCAGCACCAGTACAAGTATCAACTAACACTTCGGAACCAGAAGACGACAGTTTTAGTGATTCTCCAACAGATGTGACTGAAACCCATATGGATGATGAAGCACTCCAGGTGACCGCTAAAAAGAATATCAGTTGGTCCCACCATTCTTTCAGTGGCAATGCAGAGGAGTTTGTAGCTGGACTGCCAACGGATGAAGATGAGTCTGTATTGTCACCGTACCAATATTTCAAACGTTACATTCCGGACGAGTCATTTCAGCTGATGGCAGACATGACAAATCTCTATGCAACACAAAATGATACACGCAAATTTCACAGCACGACTTCCAATGAGATGGAGGTGTTAGTGGGTTTGCATATGTCAATGGGAACTTTGAAATTTCCTCGAGTTCGAATGTACTGGTCTTCAGGCTTGATGTTGAAAATGGTCGAAGTAAGTGGCATGTCTCGTGACCGATTTTTCAAGTTACGTTCGAATTGGCACTTTGTAAACAACCTGGAAAAGCCTGCGGACAACAACGATACTTTTTACAAAGTTCGGCCACTTTTTGATGCAATTCGTCGACGCTGTGAGTCACTTCAGATGGAAGAGGAGATCTGCGTGGACGAGCAAATGGTTCCATTTACTGGAACACTGAATGTGAAACAGTATATCAAGGGTAAACCTCACCCATGGGGTGTGAAGCTGTTTGTACTGTGTGGGAGAAGTGGCTTGGCCTATGACTTTATCATATACCAGGGCTCTAGGACAGAACTATCACCTGCTACTATGAAGAAATTTGGTCAAGGTGCTGCAGTTGTACTTCATCTGTGCCAGCGCATCAAATTGCCATACCATCGTCTCTTTTTTGACAATTATTTTACAACATTCAACCTGCTGGAAGCCCTGGTGGCTAAGAAGATCTATGCTGCTGGAACTGCACGATTGAATCGTTTTGCAAATCCACCTCTGAAGTCAGACAAAGTGTTGTCCAAACAACGTGGAAGCTTTGACCAGGTATATTCAGTTGGGTTTGAAATTTTGTTACATTTAGTAATAATAATAATAATAATAACAATGATGATTTCTATGTCGCCGTAACACAGCCATACCATTACAAGGCCACCTCACATACTATACTAGTATAGACCTTACAAAATAAATAAGTCTTGAGTCCAGACATTGCGTTGTGTAGTCTAAATTTGACATTTTAGAACCACTAAAACAGTAGTTCATTGTAATTTGGTTTGTAGTCTTTTACATTCTAAGTCAAATATTGGTTGAGTGATCACAGTAGGGACCTACTATGCCAGAGAAAGGTAGGCCTACCTGCTTTCTGGGCTATTGGTGTAGATCCAGACCATCTTCAACAACATATTTTTAGGATGATCTAGTTGTGATTATATATTTCAGAATGCGCACCATAATTCGGGTAGCAATTTGTTCAATAAATGATTACACTTGTGCTTACCATGATAAAATTCTACCTTCTTATTTACTTACCACCTATTTACTTAGTATCACTGAGTTCAACGCTAAGTTGCATTATATGTTTTATTTGCAGTGGCTGCAATAAGCATTTGCTTTATTATACTTGTCAAGTTATGTTGTGGTTTGTGACCTTCAGGTAACAAGCAGCAGTGGCGCCATTGTTTTGGTCAAGTGGTATGACAACCGACCCGTAGCTCTAGCATCAAACTTCATTGGTGTCGGCGCTGTTGATGACGTTAGGAGGTGGGACAAAAGCTCTCGGTCTTTCGTGATGGTGAGACGTCCCGAAATTGTACACCAGTACAACACATCCATGGGTGGAGTTGACAAATTGGATCAGCTAATTAGCCTGTATCGCACCTTCATAAAATCCAGGAAGTGGACTCTGAGGATGATCTGTCATGGTGTAGACTTGGCAGTTGTGAACAGCTGGTTGGAATACAGACAGGATGCAGCTCGTTCTGGAATGCGTGAGAAGGACATGGACGATTTACTGGCATTTCGACTCCATATTGCTGACTCGCTTGTACGTGCAAACAAGCCAGCTCAACAACCTTCTAGGAAACGTGGACGCCCATCGTCAGTCGAACTGATCCCCAGGGATGCACCATTGGTCAGACGCAGCGCTAAAGAAATTCGACCTAACAGTGACATTCTTGCAGATGGCATAGATCACATGCCAGAGTATGACACCAAAAAGGAGGCAACAAGGTGCAAGAGGTCCTCGTGTTCCGGAAAAACCCACGTGTACTGTGACAAGTGCAACGTTCATTACTGCTTTGTTCCAGGGAGAAATTGTTTCAAGATGGAACACAGGCAGTGACAAATATGAGATAGAAAACCTCTAGAGAGCTGAACTCACCTTTACCTTAATTATATTGATGTTACTAATCGGATTCTGTTTATATTGTTTATATTGTTGTCCAGTTTCAGTTGTGACCCAATGTCCATTGCAGTGGACACCCCAAGGGGGGGACTAAAATTTAATATTTTTCAAAAAGTTTGCCTGAACCCATTAGGCTTTATGCTTTTAACACCAAAACTGGTGAGAAACATTTTTTCCAATGTAGAAAATTAATTCAGGTCTGAAAGGGTTAACTTGGTTTCAATCAATCAATCAATCAATCAATCAAACGAATATATCATGAGAAAGGTAAACAACAAAGAACGGAGGCAGAGAGCACAAAAAATACGCTGAAAAATTAATATTCGTAGGACACATTGAGTGTGTGCAACTGAATATTCAGAAAGGATCATCATGAACAGTGGCGGCGCTGGGGGGGCTAATACCCTAGGGCCTATCTATAAACGGCTCAGCCCCCTAAAAAGGACATCCTGCTTTTCTCGCATTGAAATATTTTGAAATAGGTCCTATTTCCGATTTTCGACCGGATGACTAAATAAAGATAGTCAGAAATTTTGGCGGATGTAAATGAAATTTTCTCCGCGAGGCTTCAGCCCCCAAACTGAAATCTTGGCACCGCCATTGATCCTGAAAGGGACGGGTCCCTCTAATCTGGGGAACCCCGGAACGAATATTGAAAATCAAGATTGAGAGGCTGGAAAATGTGAACAGTAGAAAACAGGAACTACATTACTACAAGTTAAGAAATGAATGCGGCATAAAATAACAGCAGCACAAAATTTTTCAGCAAAAAGCCAAAACAAAACATAAGTCAATAATGGCAGCTGGACCATTAAGCAATCATAATCTGATGGAAAAGTTATCAGTTCGAATTATTATGAATAAAACGGAACCAATGCAAAACACTATACTAAGCACCTTGACCTTGGAAACTATGATTTTTATTTTATTTTAAAGTACCGTCAACAATCTAGCAGAGAGTGGCCGTTGGTAAAATATTCATAATTATTAATAGAAATAAGATTGCATCACAAAAGACTATGCGATTGAATTCAGAAACGAAGTACAGGGAAATGATGATACGGGTAAGCACTATAAGCAGCAAAGGATGGTTACGATAACAGTAGGCTACAGTAATGACTGTACGAGTGATTATAGTATTAGGCTATACAGGACCATAAATATATCTAATCTTAACGCTCTTCATATTTTCATTTAAGGCGTCTAAGGGCTGTTCGGCGTTCTGTTTCGTCCTCTGTTTTTACCACTTTGGTCCATGCCTTCATTTGCTCCAGAATTGACTACTGTTATTCTCTTCTAATTGGTCTGCCCAAGGTTCGTCTTTCACCTTTACAGTCGCTCTTAAACGCCGCCTCCAGATTAATTGCACGCCTTCCACGCTACTCACATATCTCTACTTTCATGTTTGAGCAGCTCCATTGGCTTCCTCTAACTGCACGCATTAAGTTCAAAATCCTCATCGTGGTCTCCAAAGCACAACGGTGTTTTGCCCCAAAATATCTAGCCAATGAAATTCACCGGCCTGTTTCAGCCTCCTCACATGGTTAAATCCATTCTTTAAATAGATTTGATCTTCTAGTTCCTCCTACTAGAACGGCTATGGCTCAGTCCCGTTCCTTTACATCAACGATTGGTTTAAATACTGAGATTAGGCATTTGTATGGCAAAATGGTCAACTACATGTACATTCAAGCATTCCAAACCTACCTGGGTTGCTATTCTTTCGGCCAATTCCTTGGCTCTTTTTTCAGCAAACTCCTTGGCTCCTCTTTCGGCCAATTCCATGACTCTACTTTCAGAAACCTGATGTGCTCTGATTTCGGCCAATTGCTCGAATCTTTCTCTGGCCTCCTGTTCGAATCCGATTTGGTCCAACAGTTCGGCTCTTCTCATGGCGAATTGCCATTTTTGTCTACAGGCCAACTGTTCGGCTGTTATGTTGGCCAACAGAACGTCCACTTTGACATCTCTGGGAAACCCTTCTGCTCCTTCAGCGGCAGCCTCAACGATGTTCCTACACAGAGGACAGCGAAATATCCGCAAAGCGATGTAGTCGCAAACCGGGTCGAGCCAGTTGACTAATTCTTGTATGCACGGAGTGCAGAACGTGTGACCACATGGGAGATATCTCGGATCGCGAAAGTCGCCCAAGCAAATCGAACACTCCGTTGATGTGGTTCCAATGAACATCTGCATCCTGATAGAACTTACTACTACCAAAGTGAGATTTTAGCCAGCTGTAAACATGTGACAAAAGATTCATGCAGCAAATTATTAGATCAACTATGAACGTAGTCAATCAGTTTCATAATGAGAAATTAAGTCCAACACTTAAGCACATTTACTATCAACACAGTTAGGCATCTAAACCCAATAATATGATGAAAGAGTAGAGCAGCATTTTTAGCTAGACCTGAGGCAGTCAATCATTATGGTGTGAAGTTTTAGCGACTTCGCTTTCCTAAGCCTTGTCATAAAATTATGACGGTGGATGGTCGGTCCTCTCCCTCACCGTCTCATCCTCCCACCAGCATTGTATGGTGAGTATATTCATCAATGCTGAGTTGATTAGGGGTGGATCAGAAATCTCGAACAAAATTCCGTTCAGAAGGGATTTGAACCCTCGATATCTCGACTGTCTAGCACGGTAGCCTCTACTCTACCGGACACTAATGAAATTGGATCTATATAATTTATAAACAATTTTAACCATTAACTATAATTACACTGCAATGCGCCAGTATTAAATAAATGCTAATGTAGGCTACTTTTATTGCAGCTCTGTTCATTTTTCAAATGACCCGTTTTGCTCAAATAATTATTATCTACTTTGCTTTTTTGATTATCTTACAATTTTAATGTTAGGATGACCATAGGCGCAAGTCGCATTAATATTCAATTTGTTTTAAGCAATTCCATGCACGTTTGTATTTTACTCATGTATTCCAATATTGGGGCACTGGACGAAAGAGTCATTAAGTAATAACACAATCAACCTCAGTGTTCCCAACCTTTTTTAATGTAGGGCCAGTGCCACCTTTTCTTAGTTGGAGCACACGAGGACCACAAAGTTAAAATTTATTAATTTTTATACAGTGACACACACGTATATTTTTATTATTCAAGAAATTTTATGCTGACAAACCGCAACTTATTACATGAGAAATGAAATGAAAAGTGGAAAAACGGAGAATAATTTATTGTTTAAATAAGCTTATTTATTGTTCAACTGACGCGGTTATCCCACAAATCATGCAGACTTGGCTTCCGTTATGAACAAAAATAAACATAAATAATAATAATAATAATAATAATAATAATAATAATAATAATAATAATAATAATAATATCTTTTTAATTCAACGCCTGAAAACGCACTGCGCTTTACATGTAGGCTAGGCTACAAGTTATGCGGCAATCTTAATGAACATCAAACTTAATTAATGACTAACTGAACAGACAGCCTGAAATACACGGCGCTAACAGCAGCCTACAAAGCAAGTCCGCCCAAACGGGCCCTCGAACTCGCTACCTCTCGCTCTCTACGCCAACGTGTTATCCATTAGGCCTAGCCTACGGGCCACGGGTTGGTAACCGCTGTTATTAATAGTTTAACATGCATGACATAGTTTCATGTTGCGGTCCGCGAGACATTGTGAATTTTCAAATTCGGCCCACAAGATGACTTGAGTTTGAGTCCACTGATCTATTAGGCTAATCATATGAAGTTCATCGCCAAAGTCTACGACCAAACAATCGCTTAGACCCTTGTTGTCTGTCTGAGGTTTTGGTTCCATCAGTGTCTTCATCGTCGCTAGCTTTCTCACTCTGATGTGCGCGGAATGAAAAGCAGACAGAAATGTCCCAACTGTCAAACTAGCCTGCCACTGATCAACGACGTCCTTTTGCGCCTTTTCACTTTCACTTTCTTAAGGACTCATAATGAAACAGGCTAATAGCCTAAATTATTTACATGAGAGCACATTCGCCAGACCCAGCTCAAAATACACTGTGCAGGGCCACGTAATGGGTATAAAGCGATATCCGATCACGTTGCATTGCCACCAGTATTTTGCGTCCAGTTTTCCATGAGTGGAAGACGAAACAAAGCTAAAAGCTTCCTGATTACTGCGTCCAATAAATTGATTTCATTTGAATTACTGTTTAGTTCTGAGACAAGAGACAGTTTACGATTACGAGTGCCACAGTGGTAACAAATTCGATTTTTATTTTAAAACTACAGATATTTGATGTACATTACCTGCTGAAAGTTCGTGTCAAAGTCACTGTGCGAATACTGGTGAAGTACGTTTCTACATTGGCTACAATCTTCTGTCAGCTCGTTCAGTCGGCTGGACTATGAACGCAACACTTATGAAGTTTTAGGCCATTAGGCTTAATTGTTTTGTACGGCCCACACATCACACTGTTGTTGATTAGAATTGCCATAGAGACGATCTGAGCAGCTCTGCTGTGAGAAGCGCTCTTCAAATGTTATATAATATTAGATTTAGATCAGAGCTTCTCAACCGGTGTGCCGCGACACACTGGTGTGTCGTGGATCGACCGGCGGTGTGTCGCGTAAAAATGGTGTGTCGTTGGTGTGCCGCGAACTCTCACAGTATAGGCATAATCCGTCGTTCTTACATTACACTTGCTTGCTTACTTTAGCAGTTTAACGGGCGTAGGCTGTGATAATTCGCATCACTCTATATCTATTATCTATTGATATTCTATTCTATTTTTCCGCAATCTGAAGCGTCCCCAATGTTTGCCTTGTAGCCTTCTATGCCACAATGCCTGCATAGCATTAGCCTATGGCTTATTTTTCGGATGACGTGGAAATATTATGTCGTCTCAGTGTATACAGTAACAGTTAGCGAACGCACCGACTAAACTGCTACCATATGCAGTAATACTCTAATATAATGGGGAAGAATTATATTTAAGAAACGGAAATTTTGTGGATGACGCGAAAATGTGTACTCTCAACTTGTTTGATTATTCAGAGCCAAACAACCATAATAAACGTAGGTGAACAACGTCCAGCGGTCCCGAGGTACCAATGGAGCTGTACTTTTTAATTAAATATTTTCTGTAGCCTATTTTTCCAGTGTCCGTGACAATAACTGGATGTGTTGAGGGGCGTCGTTTAGTTTCCAGGTGTCACGTGGTTAGCTGACTTTATCCGATGGTTTCATACTTTGCCTTTAACAATAATTAGGGTGGGCTTGGTCTAAGTGGATAATTAATCGATAATTAATAACTTTCAAGCTCTTCTTTTACCTGAAAATAGTTTTATATAGCTATCCTATCGTGTTCATTCGTTAGTCTCGTTAATGAGTAGGACCTGAAGCATTAACTGTCCAGAAACCTCTGGCTAAGTTGATAAGCAGCTGTATGTACCGGTGGAAAGGTTTCAAATTGCCCCCTCCTAAACAATACCCCCCGGTAACTTGAAGCCGGTTTCAGATTACCCCTTGGGATAATCTCAAACCGGTTTCAAGTTACCCCCTACGGTTTCAGGTTACCACCGGTGAAAAGTTATTTAATTGAAATAGAAGCTGGATTGACGAAAAACAACGTTTGAAAAAAACGATCCAGCTTATATTCCTTAAGCGTTGTTTTCGTCAATCCAGCTTCCATTTCATCTTTTCATTCATTCATTCATTCATTCATTCATTCGGACATTTATATAGCGCTCCTTCAAGAAAAAACTACTCAGAGGCGCTCCCGACTCCAGCGCGCACAAAAAGAACAGTTTTAAGTTTAGTAAGGAAAGATCCTGGTAGAGTCCCAGGGTGTAGGCGTAGCTCAAAAGGAAGGTCATTCCAGACCACTGGTCCAACCACAGAAAAGGCTCGATTCTTCATGGTAGTAGTACGAGCAAAAGGAACTAAGAGGACTCCCCTATCAGCAGAGCGTAGCTGACGACGTCCTTGGATACCCAATGTAAAGCTGCATAGCTCACGGAGGTAAGTTGGGGCAAGGCCCTGACAACATCGCCATACCAATGCAGCTACCCTGAACTCGATACGCTGGCGAATAGGGAGCCAGTGATGTACCTCAAGCATGTAGTTTGAGACATGATCATATTTCATCTATAGAGAACCTTCATCCAGATCAAATCTGAGCACGACTAATAGTAGGAACGCCATTCCACAGTAAGGAGCAGACAGAAGCAAAGGCGCGATGATGGGCTTTGACAGTCGGAGATCGTGGTGCAAGAAGATCATGGCGGTCTACAAAGCGGAGAGGACATCCAACGGTAGCAGAGAAAGGCTTCATAATAAGACCACAAAGGTAGCGAGGCGCTTGACCCAAAACATCTTATAGGTTTGAAAAAGAATTTCATATTGAATCCGGGCAATCAAAGGAAGCCAGTGAAGGTGCTCAGTCATGAAAGTCGAATGTGAGATATGCATTAATTAATTACCGACTGGAGAGGAGCCAGGCGGAGTTTAGGTAGAGCAATGAGTAATGAGTCACAGTAGTCAATGCTGGAACAGATGAAGACATGGACCATAGAAGAAAATATCTACGAAGAGACAGTTCGCCGAATGGCACGTAAAGTAGCAGATGGTAGAAGCTGGACCGAGAAAAATTGGCAATACATGTATGTGTAGAGATGGAAAGAGTAGCCTATTGTCAACAGTAACACCCAGGTCACGGACATTTTTCACAAAGTATATTGAGAAAGTGCTTGGCAAGTAAAACGTAATCAAACCTATTAAGCTGTTGACGTGTGCCCAACATGATCAACTAAGTCTTGGAAGAGTTGAGCGAAGGACGATTTGAGGACATTCAACAATTGAGATCATCAGAAAGCCCTCAGTCATCAACGACACTTTAATTTTTAAAATATTGCGCAGATGCTTTTATTTTGCAAAATCAGCTAAATTAAATTCATTGTCAAACTAAGCACGATGAAAAACAAATTTCCCGCGAATTTAATAAGTCCAGGTGATATTGATTGGTATATAGGCAAACCCATAAACGTTTTATTTTACTAGAATATTATAGCCAAGAAATTAAAACGGTTTTGACAAGTGCAAAGCAAGTGCAATATGTTACATAAGTAGTCCTAGCTCAAATAAAGAGTCCCAAAAAGGATCGAAGTCCGACTTGGTTCACCATGGAATGAGCATTAGAATCTACAGTTCCAAGAAAGTTATCGTGATATTATCGAAAGTCTACGTTTTGATTGTATACACTTAGACTAGAGAACAAAACATACCCAAAACCTGTCAAACAAAAACTTAACAAGTTAATTAAATAATTATTCCCAAATACAACAGGAAGATCAGCGACCGTAGGCTGATCGCGATTGTAAATGCAATTAATATATTTTTATCAAACTGGTGTCTAATACGCAAAGTAGCCCACCATTCAGAATCAAATCATTTCGTCTTAAACACCATAATTCGTCCATTTGTCCACTTCTCACTTGTTGGCTTCCATTCATTGTCGGCAACGTACAACAAAGTTTCGCATTCATTCAGAAGAATCCCGAACGGATGTTGCAACCTTTGCTCCGTACCGGCGGAAAGGAGTTCCCTTTGAAACTTCAGCTGCGAATCCAGCAGAAGAATCCTCTTGTTACCACTATCCACCACGAAAACATTTCCAAATTTATCAACAGCGAAATCACGTGGAAAATTCAATTGGTGATTTCCTGAACCTTTTCTTCCACCATACGACCTAAGAGATTCTCCATTGGCATTTATGATGTCTATTCCGTGCTCGGGGTCATCCCCGTCACCATAACTGACGACAAAACCACCTTTAGACAACGGCACAGCTTTTATCAGACGGGATTTCCTGATGTCTGATTCCATTTTGATTTCGCTTATTCTTTCACCACTGGATGAATATACAAGTATTTTCATTGAGTAGTCCCGTGCAGCAAGTACCACATTGCAATTTTTGGTTACGTATATCGTACCCGATGCTTCGACTGGCCACTGACTCAGCATTTTTCCTTTGCTGCTGAATCGGAAAATGTCTTTATTCCACGTGGAGACAAAAACTTGTCCATTCTTCGGACAGACTCCCATTCCAGCCACAGTGGTTGATGGTATCGTGGTCCAGTTGCTTTCTTTGGTTACTGAATAGGAATCTCGTAGTTTCAATTCACCGTTGATTGCATTTGCAATCAGCAATTTGCCATCGATTAACGCCATAACAGCCGCTGCTCGACTCCCCTTTGGCTCCAGTTCATACGTTTTGATTAAAGTTAGATTGTATGTTCGTTTAAGTTCATCTAAAGAACGTAAAAATAATAAATATATTAGCCTCGTCGTCGTCGTCGTCGTTGCCCTCGGCCACTGGAACGAAGCATTTCGTCCGTCATGACCATCCTCATTGCTGCGGATCGGGGATTAGAGTCGACGACGCCATCTTCCTCCACTGCTCTCTGTTCCTCGCGGTCCTCACACAGTCGGCCATCACCATCCCCGTCCATTCCTCCACGTCATCCATCCATCTTCTCCTCGGCCTTCCCCGAGCCCTTTTTCCATCAAGATAGCCCTGACATATGAATGCCGGCAGCTTGTCGGCTCTAATCATGTGTCCGAAGTAGTTCAGCTTCCTTCCTTTCACCACCTCCAGCAGGCGCCGCTGGAGGTGGTGAAAGGAAGGAAGCTGAACTACTTCGGACACATGATTAGAGCCGACAATATTAGCCTACATCTATTTATTATGACTCATCAAAATGACAGTTAGCCTAATTGGAAACCCACGGTGGAAATGTTTTGCGTATTAAAATCAGTTATAATAATTTCATTTTCATAATGAGGAGCAATTTAACCAACTCTTTCCAACAGTGGCTTGGAAATGTTATTGATATCAATGAGCGAAATTAGGCTATAGTTTAGCCTACTCACCAATGTATGCCTTCAGTTGATGGAACTGCACTTAAAGATTTTAATAAAGAATGGAAAAAATTGCCATCTGTAGTTTCCTGTTAATAAATTTTAAAACCCTATTTCATGAGACGTTTCATCTGTGCTCCAGGAACATGAAACGAGAGGCAGGAGCAATAGATAGCTTTTATCTTCTTTGATTTGTATTAATTTTATTTAGATTACCTTTAAAAGATAAGAAATCAATAAAATTGTAACCTTAGATTAAATATTTAGATTTGTTCATGTGCTTCAACGAAGTCATTGGTACCATACCGTTGAGATAGTCAACCTTTTCTTTCAGACGTTCTACCGTGATTAGGCAGGGACGTAGCTTCTCTGAACCTGTACACGGTTGACACACTGTACACGGTTGACACATTGGACACGGTTGTCTCACTGGACACCGTTGACACTCTGTACACAGTCGACACTTCGGACAGGTCGTTCCTTTTTCACGGTAAAAATCTAGATAGATTCATGAAATAAAGTTTGATTGGTCAGATGTATAATAAACGCAGCTTGAAAGGGAGTCATTTTGGATGGAAGAGGAATCGAGAACCGAGAAATCTTAGCGCTGTTTGGTAGCTAAGCTTATGGTAGTCAAAATTAATAGCTCCTTATGACTATTTTGCCTTCGTATCACTTTTGCGACTTGTAACCGTTTGCCTGGAATTTTTGAAGTCATACTTAGTTACGGTACTTAATGTAATCAAACTCATTTCTGTTTCCTTAAACGTGAACAGCAAAATATAACAGTTCATCGGATTATAGAAACCCTAAGGCTGACTGCTCTCGTAGGCGCGTTCGAGACACAATGTCATGTAACGTACGGTGACAGGACAACTACCCCTGGACAATTACCCCAGGACAATTACCCCCCGACAATTACCCCTGGACAATTATCCCCCGGGCAACTACCCCCGTGCCAATTACCCCGGACAACTACCCCGTGCCAATTACCCCTGGACAATTATCCCCCCCGTACTATTTACCCCCGGACAATGACCCCCGTGTCGTGTTAAGCGCAAGTTAGTGTTAAGCATTCAAGAAAGATATTAAATAAAATCCAATCTAAAAACGGTTCTATTCTAGCCGCCTAAAATAAATAAAATCTTTAAATGTTTATCTTTCCCTCTCTCATATTTATAAAATTCCACCATGTCTGGATATGGATTTAATTACTTAGTCTGTGTGTATTGCATTGAACGGTCAGCTAAATATTATGCAAGAACTCAGCGGCGCCCGCAGGATTTTTTTCTTGTACGCACAGAAATTTTCGATGGAAGGGAACAGGGAAAATTTTTCGGTCAATGTCGCCGAAAAAACTGATGACCTTTTTTTTAGTCATCAGCCCAAAATTTTCCCAAAACACACCTTTTCCATCCGCCGAAAAAACTGATGACCTTTTTTTTAGTCATCAGCCCAAAATTTTCCCAAAACACACCTTTTCCATCCGCCGAAAAAACTGATGACCTTTTTTTTAGTCATCAGCCCAATTTTTTTCCAAAAACACACCTTTTCCATCCGCCGAAAAAACTGATGACTTTTTTAGTCGTCGCGCTGTACGCACTTGCGTACGTCTGCGGGCGCCGCTGCAAGAACGTACAGGCATGCATGAGAGCAAAAACAGATACATAGAGAAAGATAGAGAGAGGAACAGAGAGGCATGGAGTGCTAGGAGGAGGGATGTTCGCAGATAGCTGAGAAATAATGGTTTGTATGCGTACTTGTTATCACGCCCCTTCAAGCTCGTTACTCAGAGGCGCTCCCGACTACAGCGCGGACACTGCATCGGAGTTTCACGCCGAAACGCTGAGCATTTGCGAGTGATGGACTTGCCCAAGGTCCATACGCGGCGACATGAGGTGGATTCGAACCGGCAACTCTTCGGCTGCAAGGCGACGAACATACCCACTACACCACCGCGCCCCAATGGTAGTTGCAAGGAGTGTGTATAAGTGTGTACAATGTATTGTAGAGTGAGATAATGACTAAAGATGTCTACACAGCAAAGTTACTTTAGGATAGGCATTGGCAGCACTGAAGGTCTGACAAATGCGAAGACCATGACCATGAGATAGAGCCCTGCGCTGGCCGCGCCGCGCCGTCGCCGTCGACATTTATTTAGCGCCGTCGCAGCCGATTTTTTTGGATCGGCGCGCCGCCGCCGTGGCCGACAATTTGTCGGCGCGCCGCCGATGCCACCCTGTTGAATTTACTTCTTTTTGTTGTATTTTTCATGTCTTGCATGATTTCGCCAAAAAATTGCCGGTCAGTGCGAAATAGGCATATTTTTCAAATTTTCTACTGAGCGTGTTTTGACAAGAGAAATTTGAAGTGGCCTATAATAACTTCGCTACACGGTATTATCATTATCGACTGAGTGGCTGTTTTGTTTACACTTGTGTGCTAAGACATCTTACGGTCATAACTTCGCCTGTCAGCGCAGATAACTCAGATTATTGGAAAATAATTTGCATGGTCGTTGCTCGGATATAGTTTCTGAGAGACGGTGAGCATTGCAAATGATGCGTTTCACCTCGATAAAACGACACGAGAATGGGTGTGTAGAGTCACAGAGAGACGATGTTTCCTCCCACCACCACCCCCCAAATGTCGGTCTGTGTGTGTCTTACGTCCTTGCACTAAGTACAGAATGGAGGAAGGAAAAAGAGACGCAGTGACTTTCAGCCAATAATATGAGTAATAATACAGGCAAGAGGGAGATAAAATACTGCAGGGCTGTTAGACATGACATATATGCAGCGTAGTTTCTTGGGGTCCTTACAAGACATCTGTTTGCGATTTTACAATTAAACCTATATTGCCGTTTCTCTACCTCTTCGAATACAGTCAGAATGAGGTAGGGGGTAGGAAGATCGTCAGACAGATAAGCGAATAATTATGTTATAGGCCTAAGCTTAATATGTCTATAATGGCTGGCTATATAAGTAGGCCTATATAACTGGAGATAGCAGATTAAGAGAATCAGACAGCCTGGGCTAAACCAGGTTTGCATATCGGGTAACGCATAGATTCCCTCCACTTATCTCTGTCCATCGCCAACTGCTCCGCCTCCTCACACCGGTACACCCGTCACACCATCCCCAGACTTCTCCGAACATCACAATTAATCCTCAGTATTTGGGTGACATCTCTCATCAGCCTATTAACTCCCCACGCACAATCAGCTTTCATGTATGGCGACAGGGTTGCAATATATCATATCGTCGTCCGTAGCCATATGAAGCTGGACCGCTGTTAGGGCATAAAGCTCTCTCTCTCGCTCGCTCTCTCTCTCTCTCTCTCTCTCTCTCTCTCTCTCTCTCTCTCTCTCTCTCTCTCTCTCTCTCTCTCTCTCTCTCTCTCTCTCTCTCTCTATCTCTCTCTCCATATATATATATATATATATGTGTGTGTGTGTGTGTGTGTGTGTATGTGTGTGCGTGCGTGTGTATATGTGTGTAGCGCGCTCGCCATATTCCGGTAATTTATAGAAGGCAACCCTCCTTATAACTGAGTTTGAATACACTTAGATGAACAGAATTACACATTATACAAACAGCCATGCAGACTCAACACCAGTCGCTCAACCCCACAGGTTATCTGATACGCCGACAGAATGATGAATGCCACTGCTTGAGATTTCTTGACATTGTGTCTCACAATACAAGTCCACGCTGTATGTATACACGTACCCTGTATGATTGTAATCTCCTTCAAAGCGCCTTACACGTATGCAGTACTAAATCCTTCCCATGCCGACCTGCACATCAGACAACGCATCCCCACCACTCGTCTCTGCCCATCGTATGCTGCTCCGCCTCCCCCTCAACTCCTCCTTGCACTGTATACCAGCGTCAGAATCAGGATAACAGCCCTTATCAGGTTACCTCTCAAACACATTTAGGCTTTCAAGCTTTACACCAGGGCCAAACACATCTACATGCATATAAAATAAAGCTATTGTATACAAGCCCTTGCCAGGGTTTGTCGTACGTCTGATTTATAGCCACCGCACCAAAAGCCGAGGACCAATTTGCGTTGAGACCTCCGTGCCTAAGCCCACGAACCTCGCTTAGCAAAAGCAAGTTGTGCATGCATTACTATTGTCGTGTACCCTATGACTAATGCATTTTGGTCGCGAACATTTACACGGCTGTTCCAATCTTTTGGATGGACAATGCGCCTAATGAATAATAGGTCCTATAATCTTATGATACATCTTGAGCCCACATGTAGGTTTAGAACTGTAGCTGTCAGGTCAGCATCTAAAAACTGAACCTTTTGAAGGTTAGCTCATATTTTGTTCGTCTAGCATTAGAGATTTTATTACGAAGTAGGCTTAAAAGGTTTTCAATTTTATGCATGATTTCAATCCATATTTCTTACCACGCTGCCTCTGTATTTTTTCTGCTATTATCTTTCTTTAGCTTCAGAAGACCTTCGTCCCTCTGACCTTCGAGGGCCCTTGAGGGCCTTTCCAAATGACCCTTGACCGATCTTGGGGCAGTACCTTCTTTTGCCAGCACGACGCCGCGCTGCGCCGCCGTCGCCGATATTTTGATGGCGCCGTCGCCGCTGACTTTTGTTGGTCGGCGCGCCGCCGCCGCCGACAAAAATGACCGGCGCGCAGCCGCCGGAAGTACCTGCCATGAGAACGTTCGTTCCCTCACGCGTATACGAACAACTAAACAAGCTCACACTATGCCATGGGGGTAGTTGTCCGGGGGTAATTGGTACGGGGGTAATTGTCCGGGGGTAATTGTCCGGGGGAAAATTGTCCAGGGGTAATTGCCCTAGAACCGTAACGTGCAATGCAGTACAACGCAATTGTCTTTAATATCTCCATACAAAGCTCAGGAGCGCGTCCATAGGACCGAGTATCAATGTCGCTACGTAACGGTGAGTGAAAGACTTTCTATAGAGTCTAGATGACTACACTGACTGTTCGCATAGTCGGAGCGACACAGTAGGCCTACAATTACGATGACCTCAATAGCGCACCATTCGGTCGTTGACAAGTGACCTATACAGGCAGATAAATGTTTGCATAATTTCGTATTCACTTTACAGTGTGATTCAAGATATTTATAAGCTACAAGCTTTTGGACCAATGTAGGCCTACTCGCAGCCTATTATCTCCATAACGACAGCGCAGCCCTTGAGTGATAGGAAATATTACGCTGACGAAAGTCACTTCTAAGAACTACAGTAGGTGTATACACTGCGTCTGTTGATCTTCTCGGAAACGTAGACTGGGAAATTTTGAGCCAGAAAATCTCAAAGATAAGACACGTCACACCTGTCATGCTGAATTATTTTCACTAGCAACCATCAGAAATGCTATTTATTTTTCATGTAATAGCAAAGATTATAAGGGTAAGAGGAGGGGAGGAGGAGATAGCAATGCAAATAGCAATAAGTATAGAGGAAATTGAGAAGGTCAGAAACTTCTGCTACTTGGGAAGTGTGATAACAACAGATGCAAAAAAGTCATAGTGATATGAAGCAAAGCCTATATAGTATTGGGAAAAGAGGCATTCACGAAAAGAGGAAAGTTGATGATAGTAGGGCTGAGCAAAGATCAAAGGAAGAGACTCGTAAAAGAACTAGTATGGAGTGCGGTACTGTATGGATTGGTGACATGGACCATCAGGAAAGAGGATGTAAAGAGATCGGAAGCCTTTGAGATGTGGATATGGAGAAGGGTGGAAAAGGTGAGCTGGACGGAGCGAGTGACGAATGAAGAGGTGCTTCCAAGAGTAGGAGAAAAAAAGATCACTGATGACAACTTGAGAAAGGCAAAAGAACTGGATTGGTCACATAATTATTAAGAGGAGACTTCCTCCTGAGAGAAATCATAGAAGGGAGATTGAAGGGGAAAACAAAGAGAGGAGGACCGAGACAGATGATGCTGGGATGGATGATGTCTGAAGGATACAGCGCACTGAAGAGGAAAGCACAGCGAAGAGAAGAATGACGTCATTGGAAGTTGGAACCTGCCGAAGGGCAGAGAACTTACAGAAAGAAGAAGCAATAACAGGGCTACACAAGACTGGTATTATTGACACCTTTCTCTACCAAGACAAAAATGATCTGATGAAATGATGATGATGACGATGATGATGATGATGACGATGATGATGATGATGATGATGACGATGACGATGACGATGACGATGACGATGATGACGACGACGATGACGACGACGACGATGACGATGACGATGACGATGACGATGAAAATGGCATCGTATACTCACATCCCGAAAAGTAGGATATACGCGTGAAAAAAGTAGGGTACACCGTACACGCTAGTAAATCAGGCGCACGCGGCTGTTTAAGATGGTTTTTTGGTCCGGATGACAAAAAAGACGGCGAAATGGACGACTTTTCCCAAGATTTTGGCCGGATGACTAAAAAAGGTCGTCAGATTTTTCAGACGGCGAAATGGAAGAAATTTTCCGGATACCAGCGTGTACTCACCTCAAAATTTACAGTACAGCCCTGATGATAATGATGATGTATATGATGATGATGATGATGATGATGATGATGATGATGATGATGATGATGATGATGATGATGATGATGATGATGATGATGATGATGATGATGATGATGATGATGATGATGATGATGATGATGATGATGACGATGACAATGATGATGACGACGACGACGACGATGATGATGATGATGATGATGATGATGATGATGATGATGACGACGACAATGATGATGACGATGATGGTGATGGTGATGATGAGGATAACAATAATAAGAAGAAAACGGAGAATTACAGGAATGCAAATAATAATGATATTAGAAATTATTAAAAATAACCATGATAAAAATAATTTTAGCCTTAGTTGCTTAGATTATGTTTAAACAGTTACTGACACAACGCAGTAGCCTATGATTACAATCTGACTCTCAGCAGCCATGCTCAGTTTGCCAATGCTATCTGCTGAGTGAAGAGCTGGGTGGGCTTTTTTGAGAGTACAGCGGGATGCGATCCCGAACCCGTGCGCTTATACTCACCAAAAAACTCTCTGGGTTTAGTGTAGGCTGCTTAGTTCCGCAAACGAGGGTATACGCGGGTATGCAGCGTGTACTGCCCTCACAAGGATTACAGATTTTTTAAATGACTTAAATAAAATTTTGGAAAAATGCGGCCTAAGACAGCGATTATATAGGCCTAATAAATAATACAAATAAAATTATCGGAATAGTTCGTGACAGCCGCGAAAGGTGTTACGACAACAAAAAGTCATCAGAGCATCTTAAGACTAAAAATGGTCATCAGAAAGAAAGATCGGAAGACAGAAATACGCATGCTATATCTCCTGGGTTTAATGTCGATAGTTTACGGTCCCAGATTAATTTTCCTGCATTACAATAATAATGGTCGACACTGCTGAGTGGCAAGCGAATACTGCCATAACAAGGCAGAAAGTAGCGAGCGAATACTTACCATAACAAAACAGACGTGTGGCAAGAGAATGCTTGCCATAACAAAACAGACGTGTGGCAAAAGAGTGCTTGCCATAACAAAACAGACGTGTGGCAAGCGAATACTTGCCATAACAAGGCAGAAAGTAGCGAGCGAATACTTACCATAACAAAACAGACGTGTGGCAAGAGAATGCCTGCCATAACAAAACAGACGAGTGGCAAGCGAATGCTTGCCATAACAAAACAGACGAGTGGCAAGCGAATACTTGCCATGACAAAACAGACGAGTGGGAAGTGAATACTTGCAATGGCAAAACAGACGAGTGGCAAGAGAACGCTTGCCATAACAAAACAGACGAGTGGCAAGAGAACACATGCCATAACAAAACAGACGAGTGGCAAGTGAATGCTTGCCATAACAAAACAGACGAGTGGCAAGAGAATGCTTGCCATAACAAAACAGACGAGTGGCAATAGAATGCTTGCCATAACAAAACAAACGAGTGGCAAGAGAATGCTTGCCATAACAAAACAGACAAGAGGAAAGCGAATACTTGCCATAACAAAACAGACGAGTGGCAAGCGAATACTTGCCATGACAAAACAGACGAGTGGGAAGTGAATACTTGCAATGGCAAAACAGACGAGTGGCAAGAGAACGCTTGCCATAACAAAACAGACGAGTGGCAAGAGACCACATGCCATAACAAAACAGACGAGTGGCAAGTGAATGCTTGCCATAACAGAACAGACGAGTGGCAAGAGAATGCTTGCCATGACAAAACAGACGAGTGGCAATAGAATGCTTGCCATAACAAAACAAACGAGTGGCAAGCGAATACTCCGAGTGATTGCTTTCTCTCTCTCTCTCTCTCTCTCTCTCTCTCTCTCTCTCTCTCTCTCTCTCTCTCTCTCTCTCGCTCTCTCTCTCTCTCTCTCTCTCTCTCTCTCTCTCTCTCTCTCTCTCTCTCTCTCTCTCTCTCTCTCCCCCTGTCTCTCTCTGTGTCTCTATTTCTGTCTCTGTCTCTGTCTGTCTGTCTGTCTCTCTCTCTCTTTCTCTCTCTCTCTCCTCTCTCTCTCTCTCTCTCATGGTGCGCTAGTTGTGCTTCTTCATGCCTTTGTAACCAGTCGAATTGACCATTGTTGCTCAATAGGGTGGAGTGAAAAACACGAATATTAGAAATCTAAAATTTAATAGCAATAAGAAGTTGTCTTATGGTATGGGGTCAAGAAATGTCAAAAAAGTTTGGAAAAATATTAATGTCTTCGTTTGCCACCAGAGGGCCAAAGTTTCAAAAAATTAAATTTTTTGGAGAAAATTGCAGGTTTTCTTATGAAATATTTGTAGTGTAAAATAATTAACCACCAAGCAATACATCGTTGGAAAGAACTCTTTAAACTGAGTAAAATCATATCTTAATTTCAAGAATAGCCGCATATTTGTAGAAGATATTAACTTTTTATGATACCCCACGTTCGTGACATGTCGCTATGCCTGAAAATGGTAAAACAATAATAACTTTTTTTAATCCTTTAAGATATTTCAACTTGTAATATGTCATTCTATTCAGTTTATGAAAGTCTATCTAACGGTGCATTTAAAAACTCATAAGAACCTTCCAGGAAGAATTTCGAACGCTCATGAAACCCTACAAAAAGAGGAAAGCTAAAGGAAATATCCTCAGAACTAGCAAAAATTTGAAAAAAGTGTAGATAATTTTTTTAACTTTGCAAATGCACCAGTAACAATTGGAAATGTACCAAAGCCAGAAAGGTTCCGACAGAGGAACAAGAGTTCCTACATGATCAACAGACAGTTAGAGTTATGATGATTAGCTGTCGGGATAAGATTATATTAACTTCACTAAAGAAGCGGTGTGAGAGAAAGAGAAAGGAGACCATGAGCCTATAAGATGCCATAAACGTCTAGATTTCGTCAACCCAGCAAGGTCAATTCCTAAATACCAGAAATGACGAATGAAATTAGTAAATGCCGCCTTAGTGATCTTCTCATTTGCAGCGTTGTGTTGGCCATCCAGGAGAGCCCAGATCCCCTGTTAGAAAATAGGCTTACAGAGGCAAAGTTCTGCAAGTCTTCATGACCACGATGGCTGCTTCTTGGCACTTTCTGCAGTCAGTTATTTTAGAGCCTGAAATGCATGGACTAGCGGACCGTTATGATGAAAGACCACTGTTGTTGATAAACGTTTGAATAGCTGGATATCGAGTCCAGATGATGCAGCCATCACAACTGTAAAGACTGTATCCAATATAGACTCTGTTGCGAGATGTCTGTACAAGCTAAATGCGACAGAAGCCAACAAAATACAACACCGAACAGCTATAGCAACATCCGTAATGGATCCCATGGCGTGTCGGAAGCAGTAGAGTCAAATAACAGAGCTTCAATAGGTTTTTCCCATGTCCATTCTTCAATGATCTTGACAGCGACGTTCGTTATGGCAGCTCCAGTACCCAATGGAAGCTTTGGCACAGCAATGAGCTCATCGAATTTGATATTTGGACTTGAAACCAACAATTATTGACAAAAGGTCAACCCAGTGTGAGAATTGTGAAAAAATAACTGGGGGTTGAATCAACATCCACTTTTAATTGGGGTGTGAAAGACAGACTTTACTATGGGGCTCTAAGTAAGACTGGGGGGGCTGAAACGCCCGGTAATTCTCACCCTGGGTCAACCTATGCGCCCTCTTCTTTCTCCTGTAAGGTCTGCTACAGTTACTTTACTATTCCAGGGTGGAACTAAGAGAACATCTTCCTTCTTGACTTCGTGGATTAAGGAATCTCTCAGATGGACACTATATTTTATTGGTTCGCCTGTCAACCCTGGCATGCCAAAGTGAGCTTTAAGAAATAGACTTTTGGCCATACAGTATTGGACTGCAAATAGGATGTGACTAGAAAGCCGGTTAAAAATAATGCTGCGGTCCAGCGTTGAAACCAGCTCCGTTTATACACGTAGACCATCATGGGGCACGTGCCCTAATGCACCATTCTAGTCTCCTAAGGGTAGGCCTATTTAAGTGTAGGTCTACTTATCAATGTTCTGAGAGGTACAATCAACAAATGTATGAAAATTGTTCTTGAAAACATCACTTTCCAGCCACATTAAGGTTGTCATCAGCTCGATATTCAATGTACAAATGCATGAAAAACCATTATATTTTGAACCCCATTTTGGGGGAGACCCCATGGTCAGATTTTTTCGGATTTTTGATATTTTATTCAGCAGCAAATTCTGAGGAAGAAACCGTTAAGAAAGCTTGTGTTTCAATTTTTCCCAAGTCAAACTGCAAATTGCCTGGACTATTAATATATAGCCCCAAAACCCCAACTTTGATGCTCGTGAGTGACCACTAAATAGCCTATTACATTTTTGGCATAAAATTTCACACAGGTACTTTTTAGATCAAAATGAACAAATGTATCAGCATGCCTCAAAAATCCAAAAGAAAATATTTTACATGCCTTTTTGAACCAGTCTAATGTAGGCTAGGCCTAATAATATTGAACACAAACTAATTTTATTTATATGCAGAGACAATAATATTGAATTGTTTGACTAGCCTTTGTAGTATCCATGCAAGACCAATCCAGCGACCACAACCAGTAGAAACAGGATGACATATGTACTGTCCCCCTTCGATTGAAAAGAAAAGAAAAATTACCTGTGACTCTAAGTAGGCAGCAGTCACCATCCGGATAAAGTCAACTTAATTTGCTTTAAGAAGTTGCAATTGCACACACTAACAACGAAATCAAAACCTCACATCTACAAAACGTTAGTGACAGGTCTTGTTAGTAAGGGGTCTGAGATTTCAGGGTGATGATAATTTACCATTCTTCATTCTGCTGTGATTGTAACGCATCACCCTAAAATAGGCGTGTTTCCTTGGATTTGAAAATGTGATGACGTAGTAAGATTAGGCCTACAGGCACCGCTCAGCTCCTACATGTACATGTAAGTACTATTAGGTCTATATAACCATATTAATCAAAGCATTAGAATTATTATTCGTATGAGTTCAGGGATGTCAACGAGTAAACTCAGAAGCAGCAGTAGGTTATTATTAAAACTAATAGTTCGGTTATAATAATTATATGGGTTGGCCTCATTTGCACTTCTATTTCCATACATCGAAGTTGACGTCGAATAATATTGTGCCTGGGCACAAACCTTGCAATCTGAGTTATTTATGTTGTCGTTGTTCACTTCTGAGTACATGTAGGACCCAGGTCTCTTGTAGAGGTGTTGTGCAAATGAGTTGTGCAAAAAGACCAATGAATTATACATACCCTGCTGAACCATTTACACACAAAAGGTCTATCAAATAAGCCTACTGCAGCAAAATCGAGAAGATACCGTACACAGACACAGAGAAGCAAGTATTTAGTTGTGAAAAAATGACTTAAGCGACTGAGCAAAAACGAATAAACAAATTTTCAAACATATGAGTGTGTGAGTATGTTGCAGACAATGCAGAGTAGAGCCCTTTGGTAACTCATAGAGGCGCTCCAATAGAAATTCCCAACAGTAGGCCTAACCATTGTAACCAAGCAAACGTTTTAAAAATGCAGCTAAGGTCAAGCGCAGGGCTTTTTTAACGTGCAGTTGTACACAAAATATGCAGTTCTAAATGGATTTGTCCAGTTGTAGAAGCACTTCTGTCACTCGTTTGCGCAATTAAAACTAGCAAAAAGGTCATTTTCATCCGATTGGAAGTAATTTACTATGGAGGATGGGAAAGAAGGAGTTGTGCAGTTCTAAAAATTCCTTAAAAACAGCCCTGGTCAAGAGTAGGAACAGAACCTTATGACAAGAGTAAGGTAATGATCAGATAGCCTGGTTGAATGACCATAGTCTTGCAGAGTGAGGCTTGGTCTAAATACTGAGATTAAGCATTTGTACGGCAAAAAAATGTGGGACGCGGTGGTGTAGTGGGTATGCTCGTCGCCTTGCAGTCGAAGGGTTGCAGGTTCGAATCCACCTCATGTCGCCGCGTAGGGACCTTGGGCAAGTCCTTCACTCGCAATTGCTCAACTCTTCGGCTTGAAACTCCGATGCAGTGTCCGCGCTGCATTCGGGAGCGCCTCTGATTAGATAGATTGAAAGGAGCTATAACAATTGCGCATACAAACAAATACATTCTAACATTCCAAGCCCACCTGGGTTGCTATTCTTCCGGCCAATTCCCTTGCACTTCTTTCGGCCAACTGCTTGAACCTTTCTGTGGCCTTCTTCTCGGCTCTTATTTCGGCCAACAGGTCGGCTCTTCTTCTGGCGAACTGATTGTGTTCTCTTCCGGTCCGCTGCCCGACTGTTCTTTTGGCCAACTTCTCGTCCACTTTAACATCTCTCGGAAACACTTCTGCTCCTTGAGCCTTAACCTCAACGATATTCCTGCAGTGAGGACAGCGAAAGAACCGCAAACCGATGTAGGTGTAAACCAGGTCTAGCGAGTTGACTAATTGTTGTATGCACGGAGTGCAGAACGTGTGACCACATGGGAGATATCGCGGATCGCGATACTCGCCCAAGCAAATCGAACAATCTGTTGACTTAGTTCCAATGAACATCTGCATTTTTATAGACCCTACTTCTCTCAAAGTGCGATTATAACCAGCTGTAAACATGTGACAAAAGATTCACGCAATAAATTATTAGACCAAGAACTAAACTGTGTTATCAACGCTGATGGCTACTGTCAAAGCAGTCGATCATTTTCATGTTATTATTGAGAAATTAAGTCCTACACTTGGATAAATTTACTGTCAACACAGTTAGGCATCTAAACCCAATAATTACGATGAAAAAGTAGAGCAGCTTCTTTAGCTAGACGTCCGATAAAGATGCATTGCCACCAGTATTTTGCGTCCAATTTTCCATGAGTGGAAGGTGAAACATGGCTGCAAAAATTCATGATTAGCCAACTGGGTTCAATAAATTGATTTGGTTTGAACTACTTATTAGTTCTGAGACATGAGACAGTGGTAGCCTAATAAGTTCGATTTTTATTTTAAAACTACAGATATTTGATGTAGCCTACATTACCTGCTGAAAGTTAGTGCCAAAGTCACTGCATAGCTCTAAGCGACGCACTGCTGAAGTAGGCTACTTTTCTACATTGGATAAACTCTTCTGTCAGCTCGTTCAGCCAGCTGGACTATGAACGCAACACTTATGAAGTTTTAGACCAATTGTTTGCACGGCCCACACATTATAGCCTACTGTTGTTGATTAGAATTGCCATAGAGACAATCGTTTTTATGACGAATCTGATAGGCTACGAACATAAAAATTAGAACTAACAAGTGGGCTATGCACGTAAGTTTGCAAATTTTAATTTGCTTATCTTGTATCTATGCATAATAATATATAAAAGTCTTCTAACCCTCAGGCTACCATATGATATATTTAGGTTTAAAAATATATGAATCTACCTCGAAATTATACAATTTTTACCTCGGGACCCCTTTGATCCACAAACGTGTACTTTTGCATGGGCAGAATATTAGACTCTGTGTGTTTTGAACATGTGAGTTAATAATTATGTATGTATATATGTATGTATGTATGTATGTATGTATGTATGTATGTATGTATGTATGTATGTATGTATGTATGTATGTATGTATGTATGTATGTATGTATGTATGTATGTATTAGGGTGTCCCACGATTGCACAGGAAAAATATTTTTCTTGAAACTTGAAATGCAGTCCCTCCAAAAAGTTTCCTTATGGTCCTATGATAGTACCTGCCAAATTTCTGGGCATTTTGAAAATATTTAGAGGCCGCTCAAAGCTCACATATAATATGTGTAAGTTGTCACAAATTATACGTGCGACATATAGGCCTATGAGTTTGAAATTTTCGGAGGTCCACACTTTGATCCCACTAGCGTGCTTATGTATTGCTTAATAACCTTATATTGCTCTGAAATACTAAAATCTACAAATATGCAACCTTATTGTATTTGCGAATGAGGTTTTTCAAGCATAAGGACGACAGTTAAGCTCTCGAGCAAACGAATGATGTAAATGTCGTGCACTAGGATTGCAGGTCGCTACCTCCACATGGCAATCATCAGTGGAGTAGAAATGAATAAGGTTAACAGATTGTCAGTCTGATTTTTCTCTAGTTGGTGGAAGTAGCCTACAAACATGTTGGTGTGCTAAAGTTGACCTCTGGACCAGGACAGGAATCAACGGTTGCAGTTTGAACCTTTTGAAGTCGTGAAAGTGTGATGCATTAGGCCTAATTATTGGCAAATGCTTTGAGACAACGGCTTTCAATAACTGCATATTAAATAGAGTTTGCAATGCCTTGCACCCTTCTACATCAGCCATCAGTCGTAACATCTTGTTAACATCACAGAAATCTTTTAAGTCCAGTTGCCTGGTGCATTCTTTGTGTCCTTGGTAAAAATTTGTCCATCAATGGTCTGTAATTAAGCTCTGCAAGCCATTTAAAGATGAATGCTCCAATCTGGTTCACCATCAACCAAACCCTCGACCAATGCTACTGCAGTCTGCATCTAACAAATCATAAGAATTCATTACTGAACAGCTTTAGCGTGGCCATACTCGAAATATGACTATCAAGAATGTTCAAAACTCTTGGTATTCATGGTTGGATTGAACAATTCGGTAGCATTTCGCAAGCCTGTTGCCATCACAGAGCAAGTTGGATGGGTAAGGCAATATAGATCTAATTGCTTTATGATGGAAACGAATCACATATACAGTTGACGACCGTGAATTACAGGGCATCCAACCCAAACAAGTCTCAGATTTGTGATTGACATCTACAGTCAGGCGGTGTTCTCATGTAGAGTCAATGCTCTCTTTGAATTAATCCATAGCTTTATAATTCTGGCAATGCTGCTCTAGATGACAAGTCTGAAAATGATGCAACATCATTCTTGGTATACCAGCACCTAAGATATAAGAGATAGCAATTCTCTCTGTTCTTTCAGTGAGTTCTCATTAATGTGGAATAACGGGGTTATCTCTTCCTAAAAGTTTTTCCCAAACCATGCTGCGTTCAAATATAGTTTTCTCGATCTTTCGGTGAAAGAGTGGCGAGATAGCCAATCGTATAAGACCACGTGTGATTTTTCATAACGTTGGTCTGTGTAAATGACTGTGCTGAACAAACATGACGCAGCTTTGATACAGAATTTCAGCTCAACGATAACGAAGAACGTAGATCGGAGACAATTTCTCGTACAGGTTGTCGAAAAACACAGGCACATGTTTTCTAACCACAATTGTGACAATCTTGTTGACATGTGTAAATGTAGAACGTAGAACTGAAGAACAATTTGAGTGCAGTGATGTAGAATCAGCAGATCAGTATGAGAATAGTAAAAAAATAACGGTCCAGACGTTGATTTGTTGTGTAGCTGCATGGGGTGTGCAATTAAAACTTTACTGTGTGGTCCTAGGACAAATAGGGGTTGAACCTCACAGCCCCCTCAGAATTTCTTACTATGAAGCAGATGAAGGTATGGAGGAGCTAAAACCACGACTTGTTACATTATCAAGAGTTTGTAATGACTACTCCCAATGATTAGTTGTGTGTGCACTGATATTGTGTCCAAAGTTCAAAAATCTCAAATTTTTCTCGATTTTGCATTTTTTGAGCATAAGACTATGCCCAAAATATCCATTGTATCCAATAAAGTTAAATACCTGTTAATTCTACCATTCACGAGCTTTCCAAGGGTAGTAAATTTGTTATAATAGGATCAACGATTGGGATATAAAGGCATTTAGAAGTTGGACACATCAGGCGCAAATTATGCCAATATGGGTTAAATTTGGGCGGCTTGAGCCACCCCTAAATATTTTTTTAGTGTCATAAAACTTTACAGGTGTTATTATGGGACCATATGGAAACTTTTTAGGGGGACTGCATTTCAAGTTTCTAGAAAAATATTTGTTGGGACACCCTAGTATGTATGTATGTATGTATGTATGTATGTATGTATGTATGTATGTATGTATGTATGTATGTATGTATGTATGTCCGTATGTATGTCCGTATCTATGTCCGTATGTATGTCCGTATGTATGTCCGTATGTATGTCCGTATGTATATCCGTATGTATGTCCGTATGTATGTATGTATGTATGTATGATGTATGTATGTATGTATGTATGTATGTATGTATGTATGTATGTATGTATGTATGTATGTATGTATGTATGTATGTATGTATGTGTGCATGTATGTATGTATGTATGTATGTATGTATGTATGTATGTATGTATGTATGTCTGTATGTATGTATGTCCGTATGTATGTCCGTATCTATGTCCGTATGTATGTCCGTATGTATGTCCGTATGTATGTCCGTATGTATATCCGTATGTATGTCCGTATGTATGTATGTATGTATGTATGTATGTATGTATGTATGTATGTATGTATGTATGTATGTATGTATGTATGTATGTATGTATGTATGTATGTATGTATGTATGTATGTGTGTGTGTATGTATGTATGTATGTATGTATGTATGTATATATGTATATGTTGGGTTCCACGACTGTAGATTGGTCCTATATAGGCTATGGTCACGGACCAATGACTTTACTAGACGTTAGAGAGACATCTAGCGACGGACTCGGCTTATTTAAGGTTCTGAATTCAGGGGGGAGGGCGGAGACTATCTGATTTTGTTGTTAGGCTAAGGTTGTACTGCTTGTGCAGTCTATAGTCAGATTTCTCCGTTAACCTAAGTATAGTTAAGGTTTGTGCTTATTACACCCTGCCGCGGTGTCTTAGTTTTCTTCCTAATATGCCGGTTGCTGTTAGAAGACTTTTGTTAGTACGATAGTCGCCGAAGGAACTCTGTTGACGACTTTTCCAGCTGGCGTTGGGTATTGTATCAGTTGTGTTTGTTGAATTATACCTCGTAAGACAAGAGTTTTGATACTTTGAGCCTAATTCAGGGGGGACCACGTAACATATGAGGGCTCGCGGGATTTTTTTTTTCTCACGAAATTTGAAGATTTGCGTCGTAGATACGTGTTTCTGTGAAATTTAGAATTTTCGAGGGGCGTGTCAGATACGGTACTCATTCCGGTTTCAGTTGATGTAGCTCTCGAGGTGTTTGGCTTGAAATTGCGAGAATTTTGAAAAATTTAGAATTTTTAGGGGCGTGTCTGCTCTAGAAATTTGTTGAAATTCGGGTGAAAACATGGAAACACCTGTCATGTCTGCACCTTTACTGGTTGAAGACATTTTTGAGATGAACATGGACGAATTACGCGCTGAATTGGAGAAATTGGGGCAAGACACAAAGGGCTTGACTAAAATTCAGATGCAGAAGGCTTTGGTTAAATTCGTAAAAACACCACCTTCGTCACCGAAGGCAGGAATGTTTCTTGAGATGGAAAATTTGCAAGCCAAATTACAGAAAGAAAAAGACGAAATTGAACGCGCGCAGCGTAAGGAAGACCGTGACAGTGAGCGACAGTTTGAATTGGAGAAATTAAATTTACAACTGCAGATGTAACGCTCGTCGGTCCGCTCGTGGGTAACACGGTGCCTTGCCTCGTAATCTGACCCATCGGTCATATCCTCTACTCGCATTTGTGCCACTGGAGAAGAACGTCTCGGCAAAGAGGCTCGGAACAAGGTATATAGCTCTGTAGCGTCGGATCCTGATGCTGCCCCGCCCGCGGTCACCTTGGGGGTAACATCCCGAGCTCCAGGATGGCCAATCCTCGAAACAGGGTTCACTCTTCGGGCAGAGGTCCCTCGCTTAGAGCTCCTTTTCGCGACTGCCAACTTCGCTTTCTCCTCCGCATGATCTGTTCTCTTCCGCACCATGCTACACCGAGCCCCCGACGCGCCGTCACTTCTAACAGGTAATACCTGGCGCTGCCATGAGGTCGGCCATAGAAGGCGACACCAACTCCACTCTAGGGGATTCAACCCTACTCTGTACTGAGACACAACCATTGTCCTTTGTCCGCAACAGGACAGTCAAATTCTTCGTATATGTTTTTCTGGTACCAGGCCTTAAGGGAGACCACCCGTATAGTTCGCTGGGAAGCGAAACTATTTCACAATTCGCGCAACAGCGAAGTTAACCGTAACCAGGAATACGGCGCTTGCCAGGCGCTCGCGTACTTGTTTCACACTCAGTCCCGCGCTATCCCAAAGAAAGGCGCACCTCGTACTCGGAACTGTCGACTCTTTCGCCGCAACAGGCGCCAACGGTAACTGACTTTTGTATCGCTTCTGACTCGCGATTACTGTCCACAGACCAGCATCGCTCCCGTATAGGGGGCTTAAAAATTAGCTAAGGGATACACAACTTCCTTAACTAAATTAACTTATGACTTATGGAACCGGGACACGCTGCGTAAACTAAAGGGAGCAGTTAGGGCAGCTTCGTTTAACCCTAACTTTGCGACTACGAATTCCTCGACCGGGCGGGGAAAACCGTAGTTTCGGCGAAGTAAAGCTTGTCAAGCCTTCACCGTTTGATCCACCAAGGATACTCACTCACAGACGTTACAGACACGGTCGTCTTGGTGCGCTGAGTCGATCGACACCAAGATCGACGGGATCGTATCAAAACTGGCAAAACTACGTACACAGGGAAAATACACGGGCGACGGCCAAAGAATCGCTTTCCGAAGCCCTTCCCAAGGAACAGGTAACTCACTGACACGTATACAAGATAGAACTCGGCGTGACGTTCAATCTGACACTAACTTTGTAGAATTCGTTCCACAAATGACAAAGTTACACTCTTGCGACCGATACGCTTTCGGCCTTAAGTGGACTTCAACCAACACACGTACAAATACAGCCGGTATGGCTAAGCGAACACTCACGACCCTGCTACTCGGTCGACGCAAAGACCAGTAGGTGAAAGTAAAGATATTCGAAAGAGCCAAGTTTACACTGTCATACAATCGCGAACGTATGGAGTCGCGGGTCTCCAACACAGACCTGTACGGGGACGGTCGCTCGCTAGGGCGGCGCCGTCGGCCGTACGCACGTTTTTCCCTTTGCGTACGGTTAGCGAAAGACCGGAAGAAACTCTTCGCGAGTTAATACCGTCTATACACTCACTCACACTCGTTAACTCTCAACAGGTAAGATGTTCGCACAGACCAGACGAACAGTTTGACACCAAGTTTACGTGGATCGGACAAGGATTGACGAAGTTGCCCGGTAAACTTCGACCGTTCTCGGTCGGTCGCCCGGTAGCACGGTAGCAGGCCGCGATGAGCTTTGCGAACCTCTACTGATTTACTGAGAGCCCACAGCTACTATCTCTCGTTAGGCACGGGTGTACCTAGGCAAGACGAACCATCTGACACCAAGATTGAGAGGATCGAACCAGAACTGACACAATTTTCCCGTCGCCCGAAAGCCCGTCGCGCGGCAATCGGCGAAGACTTCGCTACCGTTGCTGGCCTGTACTCGCTAGGCGAAGGCCGGGGGAAAACAAGTTTGCGCGCTTCTACCGTTGAAGCCGTAACCGTCACTGACTAACTCTTCACAGGTAACGTATTCTCCTCGTCGAGACGAACAATAGGACACCAAGATTGAACGAATCGGACGACAGATGACAAAGTTTCTCGGAGACCGGGACGTTCGCTGTCGGCCTTCGCGGCGTCAGGCGAAAGATCAAGAAAATCGGCTGTCCTTTTCACGCGCGAGGCGTCTCCTCCAGACTATACCGTCGAAACCGTAACAGATTCTGACAAACCTTTAACAGGAGATGTCTTCTACTCGTCGAGATGAACTAGATTGTCGCTTAGTTCAAAACGATCCGACCACAGGATACAAAGTTATTCAGTGCGCAACTACTTCGTCCGGGCGACCGCTGGGATAGCACGCGAACAGAACAGCAACGCACTTTCGCCACTCTCAAGGCAAATTTCCTTATTCGGCTCTAACTCTCGAACGGGACGAGCTAGACCGGTTCTCTCGACACTTTCACGGGCAAATAGTATGCACTGCACGATCCGATGCAGGTTTCAAGACGATCAGGTAAGTTTTCACCGAGTACGGCACTCACGGACACTAGGACTCGACGTCGATGCCCCGTCAGGCGCAGCACCGACCTCTCGCCGAAGAGTCGAAAAGGCCCACTTCACCTTCACTCCAACCAGTAACTGTAATTACGCGTCGATCGAGGATCTCCCCGACCGAGCACGTTCAGGATACACTACGCTTGACAGAATTAAGGGTGCTGCTCCCTTACTTAGTTTCTGCCTCTACCCGGCTGCTTACGGGCAACTTATCGTTAGGGTCTCACCGGCGGCGAGATATAGGGACCACTGTATTTCAATAGTATTCTGCTTCGGTATTTCACTCAACACTGACGTAGTCAACGGCAATGGGTTTTACACGATCCGCCTAGGCAGAATGTGCGCCGCCCGAATACTCGTTGCTGGCGGTCGGCCACGCGGGGAATAGAAGGCGCGACGAACTTTGAGCCCTCAATCCAACGCGCGGTCAGAGGCGAACCAACAACCGACGAACACGATATCTTTCTTTCAAAGTACCACTGAATCCGAATCAACGTTCACAGCCAAGCTGGAATGACGAAAGATACACTGAGCGCACGAGGCGTCGATTGTCCGGGCAGCGCCCGCGACACTGGGTGCCGACACGTCCGGGGCGGACGGTGAGGAAGCTTTCAATGCGGTCACCAACACCGCTTTCCGATCGTAGGCAGAAAGGTAACCAGTACTCTAATCAGGCCTAGGTTAAGACGTCTCTGTCGCGGGTTTCACCCTAACCCGTATATTTTAATATTAACCGCTTCCGCGGCGAGGCGCTCGCTGGCGTGGCCGAGGTCCGTAGGGGGCTGAGTCCTACGAGACCGGACCCGTCGCTCAGCAGCAGATGCTGGATCGAAATGTATACGCTATTATTATATGAGTTATCCAGACAAATTTTGTCCTGCCGACATGCAATGGTCACCAGCAAGGAGTCGTAGGGCTGATGACGGCAAGAGCCGAAGTCTGCGCTCTCCTGGCGCGGCGGTTAACTCGGTCGAGGCTTTACCCCAATGGAAAAGTCATTTGTCACAAGAGGAAAGAAACTCGTACACTGCGATTCCCGCTCGCTCGCCAGGTGGCAAGATGTATGTACTGACACAGGTAACTCAAGTTCAACAGACGAGGCCTTACCGCTTATCTACGGTTGCGCGCTCGTCTTGGCCGGCCGTGCAGATTAACCGACGCGGGCCGCCGAGGTAACAATTTCAATGCTAGGTCACACGTACAAGGCACAAAGATCCTCTTGTCTTTCCGGGTACACAAGGATTAGCGCACTAACAGTACCCACAGCGTACGCGATGCGTAGAAGACGTTATGAAATGTCTGATGCCGACGGACTCGTGGCGGATAGGGGGCCGAGTCCTACACACGCCGGAGCCTCGGTCAGACGATGCGGTAACACTGCTTTCTTTTACGCTGTAAGCACTCAGCGGGTCTGATTTTCACACGGCCTAGATGCCAGGAGACAGTTACAAGTAAGACGGGATGAGCCACCACCAACTCTCCCTGGTGCGTCGTAGCGAGGCGATGCCCAGTCGGCCGTCACTCGATCGTCACCGCAGGTAACGTATAACCTTCGCGTGTGCGAATTCGATCCGGATACAATATTTCTCGTCAAATTCACCAGAAAACGTTTGGACACCAACAAACCAACGTAGCAATGTCAATTCAACGTGCCAGGACTGCGTAGAGAGCAATGAAACGAACAGAGTTAATATTCATTGCCCATGGAGTAATCGCCATTACTCCACATATATAGCAGAGCACCGTGTGGCAGGCTTTATTCCACCGGAATATCGCTGTCTGCACGCTATACTTTGGCTTGAAATCAACAATCGGTCTTCCGTATAGAAAAACCGTTATTAATTCGCCAAAAATTTATTTATTATCCGATCTTCACGATCTTTGTTTCTGTCGCTTCCGAAACGACTTCTCCTTAACTTACGCCCTAAATTAAAGCTACCGGACCTACCTAAAATTTATTATAGAATTATTTCTAATCCTGGTTTTGCCTATATAAGGGTTAGAGAGGCGGTTTGGCTGTGTTATACCTTGCCGTCGCTCTCGTCTGCTTCCAACTAAGTCCTGCAGACACTAAACTGTCGGTCGCGCTTTAATAGCGCATATTTTCGTAGCGCATTTCTGCTAGGGGAAATTATGCCTTACCTATCACTGACTCTAACTACACGGTTGGGCTGCTTTAGGAGCGTCACCGTGGCTCCTGCCTGTCTCCAGCTTCAGTTTGACAAGGCAGCCGGTCGGAGTTTATCGTCTTGTGGCTGAAACGCCACACAGATGGAAGCGCAGGCGAGGAAGGAGAAATTGGACATGGACTTTCGACGACTAGAGATTGAGGCGTTAGCTAAGGAAAAGGAGGCTGAGGCCTTTGAACGAAAGAGACAACAGGAGGCTGAGGTGTTGGAACGGAAACTAAGAATTGAGGCGGAAATTTTGGAACGAAAATCTAGAATGGATACGGAAGCACTGGCAGCGAGACTTACTTTAGAGAATGAAGCTAAGAGAATTGAGCTTGAAGCAGCTGAGAAAAAATTGCAGATGGAACTTTCAGAGAAGGAGACGCAGCGGCAGTATCAGTTGCAGATGAAGGAGAGGGGAGGTCCTTTTGATAGATTAGCCGGCGGTTATTTTGACGGATCGAATGAGAACATAGCGGGGATGACTGGACATTCGACGAAATTTAATAGTGCATCGGCGGTGAAATTCGTACCTCGTTTTGACGAAACAGATTTGGAAAATTATTTGATGTCCTTTGAAAAAGCTATGCAGCTTCATGATTTTCCGAAAGATAAATGGTCGTCTTTACTTCATTCGAAATTGACTGGAAAGGCTTTAAAAGTGTTCGGCGAGCTCTCCATAGACCAATGTCGTGATTATGACACTCTCAAACAAGCATTGCTTCTTGCTTACGCCAGGGTGCCAGAATATTATCGAAAACGTTTCAGGGAGCTGAAAAAAGGCAGCCAGGAAACGTATTCCAATTTTGCATTTCGTTTGACAATTCCATTTAGGAGTTGGTTGGACGGTGAAGGTGCTTCGCTAAATTTAGATAAGGCTTTGGAGGTCTTTAAAATTGAGCAGTTTGTAAATTGTCTGCCTACTGCATTGCATCGTTGGGTTGTTGAACGCAAGGTGAAAACACTTTCGGAAGCTGCTAAATTGGCTGACGAGTACGATACGTTGTACAAGCCTCTGAATAAAGATTTCGGTTCGCCTGTAAAATTTGAAAAGGGATGGGCGTATGACTCTGCGTATGCTGGTCAGAGCAAAGGTCAAAATTCTTTTGGTAGCCCTAGGAACAGTAGGAGGTACACTGGTACATTTGGCAATCCTATTTCGTGTGCGTATTGTCATTCAAGGTCCCATGGTATTTCCAGTTGTGAGAAATTGAAGGCAAAGAATCTGGCTCAGATGCATACATACTCCCATGAGGTGGATGTTAATGTTAGCTTAGTGGATGTATGTTCGGGCGACTCAATGATGCACCCTCGGTACAGCCCTTTTGTTAAACCAGGTGTTGTGTACGGACGACAAGGTTTGCCGCGTCAAGTGACTTTGCTAAGAGACTCGGGGTCTTTGCAGTCGGTAATTAGCAGGGATGGGTTCACACCGCACGATTATGTTTTGACGGGTGAGAACCGACTAATACAGGGAATTGTTGGTAAACCAGTTCATGTCCCGATTGTCGCAATAAATTTGGAAAGTGAGTTTGTTTCGGGATATCTGCTTTGTGGGTTGGTTGACAAATTGCCTACTGGCATTAATCTACTCATTGGAAATGATATTGTTCCATCTCCATCGATTGATGTAGCGGGGGCGACTGTGCAGTCGAGCGTAGCAGACACTGGCGCTGTAAACGTTGACGAGCCTTTAGTTAAGTCTACAGATGTGATCGACTGTGTCGACTTTGGTCTAGATAAAGTGTTTGCAGAGGCCGACGATGTTAATGCTGCTGGTTTCTGTGAGAATCTTTATACTCGTGAACGATTCATTGCCTTACAACGCGGTGACGAGTCTTTCAATTGTTTGTTTGATTTAGCGAAATCTCCTAACAGAAAGGAACGTTCGTTTTACGATCTGCAGGATGGTGTGTTGGTTCGTGTTTGGAGTGTCTTGGAGTCGGAAGGTTTTGGTCGAACGCAAGTACTCGTTCCGATTTCATTACGGTCTAAGATAATTCATGTAGCGCACGATGTTCCTTCAAGTGGACATTTGGGAACGCAGGAAACTCTTGATAGAGTCTTGAAGCATTTCTATTGGCCGGGTATTTTTCGGTACGTGCGAGATTACTGTCGTACTTGTCGTGTTTGCCGTCGCTTTGACAAATGCGCTACGAAAGTTCATGCACCTTTGATTAATTTGCCGGTCATTGATAAGTCAATGTCGAGGGTTGAGTTAGACATTCTTGGTCCCTTGGAGACTTGTGATAGTTTTTTGGATTTTGGCAATGGAGATCAGCGAGTTAAACCGCTTGTGCTTACAATGGTGTTGCCTTCCGGTCACGTGATTGCTAGTGACGTTGTGGATTTCTCAGTGCATGATTGTGTAGATGTGTGTCAGGTACATGAGTCTGAGAATGTGTGCATGAGTCTCATGTTTGATAATCCGAAACAGGATCTGATGTTTGAGGTGAACACTTTAGACAGTGATAATTTTGGTTCACTAGAGGATGTTGTTGTGAATGTGGATGTTGTTTCACGAATGAAGAGTGAGTCACCGTTGTCGGTTGTTGCTACTTTGTCGCGTGAGAGCGTGAATGATGTGTTGGTTGTCAAGTCTGTGTTGACTACGGTTCTTTTCCAGACTACTTTGATGAATGACTGGAGTTGTGTTGTCTCTACGGTGGCACTTGTGTCTTTGAGTGTTGGGTTGATTGAAGTTGACAAATTGGTGTTGTCTACCCATTGGTTTGTTGGTACATATGGGGCGAATGATGTTTGGTTGACCAATGAGTTGAGTCATGTTGACAAGGATGTTGATTCTTGTAACAAAGGAATGTTACTTCTGGATGATGTGTGTCGTTGGCATGTATTTTTGGCACGTGCTTTGAGGTCAGATGGTCATGTAGTATCTCATGAGGCTTGTCTGAAAAGCGAAACGGTGTTGCCTATTGAGTTTAGCGATGTTTTCGTTGTGCAAGATGGGTGTTCTTCTTGTCTCTTGCCGCCAGTGGCATTTACGACTTCTTTGTCCGAGGACATTGGTTGTTTACCAGGTCGTGTGTCGTCGTTCGACTTGTTTGAATCTGATTTTTTGGTTGATGAGCATGACTTTTCGGCTGTAGTTGTGTTTCAGATTCTGGATGCTTGGAACTCGGTGATTGGCGTTGGACGTCATCCGCGTGGAGTCTGTGTGCGACCGCAACGAAGGATCGTGAGCGGTGTTGTGCTGCGTTGGATGGTGTCGACCATCTTGGCAGTCTACTGCTTCGGTTGCGAGTGGCAAGGATCGCGCCTTGTTACTCGTATCTTTGGATGGAAGCGAGGACGTGGCTGTTGTGGCCATTCTTCACGTCGGTGTCCCGTGCTTTGGCTGTATGCCAGTGTTTTCTCAAGGTCCTTTGCGAAGCGCAGTTTTCCTTTGGACTTTCGTGAAAGACCTGCGAGCAAGAACGTGTTTTCGGACTTGCTCCGTCGACCGTCAGTGGTTACCACTGAAAATGTTTAGGCAGATCGACGTGCTTCAACGTCTAGAATGTATAGTTTAAATGATATTTTATTGCATTAGTTGTTCGTTAAGTTATACCTCGTGTTTTATGTTCTATATGCGATTATTTGTTTTTCGTTTTATTGTTGAACAGTCGTGCAACTTTTTACTGCATAGTTTAGTTTTAGTTAAGTTAGTTGAGTCAGAAACCCTTCTGGTTTCTGCCTTGCATGGAAGTCCGGGGATATGTTGGGTTCCACGACTGTAGATTGGTCCTATATAGGCTATGGTCACGGACCAATGACTTTACTAGACGTTAGAGAGACATCTAGCGACGGACTCGGCTTATTTAAGGTTCTGAATTCAGGGGGGAGGGCGGAGACTATCTGATTTTGTTGTTAGGCTAAGGTTGTACTGCTTGTGCAGTCTATAGTCAGATTTCTCCGTTAACCTAAGTATAGTTAAGGTTTGTGCTTATTACACCCTGCCGCGGTGTCTTAGTTTTCTTCTTAATATGCCGGTTGCTGTTAGAAGACTTTTGTTAGTACGATAGTCGCCGAAGGAACTCTGTTGACGACTTTTCCAGCTGGCGTTGGGTATTGTATCAGTTGTGTTTGTTGAATTATACCTCGTAAGACAAGAGTTTTGATACTTTGAGCCTAATTCAGGGGGGACCACGTAACAATATATATATATATGTATGTATGTATGTATGTATGCAGCGGCGCCCGCAGGCGTACGCACTTACGCAAGTGCGTACAGCAGCGGCGCCCGCAGACGTACGCACATAGGTAAGTGCGTACAGCGGCGGACAGAAATGGTATGTTTTTGGAAAATTCCTGGTCGATGACTTAAAAAAAAAAAGGTCATCAGTTTTTTCGGCGGATAGAAAAGGTATGTTTTTGGGAAATTGTAGGTTGACGACTAAAAAAAATCTTCAGTTTTTTTGTCGACCGAAAATTTTCCCCTGTTTGCCCCTCCATCGAAAATTTCTGTGCGTACAAGAAAAAAATTATGCGGGCGCCGCTGTATGTATGTATGCATGTATGTATGTATGTTTGGAAATATATATGTATGTATTAATGTATGTACAAATGTCATGCATGTGTGAATGCAGGTATGTAATTATGTATGTATGTATGGATTGTATGTATGTATGCATACATGTATGTATGAAATGAATGTATGTTTCCATGAATGCATATATGTATGCATGCATGTATGTATATATGTATTCATGTTCAATATCTGTTTCAGCTAATAATGGTTCATTAGCTTATGACAAAGTTTACCTAGAAATATCGATTTGCGTTGTAAAAACCCAAAATTTTCACACATTTTAATTTATTTTGAGCACTTCCGGTCATCAAAAGTCAAATTAATTGGAATGCAAAATAGCCAGTCATGCCCTTTATCGAATGGCAATTTATTTCTCTTCAAGAATAAATTATCGATACGCTATAATAGAAAAACATGAAATTTTTACGAAAATAAAATCTATTTTTATATATTTTAATTTATTTTGAGCACTTACGGTTGTCATAAGACAACTCAATGAACATGAAAATGTAGCCCCACATTCCCTCTATAGAATGGTATAATATGTGTCTCTTCATATTAAACGACGGAAAAGATATAGCCGAAAATCTAGGGGATGGTATCAACCCCCCTGGTACCTCGGGTATATCGGATACAACTGTTGAACGGTATCTAGTATCATCACAAATGTTATCTCAAAATGTGTGCAAATGAACCCTCTACAGCTACCTGAAATGTCAAAATTTTATCCCAAACGAAAAAAAGAATTATTTGGGAAAAATCTTGGGGGTGGCAACCACCCCCCCTTTGGTAGCCCGAGGGTTAAAACTTATCCACTATGTTTGCACGCAGGTATTGTACGTTCGTTATTATTGTAAATTTTATGTAGCCTATAGGCCTACGAACGGAATGAAAATTTAGAACTCGGGCGTAATACATCACAAGACCCGGACATGCCACCAAAACCACAAAATTAATTTGAAGCCTATACGGGTCGTGTGCATCGAATCTAGTGGCTACCAGATCGTTTCATCAAACGTATCATGTATTATTCCCCCCCCCCATAGTTGAAACGACCCTTCCGTTTACTTTATTTTAATAATTCTGGATATTTGCGACCATGACATGTTTATTCAAAAGCCCTGAAATGGAACCCCCAAATTTCTTGACTCTACTTCACCTCAGTGCTCCTGTGTATAATTATTCGAGTCTGTGTGCAGACATACACTGACCACAAAACATTCACTGGACATCTGTCTCTCTTGACCCGTTCCTGCTACTCAGGGTGAGAATTGCCGGGGGGGTTGGGGGTTTCGACCCCCCAGTCTTTCTTAGAGCCCCATGTTAAAGTATGTTTTTTACACCCCAATTTCAAGTGGATAATGGTCCAACCCCCCAGTTATTTTTTCACAATTCTCACACTGCTGCTACTACCATTTAATACGACTTAGGGCATTTAGGAGATTGGTGTTCTCCAAGATCTTCGTTCTGCTGACTGCCTTGGTCTATTTGTACCTAGATCACGAATCTCATTAACCCAGGATCGGACTTTTGCTAATGTGAGTCCCTCAACGTGGAATTACTTTCCCTCTGGAATTTTTGGCGCAATTCTGGTAGGAAATTCACCTGCATCTTTTCGCTGCTTGGAGATCTTTATCTTTTCATGGGCCTGTCACGCGTTGAGCGCTTCTGAATGAAGCATGAGAAGCGCTTTATACAAATTAATGTTATGTAATAATAGATTTAGATTAGAAAAATATTGGAGTCTTCGGTTCATTTTGAGATGACCATTAGGCATACCCATCGGAGTTTTAGCAAAATGAAACCCACAGGTGTTAGCCTAAAATAGGTTGTCTGGTCAGTTTCGGAGCCGGACAAAAATTAATGGACTCCATGTGGACATATGGACCTGTAACCAGACGGTGTTGAGTATCCACATCACTTTCAAATGTTATAATCGTCGGTTGTGGCCAATGACACGCGGTGCAATGTGTTGACTGCAGTTTCCGTTTCGCAACTGAAACTAAAACGACATGCGATTCTCGCTTCTGTTCATTCAAAAACTCAACGAACTGTCAATGCTGGCCCACTGTAAATAGTCTGCAACACTCTGGTTCTTGCAGATGATACGTGCAGAATTACTTTCGGCATATCCTCAGTCGAAACTGCAAATAACATAATTATACGAGCCATCGTCAGATTATGCTATGCTTTACATAGGCTATTCGATGAACAACATCACAAATAACTGAACAACAAAACTCAGACGGGTGCATCTCACTAATGTTGAAAGGTCTTCCAGCAATGAAGCTAAAGTGCAGCCGGTGATCAATTTTTCCGCTACGCGCTGGGACTGGAACTTCAAAAGCAAGGATAAAAGGTATGCGTATGTAATTGGGTTGTAGCAAAAGCAGTGATCATAGCGACTCGGCTAAATCAAGTGACATAATTTATGCAATCTGCTCTATAATGGAAATAGCAGTGCTGGCAAAAAGCACACCGAGTTAATGGTCTAATCGAAGCCGATCGATCCACTTCTAATCTAAGATCACGGGGCGCAATCGCTACTTACATGTACGATGCGCTGGGCTACATGACGGAGAATGTTGGCTGTTGAGGAGTCGTGTAGCTGTCGAGTAGTTTTGTGACAGTCTGCAGGAAACCTTTGTAGAAAGCTAAAACCAGAGATCAGTTTACTACAGTAGAGTATAATTCCCGTGTTAATGTTCAGTGCAGGGAAACGAAATTATTAATAGGCCTAGCTGGATGCTATTTTAGTAATAATCTACACAAGTCACGTGTAGTCCTACAGCAACTTTCTACGTTTCAGCTATGCAGCTATGCTACAGCGCAGTATAAACGATTATCATTATCTTGTTATAATAGTCATATTATTACTGCTATCATTATAATTATTATCCTATTATTGATATTATTATTATTATTATTATTATTATTATTATTATTATTATTATTATTATTATTATTATTTTACCATAGATATACTATAAATGATCAATATGGATTCAAAAAAATTAGCCTATGAGTAAAAATTATTATTATTATTATAGACATAGTAGACATAGACATAGTTTTATTGATCCCAACAATTGTACATGTATGTTTAACAAAGTATAGATATAATTCACAATAAGAAAATACTCAAAGTGAATAGGTATTATAAGAGTGAGGGAGCAAATAGGCACACCAAAAGGGACAAGTCCCGCTAAGCAGGGGCCTAATTAACAAAGTGAAGTGAGAAAGTGAAAGCTGAAGGGAGTATTTGAATGCAGAGATATTACTTAACTAGGGAAAGAAAAGAATTATTATAAAAAAAACTAATGTAATAAACACTACATGAAAAGTTCAGAGAAGGAACAAAATAAAAGCAAAAGCAATCAAACAATCAAATAAATCAGCACTAGCATGGGTAACCCCTCATGCTATTAACAGAAAAACATTACATAATGTTTACACACGTAACAAGTGTTTAAAGTGAGTTAAGTTAGTAGCCTTACGAATGTGAATCGGAATTTTATTCCATGTGACAGGGCCTTGGAATTTAATGGAAAATTTCCGAACATTTGTTTTTGCAAATATAATACTGAAGTCTCTATTACCTCTAGTGAGTCCAGGATGCAATGCAGGGGAGAAGTAGGAAGCAAAGGAAGAAGGGAGGAGGTTATTGATGTATTGATACATAAATTGAGATGTCTGTTCAAATCTAATCTGCTTAATATTTAGGAGTTTATGCTCAGCAAATAGGGGACCAGTATGACAGTTAACAGTGGATTTAGTGATAACTCGTATGGCTTTTTTTGCAAGGTCATTAAAACATGGAGATGGGTATCATAGGTAGAAGTCCAAATTAAATTAGAGTAACTAAGGTATGGATAGACTAGGGTGAAATATAGATTGATAAGCACATGAGAGGGAAGCAAGTAAGAGACTCTCTTTATAATACCTATACTTTTGGAAATCTTTTTACTTATTTCATCTATATGGACTTTCCATTTTAGGTGTTGATCAATATGAACGCCAAGGAATTTTGTCGTGTATACTTGAGGAATAATTTTGTTGTCAATAAGCAGCTCATTATTTGTTATAGGTATTGGTTTTTTATTTTAACGAAATATGATATAATTAGTTTTAGATAGGTTTAATGAAAGTTTATTTGCCTTGAACCAATCACTAGCTGATATTAATTCATTATTGACTAGCTGAAGAAGCTGATCATAGGAAGCATGCGATAAAAATACATTAGAATCATCTGCAAATATAATATAGTGTAAGATGGATGATGAATTTGGGAGGTCATTGATATAGATTAAAAACAGGAGAGGACCAAGGATAGAGCCTTGAGGTACTCCAAATTCTATAGTTTGAAAGTTAGACAATTTTCCATTACAAAGCACCTGCTGTAGACGATTGCCCAAATAACTACTAAGCCATCGAAGTGCATTATCTCTAATACCATAGTGTTCAAATTTATACAAAAGTATTTTGTGGTCCACAGTATCAAACGCCTTTGCAAGGTCAAGGAAGATACCAATTGAGTATTCATTATTGTCCATGGCCTTGGTAATTTTGTCCTGTATATCAATCAGTGACATGGAGGTAGAGTGACCCGGCTGAAAGCCATGCTGAAACGGATATAATATGTCCTTATGCTTTATGTATGAAAGTAATCTGTCATACATTACTCTTTCAAATAATTTGGAGAAAAAAGGTAGTATAGAAATGGGTCTGTAATTATTAATTTCATTTTTGGCACCTTGTTTGTGAATCGGGAGAACTTTGGCAAGCTTGATTTCTGATGGAACAATACCATTTTTTAGTGAACAGTTAATCACTTCAGCCAGCGGACTGGCAAGAAATTCCATTACCGGTGATAATATCATAGGATTCAAATCATCAGTGCCAGAACTGTGAGTCGATTTAAGAGAGTTATTAATTGCTAATATTTCCTGGGAGGTAGTTGAAAGTAGGGCAAAGGAATTAGAGGAGGATGGGTGGAGATAGTCTTGAAAGCATTTCTCAGATGGGGGGATTTTGGATGATAAAGATTTCGCTAAGCCTGTAAAATATGAGTTGAATTTTTCAGCCATAACTAAAGGGTCATTCGTTAAATTTCCATCCAGATTAATTTCATGAATAAGTGTGTCCTTCTTAGCTGACTTAATTACTGTTCTAATAACCTGCCAGGTTTTTTTTAATGTCCTTACTATGTTTTATGAATTCACTTCAATAGTAAGAACGTTCTATATTTGTACGAATTAATTTATATTTGTTACGGTAGGTAGTAAATTTGTTTTTATTTTCAATGGTAGTTTTTTTTATATATCTAATGTATAGTGTTTCCTTTTTTGGTAGATTTTAATAGGCCTCGTGTCATCCATGGTTGGTGAAAGGTATTGCTTTTTGAGATTTTAATGGGCTTAAGAGGAAAAGCTTCATCATAGCTTATCCTGACCATTTTCAAAAACAGATTATAGGCCTATGCCATGTCCGGTTCATTTTCATTACACAAATGCAAAACTGGATTCCAATCTATGTTAGATAAGTTATTTCTAAAAGTAGCAGAGGTTTCATCAGTGAAATTTCTCTTCATTTCAGTCTTACCTATGTTATGCAATGTGTGAGAAACATTGTTAGTCCAGGTTATTATAGGCAGGTGATCAGATAATTCTGAAGTTATTATAGCAGAGTCAATAACAGAATTAAGAGAGTTAGTTAATATTATTATTATTATTATCATCATTATTATTTCATTCCTGTCATTATTTGGCCTATTAGGCTATTACCTATCATCGTAACATTATTATTTAATATTATGCCAAATATAACCTGCGCGACGGACTGATATTACTGGTATTAGTCGTATTACTGGTTGCATGAAGCTGGTAGTCGACTATCTCAGCGGATGATAGCCATAACTCACTGCCTAATAAGTCTCAACAGATAAGAGCAAAATATAAGAGAATTTCAAGAAATAAGAATTAACATTTATTTAAGTAATTGGTTTTCAGTAATCTGCGACTGTAAGTATGAATGGCGTTGATTGGATGAATGAAACCAAATCTACGTTCTGATCATATAGGTGTTCATACTCAGATCATTCCTGCATTCGTCTAGTGATGACTCAACTCGTTCAGTGCACCTCAGGTGATGGTTAGCTGTGGAACATTAAGAGAAAAAGTAAAAAAGTTCAGCTTTAATTATCTTTCAATAACGCATTTATTAATTTTAGGATTCTTATGGCTAAGTAAAGTCGAGTTAAAGCCTCTTGCATCATAATAAAGAACTTACGGGAGGCGTCAGTTATCTAGTTCTTTGTCCATTGACTCCACTTCTCCAAGTTATTGCCCCAAAAGCGGCAACAAAGACTATGAAAAACCTCAGGTCTTATATTCAGATTGATATGGACCGGTTGGAGAACTTGAGTCAAGTAGGCTAATGACTAGGAGACGCGAAAGAGGAAGTTGTCTCTGAAGTAGTAGGCCTATACAGGATCTGCTAGTATGGGGATATAAATTATCTGGTGACGCGTCAATTATGGATAGATACCCAACAACTCACGAATGAAGATTTCAAGATAGTCTGACATTAGCCTAACTGGGTGTTCGTAAAAGCGCTTCACAAAAGCATAATCTTCAAAAGACAGGCTAATAAAAACCGCGTTATTCTAAAGCGTAGATCAATTGGAAAGATACCTGTAAGTTTTTTCAAATTGACGGACATTCATAATTATTATTGTTTTTTATCTACCTATGGTTATCTGTTTATCTTCACTTTCCTCTGTCAGTTTCTGTATTTTGTCTTCGAATTCAAATTCCCTGTACGTCCAGTTTGTCCTCTCCTGTTCCATAGAATCTAAAATAGATAAAACGAGATTAATGTCCTGGTTTAGCAATAATACTCATAAACTCAGTTCCTTCGTCAAACCATAAGAGGTTACCTACTCTAATCGGAGTGGGACCGTGATTTTAAGATTTCTGCAGCCGCAAAATAACCGGATTTTTCACGTTCTGTATCCTAGCATATATGTCATGAAAAATTGGTGATTCTATAATTATTGTGGTCAGGTTTCGGTTAAAATCCAGTATAAAAGGTCTGAGACAGGTGGACACTTACACGGCTACCGTGAATGATGCTAAGCATTGGAGCGGCTGCAGATTTAAGGAGAATATACAGAATCAGGATATGGCTTACGTGGATGTGTCTATTTCAGATTTTAATCAAGGGTATTGCGCGGAAATTGAAAGAAAAGCAAGTATGGTCGAAGAGGTAGGGACACGATCTGTGGTGGAACTGAAAATACTCGGAATATATATAAAATATTGCACTGCGCTTATGACATGGGTCGGCTGCAGATTTAGCAGATTGATCCTGATGGGAGATTAATAATATTGTTCATGTAGATAGAGTCAAATCAGCAATAGAGCGAGGTTTTGGGGTTTCAAGGTTGACATTAACTAGGAAATATTTACTGTGTGAGAATATGGCTACAGCCGTTAGACTCCACAATATCATTTGCCATTGAAGTCGGGTCTCAGTAGCCTAAGACTAGAACGTTAGAACTGACCGCATGAAGGGGAGATGGTTGAAAGTCAAAGCTCTAGCGCGAGGATCATAGGGAAGAGGGTTCGATATTGACTTGCCACTACAAGGTTGACTGAGACTGCCAATCCATAAGGAGTGACCTGGAATGAGCAACAGGACCGAGGAGGGAGTCTTAGAGACCACCATGATACAGTACGGTAGAATAATTATTCTACTCCTGTTCTCAGCATCTGGATCTACTACATCATGTAATCTTTCTCTGCACTTGCAAATTTAGATTAATTGACGATCGCAATTGTAATCGTAATCGCAATCTCGAAACTTCTACAGCGCCCACTAAGCGAAGTCGCGTGAACCAGCTTATTCACAAGCGCGTTATAAGCTTAGTCACAATAATAATTGTCATTATGATAATCGCCATCATCGTCGTCATCCTCTTCATCATCATCGTTAGGCTAGGATCAGGATTGTCTTTGCTTTTGCACTCTTAATGCTGCCAATTATATCGAGAAAAAGCTCAATCCAGACTCAGCAGTCCGGATGACCTTTACGATTCAACTTATGGATTTTCAAATCATTTATCTGGAAATCTTTCTTTCATTGTAACATTGGAGCGTTTGTTGTAACATTAGAGCGTTTGTTCTCTGCCAAATAATGGCTCACTCACTCACTACACTTTAAAAATTTGCAATTTAATATCGTAGGCTACGCTTTATAAAATTCTCAATATTAGAGATTGTTCTAAAACACTTTCTCGAAATTTGCAGCATTGTTCATTTATGAGGTTAAAATTGTGTCGGGGTGGTTACCTTGGATGTACCATAGATTTCCCATGAGTAGAAAATTCAACACGAGGCTGGCCAGAAAGGTGTTTATCAGTAAACGCTGCGAACATCCTGAAAGCAGTCGTTCCATTGAACAAAGGTCAATCGCGTCAGGCATTAAACTGCGACGTAAGTACAGTAGTAAACGCTCTTTGAGGTTAAGTGAATAAATTGCAGCTTTGTGAGTTCCATTGTACCGTGTTATTATAGGCCTACGCAAGACACCAACTAATAGCACAACAAAATGAAGCCGACCAAAACTAAGCTACTCTTAGATCAGTGGGCAAAAGCGGGCATATCTTGCGTTTATAAAGATAGCTCACTTGTAAACTAAGAGGGTTAGAGGGACAGATAAATAGAGAGAGTGAATGTGAGGAAAAAGTGCCTCCAACTTTCTAAGAGCCTCAATTATTGACTTATCTAAACTTGAGCAAGTCCTATTTTGATTTAATTTTAGTAATTAGTCCTACTTAAATGCTTCTCATCTGCTCCAATAATTCTACATGTAAATATCATCGACAACAGCCGTCTTACTACATTGTGAGCCTACACACTACATAGGCCTACCGTCTGTTATCAGTGATTCTTCATTAAGGAGCCTACAAGTAGACGCGTGGAACATTTTTCCAGGCTCCTATTATGTACCGCTGCTTTGCAAAATCTTCTACCAGCTCTGCTTTTGAATAGATTAAATAATTAATTACTTCGTGTAATTATCATTAATTACTTTATTCATTCATTCAATTTTTAATTCATTCAGAAAATTGCATTGATTTATTTCTTATTCGTTCCAACCTTTCCTCGATGTAAATGGTCGCCTTCTTTGTGGAACCAGATTCGGATGCACTTGTTGCCTCTGTTGTTCCAGCTGTTGCTGTTGTTGTTGTCTCTGTTGCCGGTGTCGTTGCTGTTGCTGAGTCTGCTGATGCTGCTGTTGTTGCTCCTGTGGTTGTTGTTGCTCTTCCTGTTGCCCATGTTGTTGCTCATGTTGTACTTCCACCTGTTCCACCTCATCCAGGGTCTGTTCCGTCAACGGATTATCCTCTTCCACCGTCGCATCAGTCGTCGTCTGAGTTGACTGTACAGCCACCGATCTCCCTCTGATCGGTGGATGACTCTCTTCCATCCAGTCATCCACAAGCGACGCAGCTGCGTATATCTCCAGGATCTTTTCCAGGAGGAAATTCCGCGGTAGACTGGAGAATCCTCCGCTGGGAACCTGGAACCGATTCCGACAGACTGGACAGGAAACGCTGTCACCGGCTGCTTTCCCTTTTCCATATCGTTGTAGGCATCGGAGACAGAACGTATGACCGCAACACAAGACTCGGGTGTCGCTCAGTAATTCAATGCAGATCGTGCATTGAATTAATTCACTGATGTCTTCCTCTAAACTCATCAATGTCATCACTACGAAATTCAAAACAAAAGAGAGCTACACTGCAATAATTGCATTGTTGGGTAGATAATGACGAACAATTTTTTCTTTATTTCTCTCGTATTTTCCCATTTTGTCATTAATTTTTAATTCCATTATCATTTTTAGCCCCAGAGGTAAAAAGAATTCCTTAGGATACAAACCAAACTAAAACCGGACGATTATCATTATTATTATTATTTTTATTAATGTTATTATTTTATACTAGGCTACGATTATTACTAGTAGGCCTGTTTTTACTCTTAATAATTATTATTATTATCCCTCTTATTATAATCAATATTTGTGATTATTATTATTATTATTATTATTATTATTATTATTATTATTATTATTATTTTTATTATTATTATTATTATTATTATTATTATTATTATTATTATTATTATTATTATTATTATTATTATTATTAATCAATTTATTGTTATTATTATTATTATTACTGTTGCTGTTGTTGTTGTTGTTGTTGTTACCGCTGCTCGGTTTATTGGTCTTATTCCAAAATTGTAGTCAACGGAAGATGAACCACACAGAGATGAATCTTAACTTTTCATAAAATGAATATTTACCTTCTGCTGTGGTCTCTGTCTACGTCGCTTGATGTCACTTTCGAATGCTTAGACGACGATACACAATCCTTCAAGAGTGAAGACGGTTATGATGACTACCGCAGTCTAATTTAACTCCATGTATTCCCAGGAAGGTTTTAAAGGCCTACACACCATGCAGTCCCTCGCAGATCCGACGTTGTTTAAAAGACAGTATAAGCCTACTCCTGAAATTATTTAACACATCATGCAGTAACATTACAAGACAGATAGGCCTAATGATGTCCCTAGGATCTTCCTTCTAATGAGACACTGTATTGAAACGTGTCATTCAGACATTGTTGACTAAGTGTAATGAGGATTAGGCCTAAGCTTACATGAACGAAGTTAGGCACGACATTATTGTTGTGCCTAGCGTCAAGAGATAACGGTTGAATTATTAATCCGAAGCTGTTTCTGTTGCTTGACGCCAATGTTTATGCAGCTGTGTCAATAGTGAAGACAGATGTGAAGCACATTGATCGGAGAGGTCAGAGGTCATAACGACAAATTTTGTCATTATGTGCAGCCACAATCCTCTGATCTTAAATAAACACGTGCATGATTATGCATAGACATTAGATCCATAATTATAGGCTACATGTATATATATATACATGTACATGTAGATAGTAGATATATGTAGATAGTATATTGAATAAAGTAAGCTACTACTGATATCTTCAGTTGCACTTCTTATAACAATGGACTATCCATCTGTAAGAATTTTGAATTAATGTATTAAACCTATAATGGTTATGTGGTCCAGAGTAGGTTTTGAAATAGATATGGCATGTTTGTCCTTAAGGTTTTTAAGGCTTACCTATCACTGCACGCATCAGCAACAAAACCTACTCTGGGTCGATTTATAGGCATATAATAGGCTGCTGATAAGAATACAAGTCTTCTTTCCCTTCAAGCTAGAATTATTTCCTCTGGCGAGGGGTCAGCCACTCGGATCCTTCTTCTCCACTTGTCTCTGTTTCCAGTGTCTTCTTTCTTCATTTTGAGCAGCTTCGGGTCTTGTTGTATCACGTCCTCCCATCTTTTCTTCTGTCGTCCCCGACTGCGTCGACCAGCTACCCTCCTCTTTTCTCATTACATGTCCATACCACCGCAGCCTGGTCTCCCGTGCTTTGTCAGTGATGCATGCCACACAGACCTTTTTCCTGATGTCCTCACTTCGTTTCATGTCCTTCAGTGATATTCCAAGCATCCATCGCAGCATTCTCATCTCTGTTCTTTCCAGCAAACCCTCATCCCTTTTCGTTAATGCCCAGGTCTCTGACCATATAGCATTACTGGCCTTATCATTGTCTTGTAGATTTTCCCCTTGAGGCGAGTCGGCATTTTAAAGTCGCACAGCACTCCAGGACCTGATAATTCTCTCCACTTCTGCCACAAGGAATACAAGAGTAGGCCTAAGTATTGCAATGACTTACTCTTAGGTGTTTTCATAAATGCGCTCCGCACTTGGAGCGATATCCCTACGCCTCTCACCCTAATTAGTTTAACTAACATCTCGTAATTTAAAATCACATTTTCAGTCTCATCTGATCGCCTAGAATCTCTAGATTCCCTAATGGCAGCTAAAATTAAAAAAACTTAGATAACTAGCCAGGAGTTTTTTTTATCGCACAATTGTGTTTGCTAGCTCTGCTTAAATTAATTTTTGCTAGGCCTAGGCTCTACATGTGGATCACTGGCGGAACCCAGGTTTCTTAGCGTTGTAGCCCTAGTCTTAAAGATCTTTTGTTGATAAGTGTGTTTTTCACTGTTTTATATTTTCGATGACATTACTGTCACTGGGGTACAAATAAATTTATGGTTACCGGTATGTAGGTTGCGTGCAAAACCATATATTATATCCAGGCCTTGTCTAGATAATCATCTAATCCATTTTGCCTCTAGAACAGTGTCCAAAACATCAACAGAAGATCGTTTCAAATGAAACATGACTTTGTGTAAACGTATAATTATGCGATCGGCATTCAAACCGGCTTCCTCGTCCATCACAATGCACAATGTTACACATGTATGTCAGCGTAACGATTAACCTACACTGAAGGATCAAATCAGACTAGGTACCGTAATTTGTACAATGCATATTATAATTATATAAATAAATAGGGCCTATATAGTGTAATCTAGTTGTTAAGAGAAGGCTATTTGTATGGAAAACATGAAGGGAAAGTCATTCAAAGAGTTTATTTACACATCAATTAGAACGGTACTCACTACTAACAGGTCTATAGTTGACCAAAATTAATGCAAAAACGGAAAACGAAAGCGCATTTATGCTAATATCGAATACAAGCGTCTTCCACGATGATGGAGACTCACACTCTAAGTAGAACATGACGACCATCATGAGTCCAAACAAAACCATTAGGCCACACAATGGCACACAAACCTACGGTAAGTCGACCCGGACCACCATGAACTACTCTTACGGACAATCCTTTTGACTCTACGCAGCGCTTGTGAATAAGCCGGTGTCCCGCGCTTGGCTTTCGAGTGGCGCTTTAGAAATTAGGAGATTACGATTACGATTACGAACTAAGACCGATCCTTTATACCAATAGCCTGTCCTTTAATCTAAAACGGAGTGCGCCTATTTGACAGTTTTATAGTCTTCAACTCTATTGCAACTCTGCAGACCTTGAAAGTCTTGATCAAATTCAGTTTGTCAAATAATCTGATAGACATCAGAGGTGGGGTAGGATCCAAGTGAGTAGATTCACTATTGAAGTCTTCCAACTGTCTAGAGTCTAGACAGAAACGGTAAGCTATCGAACGCAATTATTGTCTTCAACTCTATTGCAACTTTGTAGACCTTGAAAGTCTTGATCAAATTCAGTGGCAAATAATCTGATAGACATCAGAGGAGGATCCAAGTGAGTAGATTCACTATTTAAGTCTTCCAACTGTCTAGAGTCTAGACAGAAACGGTAATCGATCGAACGCAATTATAGACTTCAACTCTATTGCAACGCCGATATTTCATGCAACTGACCGCGCATTGCGAGACACTTCGTGATACATGTTACAGTAGGTCCCAACAGTCGTTGCATAAAAATCAAGCCGTAGACAATCATTTCGCGTTAAACACCATAATTCGTCCATTCATCCACTTCTTCCTCGTTGGACCCCATTCATTGTCGGCAACGTACAACAAGGTCTCGCATTCATTCAGAACAATACCGAACGGATGTTGCAATCCTTGCTTCGTAGAAAGGAGTTCCCTTTGAAGCTTCAGCTGCGAATCCAGCAGAAGAATTCTCTTGTTACCACTATCCACCACTAATACATTTCCAAACCTGTCGACAGCGAAATCACGTGGAAAATTCAATTGACGAGCTGCTGAGCCTTGTTTTCCAGCATAGGACTTAATTGTTTGTCCATTTGCATTTATCATGTCAATTCCGTGTACCGGATCATCGCCTTCACCATAACTGACGATGAAATTACCTTTGGATATCGGCACAGCTTTTATCAGACGGGATTCGGAGATGTCTGCTTTCATTCTGATTTCGCTGATTATTTCGCCATAGGTGGAATATATTAGAATTTTTCCTGAGTAGTCCCGCACAGCAAAGACGACATTGCAATCGTTTGTTACGGATATCATACCCGAGGCAAGAGCTTCCACTGGCCACTGATCCAGCATTTCTCCATCTCTGTTGAATCTGAAAATGTATCTACTCCACGTAGAGACAAAAACTTGTCCATTCTTCGGACAGACTCCCATTCCAGCCACAGTGGATGATGGTATCGTGGTCCAGTTGCTTTCTTTGGTAACTGAATATGCATCTCGTAGTTTCAATTCACCGTTTGTTGAATTTGCAATCAGCAATTTGCCATCGATTAACGTCATAACAGCCGCTGCTCGACTCGCCGCTGGCTGGAGTTCATAGGTTTTGGACAATGTCAGATCGTACACGCGTTGAAGTTCATCTAGAAATATTTATGAATACACGACACAAATAAGACAAAAAGGTGGGTGTAGAACAGTGCTTTAAATCTTTTTTGGGGATTTGACATTTTTTACCAGGAAATATTTTGACGAAACCCTAACATTAGCAATAAAAGGCTAATTGGTTTGAGGCCCTTGCGAAGTACTTGCGAAGCTGACTAATACAGATTCCGGCTGTGGCACAGTTATGAGTAGGCTAGTTGTATTTCTTTCAAGCATAGGCGTAAGAGACTGGGTGGTTAGGGGTACGGGCTTTCGAGCAAATGCTCCTGAGAAATATAAAGCAAATTACTTGAAGTTCAAACTCATTAGCACGCCACATTAGCCTATTCTCCAGCTCCTATTCGTCCGAATCGAGTTAGCAGCTAATAACTCATAAATAACGAAATTCGCGAAAAAGTTACTAGTTGACGGTAACATTTAGTTAAATGAGGGAAATTCGATGCAAATTCACAAATTGAAATTTTCCCCTAAGTCGCGACATTTCGCGACATTTCTGGAAAACTCACGGCATTCAAGCCAAGTGCCAAAGCTCACGGAATTTACGGGTTTCATGGCTTCAGAAATGTCTACTCTCGCTAGTAGTGTACCAATGATCATTATGACTATATAATATATTATAATATTACTATATATTATGACTATGCGACACCTCCCAAGCTGTTCTCAATTTCACAAACTGCTGAAGACTTTTTTCGCTTGATCTCGGTCGGAAGCGCCTCTGAGTAGATACCTTGAAGGGGCGCTATATAAATTGCGATTGATTGATTGATTGATTGAAGTTTGAATTTTGCAATGTCTCACCCCTACATTTTTCTTTGTTTACTGATAATAAATAGACGAATTTTTCCATCAGTCAGAGAATAGGTAGATCAACGTGGTTAAAGTTTGTAGCATTGGACAATAGTAACATTGTAAGATGTAGCAACGAAAAACATATAGGCCTAATTTTTACTATGGGTAGGATCTTTATTGTCAATTTATTATGAGCATTTGAGAATAACGCACAACCGAACACAAGTTGCTGTAGACTCATTAGTTCCTGGAAATGTCTTGCGGTGCCTCTCAACAGCAGTACTTGTAATAGAATTTGTTTCTGCTCTTCTTGGTGACCGAGAACATCATTCAATGAATCGGCAGCATGGTGGCCGACCTTGAGACTCAGCTCATATTAGAGCACTAACAAATTCAGCATTGTGCTTCCAAGTGCTAGAATGAAAGACCAGGAAATCCTCTGACATTCTAATTGCCACAAAAATCTGCAAAGTATGTTGTGACTCAAAAGTCACAGAGTTGCATCGTTTGCAATAGTGCCATGTCCAAACAGTTCAAAAAGCCAAGGACATTGTATCTCCTTACTTAGGACTGTATCCAGTGCTTCCTTCGTATCCTGAGGAACCATTTTATTCTGGAAAAAAGTAGTCCCAACATGGGATTTCACATTTAGATGCTACAAATGGCCATCAAATGACTTGATTGCTGGATCGGCAGCTGCTTCTTTGCTCACTGTAATCTGTATGCATGCACTAAACTCATGCACCGGGAAAATTAGTCTACCAGTTTAATCTGATTCGTCATATCTAGATGTCTAAAGCGACTAAAGAAAGCTATATAAAAATGATGTGACATACAGTTTCATACAACTCCATCAAGGCCTATCAATTATTTTCGTGGCAATGAGGTCGACGTCAAGAGAATTTCAAAGGCATTTGACCATTAATAATCTGATAAACACAGTCAAAAATTTAAGACTCATAACGTTGATCGAAATTAAACACCATATGGGTCTGGCCTACTCACTAATTCTCTTCTTCAGTTCTTTGATCACCAGGTCGTCTTTTCTCTGTTTATCTAATACAAAAAAGCAGCACCCAAAATAATTGCAATTGTACAATGTACATTCATATAGCGCCACTTCAAGAAAACTCAGAGACGCTGATACCAAACCACAGTCGAAGAGAATGGTTTCAAACGCTTGCAGAAAAGGGGGCAAAGAGAGACAAAAAGTTCATTACGAGGACTAATACGTAAGCTTAATTCATTCCAGAATGATGTACCGACTATAGCAGCTTTTATGCAGCACTGTGGAAGATACCCCAAGATAAATCGGAGCTTGTACTGCATTAATACGCATTAGCATTAGGATCTCAAACTCAATACATTTACATGTATGTTATTAGGTCAATTAAAATTATTCTTCTCCGTTTGGTTCCCCTTCAATAATACTATTATTCCTTCGATGACCGTTCATAGCAGTGAATTTCCTCTCAGCGTGTGTCCAATCATCTTCTTGTAGGCCTATATCTCATTTAATGCGTTTATCAGAGCACTTTCGTCTCCTATCTTTCGCATTACTTCAGTCGTTATAATTAGGTTCCATCCCACTGTTTTTCAACATTCTTCTCTTGTCGAAGACGCAATCGCCGACTCAGATCCTATACGCTATAACGTGTTTGTAGAGTTTGAATGATATTCCATGTGTGTAAATTTGCAACTATGATGCATCCCACAATTATACTGCACCTGAAACAATTATTAGCCTACCAGTTTCATCCTATTCGTCGTTATTTACACTGTGTTCGGTTAACAAGCAGCCCTTTCAAAAAAGTGCCATAACTCGGTCAAAACTTTTAGGATTTGTTTTAAATTTTAAACACAGCAACAGTGACCATATTTACACGAGATTCCAAAGTCGTTTGCAAATATTCGCGAGTTTGTCAAATTTATGAGCGTCTAAAATGCAGCATCAAAAAATTGAACTTTCCACACATGGAAAACCTGAAGGGAAGTGAAATTTAGCTATATATGATGCTCAAAATGTCCTCATTGTTCACGGACACACGACCGTAGACGTAGACGCTACTGTTTGATGGTCCGGTCGACGATAACCTGGTCAAACATCTGCCACTCTTCAATCAGACGCGCCCTACGCCCTATACGGTTATCGATGCCATGAATATGCGTTATCGAAAAACGCGCTTCTCCAGTAAATGCACCTGGTACTCCGGATCGTGGTCTGGACTACTAGGCGGCCACAGCTGCGGGATATGAAGCCGAGTGTCTCCCGGGACAACTACGCCTACGGTCGTGTGTTCGTGAACAAGAAGGACATTTTGAACACCATAAAATATATATCTGAATTTCACTTCCTTTCAGGTCTCCATGTTGGAAGTTCAATTTTTCGGTACTACATTTTAAACGCTCATAAATTTGAAAACCCCACGAATATTTCTAATCGGTTCTAGGATCTCGTGTAAATATGGTCACTGTTGCTGTTTTTAAAATTTCAGACAAACCCTAAAAGTTTTGACCGAGTTATGACACTCTTTTGTGAGGGCTACTTTTTAACCGGACACAGTGTAGATGTCTAAAGCGACCAAATAAAGCTACATAAAAATGTGACATAATGTTTTATACAACTTCATCAAGAGCATTTCAAAGGCACTGGCCCATTAATAGTCTGATAAACACAGTTAAAAATTTAAGACTCAAAATATTCATCGACATTAAACACCGCATTGGGTTTAGCCTACTCACCAATAGTTTTCGTCAGTTCTTTGATCAGCAAACGGTCTTGTCTCTGCTCAACTAATACAAAAAGCAACAGCATCTATTAGTTCCATTAAAATTCTTCTCTTCCTTTGGTTCTCTGCCTCTTGGCATTAGTTCTGAAATGTCTTAATGTTGGACCTCTTCCTGGGAGATCTATATGTGCGAAGGACGAGGACACGCTTCGGGGTCGCGCTTTTTCAACTGCAGCTGGCCCCCGCTGCTGGAACAGTCTGCCTATCAGTTGCCAACTCAGCTGAGGCCTTCAAAACTCGGCTGAAGACATATAATATTATAATATATTTTCTAAGGCGTACCTTTGACTGAATATATTGCGTTTGTGTTTGTAGAGGCACCTTTGTAACGGCATGTGCTGTGTTACGGCGCCATAGAATTTGTCGTCATTATTATTAGTAGTAGTATTATTCCTAGAACTTCATGTATTAGGCCTATCCACTTGTCATCAATCAGACCAGCATCATCTGTCGTTGTCTTTCTTTTATTCGATTCTCCGTCGATTATTCTTCGATGACCGTTCTTAGCACTATCTACATCTCTCTCTTCTTAAGACCTGTTTTTCTCTAGGCGTTATCGCACTGCGAACAAATCCAACTCAGTCAGAACCGTAGAAAAATGTCAAAGAAAAAAAAACGGCAAAAAACCAAAAACGACGCACTCTAACGCAGGCAGCCACAAGCGGCGTCACTCCTATTCGCTACTGGATGGCCTCGGCTGTGATCGGCGCTATAGAAATTACCAATTACATTACATTATCCAATCATTCCCATAACTTCATTATTTTGTTATCTACATGGTATAATTTGTCACCATCTTTATCCATATCCACATGTCAAAAGCCTCCATTCTGTTTCTTCTTCGTTTCTCAATGCCCGTATCTCTGACCCATACAGCACCATACTCTACATCAGTGTCTCTTTAATCCTCTTCTTCAGATTTTTGCTTATTCTTCTTCTGTCCTCTACGAGAATGCCTCGTTTCCAAGTACTGTCCTCCTTTTCATCTCATTGTGGCATTCGGCATCTCTCGTGATCAAACTCCCTAGGTGATAGAATTGTCTTTCTTGTTCTATTTCATTTTCTCCATTAAGATAATACCCATACAAACCTAGTTCCTGTGGACTTTTACTGTCGCAATACCAGAATAGCCTTGTTTAGGCCCGGATTTCATCGAATTCTATACATATATTGGGATCGCATGATCAAATACCGGAATTAAACCCTTTAGGTCCAATTAATTTGCTAAAAAGGCTTCACATTATACAAAACCAATGTTAATCCGATTTCAACTTAATTTCCAAATGAAATGCTGAAATGACTTGAGTCGTCCAGAGGCGGCGAGATAGGTTCTGCCACCCCATCCCAGCTACAATCTGTCTCGCCGCCTCTTGACGACACTGAACCGATTCAGAACCGGTTAGGGCTGCTGCGCGGCAAATCAAGTTCGGTGGAAGCAGGCTTAAAACCTCTCTGCGACTGCGGAGAGATGCAGACAATGTCTCTCATCGTTAATGACTGCAGAATAACTGGTTTTCTGGTGGACTGTACGCTCTGCATATTGCTGATGACGATGCTATGCGCTGAATAAATAATACTTGAGTGACGCGCAATGCGATAAGACGCTAGAACTTGCCATGCTAGACTGGATCGCCATGGTGAGTTGTCACGACTCTACCTCCAGAGGTTCTGGTTGTAAAATCTCCCAAGGCAATCACCTCCATCTCGGAGTCTCGGTTCCTCGTTAAGACACCCACCAATCAATCTAATAACCTTATTACTCAAAGCCTCCAAAGCAACTGATTAGCGGACTGGATATGTTGCTTTTCTCAAAGACGTGTGCGCCGTATTTGGGTTTGTTGGAATCCTTTCAATGTGTTTTGAAAACCGCTAGGACATTATTTACCAATTATAAATAGTTCCAACTTCTATCCCTATAGTTTGCACGTGACAACAGCCCTACATGTAGGCCTAGAATAAATCCAATATTGGGTGATTCAAACTCATCTCTCATCTCTGCTCCAGTAACAAGGAATGAGTGACGCGAAGTGACAGAAGGTTTAGATTATCTTAACTTTTTTCTTCGTTTTGAATTCTATCCAGCTACATCAACAGCACAGGCCGGTCCGTACAGACCACTGGATGGTTTCGGGGGGAGAGGAGCGTGGGACACATAGCCTACGGGCATTGACCCAGGTTGTCCTTCGTGCCTCTCTCCCAATATTCTCTGCATCAGACAAGGTGGTCTAGCTGGTTCAAGATATTAATGGTATGGACCTGCAGACCGGACAGGTTGAAGATGGGCAACATGACGCGAGACAGACTCAAACAGAGAGTGGCGCCGGACACCTACGGGCGTTTAGCCCAAGGATTTCGATAATGATGACATCAATTATTATATATTAGATAAACTTCGAACGATTAAAATTTAATTGTAGCCTTATATTTGATTAACTAGTTTAGTAGGCTATAGATTGCGTAGCGTAAATGAAAAGTATATAAATAATAGGTTCTATAAATTTATAGCCTACCACGGAGATCTTCATTCTCGGAAAACCAAATGTCTCGTAATATATCGGTTTTATCTGTTAATAAAACAACATTTAGTTATTTTCAGAATCAACCTTTCTAAACGTTCTAAACGTTCTAATCATCATGACTGTGTCGAGTTGTAGATATTTTGTCGAGCGCCTCCGCATAATGGCCAATCAACAAGGAAACTCAATGCGGACTGTCATTAACCTTTATTGACCCAACGTTCCCAAAGTGGAACATATTTTGAAACAATTTGGAGGGACGGTAAAACCTACTGTAAGTCATCTAATACATGTTCATTTACTCGTCCAAAGATGGGGGCATGTTTATTTACTTTTATTTCAAGTCTGTTGCAACTAAATAAAATAATTATTTTGATGCAATTTTGTCAAAAAACGACATTTATGCTAATAAATATTTAAAATTACTTTAAATTACAAATGCATGATAATTAATTGCTTTTATCGTCTATTTGGGTTGAATTGTGTCTATTGTGCCTACTTATGGTCAATTTTTTTAATCGTAGTGCCTTATGAGTGAGAGACGCAGCTGTTTTTACACATGTTCCACTTTGGGAACGTTGGGTCACTCTCACTAGTTGTATCAATATTTTTGCGTTATACTGAAATTTGCCCTGCTCGCTCCAAAATTTACATTGATAGTACATTGTAATTGTAATTCCAATACGAGTATGAATTCTATAATTAACACTAGTAGAAGTATTAGTGCGCCTAATATTGTTATTATTAGGCCTATTTATTATTATTTTTATTACTGTGATTAGTTTCTTTGGGGTTATGGCAGTTTGAACAGTGCGCTTGGCTCTCTGTGGCATGATTGTTTCAACGTAAATTTGAGTTCTGATTAACCCATATTATTGCTCCGTTTTCCCCGCAGGGTGGGTTATGTGGGGGGCAGTGTATGGTGGGGATGAGATGGGTATTGGTGGGATGGGGCTGAGGCAAGATGCGGTGGGACCAAGGTGAAGCAAATATGAAACATTATCTTTGTCATGACTTTCATATGCTGAACCTTTTGCGGGATGGGGCGGCATGGAGGGGTGGAATATAGGGATGGGGTATGCCTGACTTGGGGTGGAGGTGGGGTCGGGTGGGGTCGAGCGGTTGGGTATGGGTTGAAGTGAGCCGGATGTTGGAATAAGTGTTGGACGAAAAACAGAAATTTACTCAGAGGAATGGACTGTTTAAGAGGGGTGCGAAGTGGGGTGCGGTTGGGGTGGGGATGGGGCGGTGTGGGGCGCGGTATGGGGTGTGGTGAGGGCGGTTGGAATATGGGGTTGTAGTGCGCCGAGTGGGGTCAAAGTGGGAAGAAAGGGTCAAAGTGAAAACAAGTGAATCATCATTTTTTATGAATTTCGCATGTTGAGCATTTTACAGAATGGGGCGGGGCGTAGGGGTGGGAATGGGGTGGAGTTGGCCGAAAGTGTGTGGAGGTGGGTTAGGGTTGGACGGTAGAGGCGCGGGGTTGAAGTGAAGCGGGTACGTTCAAAGTGAGGAGGAGGGTTGACCGAGAAACCAAAAAATTACTTGAGACAGGTGGTCTGTGTGAGGGGCGAATTTGGAGAAGGTGGGACGTGGTGGCGGAGTTGGGACTGGGGACTGAAGTGGAGTTTTTGTGGGATGCGGTCGGTCAGGGTAATAGCGCGGTAGGAACGGTTTGAAAAGAAATTGAAACAATATTTGTTTATAAATTTCATATCTTGAGCATTTTATGGGGTGGGTTGGGGTGGAAGGGTGGGGTTGGGTGAATGGGTGAGCATGGGGTAGGGTGGGTAAAAGTTAGGGTAGAGGTGGGGTATTAGCCTTTGTGAATCACAGCTTTTACAAAATTGTATATCTGCATCATTTGGATAAAGTCATATTTTTACATATGCATGATGTTTTACTAGTCAAAGTGACCCAACGTTCCACTTTGGGAACATATGCATAATTCTTACATCAACTAATTTTTTTTGGATTTTTTTTCACTGATTGCCTCTAATTAGGCGGTAAACTCTAACATAGTGAAATTCTGAAGTGATAGAATGACGATTTCAGTATCTGGGAAGATAACGGTTAAAGAATTTGAGACTGGTTAAACGAAAAGTCCCAGCCTACTTAGTTTTGGTTTTACTTTTGAAGAAAGACCATTCTAAACGCGGGGAGCAACCGCTGCAAAGTCCGCTGCTTGGCAAATCTAGACTGGAGCAGTCCTTAGATTACCCCTCCGAACACTTGATTTGCATCAATCATCGCATTTATTGCACTAAAAAATCAGAAAAATCATCCCGCTTCTTGTTTTGGTCTTAAGATTTTCATCCGTCATCCCACTTCGTGGTTTGTTATCAAATTTTTCATTGAAAGATAAATAATAGCCTCGAGGCCATTTCTCCGTTGTAACTTCAACGGCGATTAATATTTTAGTTGCATATGAAAATATTGATAACAAACCACAGGTGAAAATCTTCAGACCAAAACAAGAAGCTGGATGATTTTTCTGATATTTTTAGTGCAATAAATGCGATGATTCATGCAAATTACAGTTTGCAGAGGGTAATGTTTAGGAGGGGGTAATTTGAAACCTTTACACCGGGAACAAAAAGATCAAGAAGAGATCAACGCAATGAGCGCGAATAAAGATGCGAATAACGGCCTTTTCTTATATTGGTTTGAGAGGTATTTAGAGACAATTCCCAGCTATGCTTTTAAGACTAGAAAGTGGGTAATGTTGCTGATGCGTGCAGTGATAGGTAGGCCTTAAGGTCTCTTTGGCGATCGGACTCTAGCCCCCAATGAACATCAATCTTTGAACAAACCTCAAGTATCCCACAAGTTTTTGACTTTCTCGGAGTTTCAGGGTACCGGTTTAGAAATTTGAAGTCTAGGCTACGATTATCCTGCTTACGACATTGATAAAAAAACCAAGCCACATAATTATGCAATGCATGGAAATCCGTCACGTGGTTAGGCTAGAAGCCAAATACAAATAGTCCGGGATTTTCAGAATTGGATAATTAAAAAGGTCAAGCAACATGATAGGCCTAATGCTTCTTGCATGAAGCATCGCGAGTGCACTGTTTTCGCCCGAAGCATTGGCGGCGTAACCCATGGGCAGAGACTTAGGGAGGACAGGGGGACGGTCCCCTCAATAAATATGGTGGGGGACGGTCCATGCATTTGTCCCCCCCCCCAATAATCTGTAATCGGTAAGTGTCAGGTCATCACGTACACACTTCATCCACGAAGAAACACACGCTGCTCTGAAGAAGAAAACGACGAGACAAGGTCATCAACTTTTCTGACGGCGAAAATTTGAATTTCGTCCGCCCAAAATCTTTGACTGCCTTTTCGTCTCCCGCAAGTCTTCGCCCATGACGCCACCATTATAATTAATGACCTGCCGCGATATATTTTGAGCTACCTATTTTACTATCTTATGACCTGCCAAAAAATTCTTTTCAAATTTTGATAGGCTATTCTCAATAACAGGCCACGTTTAATTTCTTAGACTTGCTGAATTACCCCCAAGGCTTTTTTTTACCGTGCAGTTGTACACAAAATGTGCAGTTCTAAATGGGTTTGTGCGGTTGTAGAAGTACTTCTGTACAGTCAAAACTGGGGAAAATATTTAGCAATTTTCTTCCGACTGGAAGTAATTTACCATGGAGGATGAGAGGGAAAAGAAGGAGTTGTGCAGTTCTAAAAATTCCTTAAAAACAGCCCTGATTACCCCCTTGACCCTGATGCGGCCTGCCAATCAGGGCTGTGTTTAAGGAATTTTTAGAACAGCACGACTCCTTCTTTCCTTTCCCATCATCCATGGCAAATTACTTTAAATCGGAGGTCAATTACCTTTTTAAAACTAGTTGTAACTGTACAGAAGTGCTTCGACAACTGCAAAAATCCATATAGAACTGCACATTTTCTGCACAACTTCACGTTAAAAAAGCCGTGCTGCCAATATTTTATGGAAATAAATCCACTGGTCACACGCATCGAATAACTATCTAGACTTTGTACTATCGGTTATAAATGCCATTCCTATAACAGTTTGTCGATGGCGGTCGCAGAAATTCTTAGAGGAGGAAAGCCTACAGTCAACTAAAGACGCACCATTTGAAACTAGGAAATCTAAGTTTAGAAACCCCTATAATCCCTATAATATCATTTGGGCAAATTATAAACACTGCAGAATGTTACTTTTCAGAACTATTTTGTCTATAAATCTTCTCCGAAACTTACGCTAGGCTAGCTATTTTGAACCTGAAGAACCAAAGACTCATGTCTACATAGGGTCTACATAATTATAATGCCCAGTACCCATACTGAATTATTTTTCACTTGCAATCATCAACATTGCCCCTTGTTTCATATTGGAACAATGCTAGATGAGACAAAATTTCGATCGAGAAAGCGGAATAACTTGTGGATGCCCTTTTTGGCGCACCTTTTATATAAATAGTAGAAGGTAATTATTATACATAATGCCTATAAAATAGATAAATGAAATGATTTGTAAGACTTGCATTGGAAGTGCCAATAAACGAGGTACGAAATAACCAGAAACGCGATGACGTACGAGAATCCACGTAAGAGTCCGCGTACACTGCAAGTCCTCTGTTAAAATGAGCAGAAAAGTTACACATAGGCAGGCAGTAACTGTTGGTCTCCAAAAAACCTCAATAGGTCTGTAAACTTATAAAGTAATCTCTATGGTCGAGACGTCAATGGATTGAGAATACGCAAACAAGCAACAAAATAAAAGCGTTAAGTTCTAAAACGTTAATATTATTATAGTCGATGGTGGATACACATTCAGATTATATGGAATAAGGATTGTTTTAAAATGCTGAGATTAAGTATTAAGTACATTCTGACAATGCCAAGCCTGCTTAGTACTTGGGTTGCTATTATTTCGGCCAACTCGCTGGCTTCTCTTTCAGCAAACGGGCTGACTCTTCTTTCGTTAAACAACTCAGTTCTACTCACGTCCAACTCTTCTGCTCTTCTTTCGGCGTCTAACCGTTGCACACACGGAGTGCAGACTATGTGATAAGATGGGAGGTATCGTGGATCGCGATTGACATCCCTGCAAATCGAACACTCCATTGAACTGGTTCCGAATGTTTGCAATCTGATAGAACTTGCTGTTTCGAATAAGAGAATTCCGCCGGTCCTAAACATCAATGAATGAATGAATGTATGAATGAATCAATCAATCGATCAATGAATGAATCAATCAATCAGCCAATCAATCAATACGCTTGTTTATTCAAACATAATAAGCTGACAATTGTACAAAACAACATGCGACGAAAGATTCAAGCGACATAGGATCAAGAGGTATTCTGCGTGATCGACGCTAAAGGTCTACTTATTCATTCATTCATTCGGACATAGAGCTCCTTCAAGTAAAAACTACTCAGAGGCGCAGGATCCAATCAGTTTGATAATGAGTAGCCTAATAATATGAAGTTCTTCACTTAGGAAGTTAGGAACATTTACCATCAACACAATCACTGCCAGTCATCCATCTAAATTCTATAGGATGAAGAAGGAAAACAGCCGCAAGCTAGCGATGAGGCAGTCATTGGTATGAAGTGCTGGCGACTTCGTTTTCTTAGCCTCGGTTTATTATAGGCTACATCTCGAACGCGAATTCTAACCATCGCTTTCTCGATAGACGGGCTAGCGCTCGAACCGACAAACCAGAGGTCTCTACCAAACAAGGCCTAATGAAATGGCATTCGTGTACAGCTGTACATTGTACAATGTACATTTGTGCAGGCCTAACCATAAACAATTGTCATAAGAAAATATTGATACATCGGTATGTCTAGATAGCCTACTATAATTATAGAGCCCTATCGGCCGTAATCTATTATCTATAAGAAACTATGTACATATCTTTGTCAGTTATGCACGCTCACACTTTTGCGACTACTGACCTGAAACGTTGCATTTAGATAAACGTTCACCCAGACCATCCAAGTACGCTATTTTCAGCTCTTTAGGCACTTGAACTTTCAAAATATAGACATTTTAAATTTCGCCATGTTAATTAGGGTCACCCGGGGGGTTATGGACACCCTGGGTGTTATGGCCACTGGTCTTCTACAGCTAAATGTGATAATATAATAAAATCTAATCTGTTTATAGCTCTATGCGCATTCGTCCTTCACCTTTCAACTAAAAATTGATGTCGCGATTGTAAAATTCAGAATTATACGCGTTGTTTTTCAAATTATCCGATTTCTCTATAATAGCTAACCCTGATTAGGAAAATTATATAAAAAGGTGCCTTTGGGATAAATTTTTTTGAAGTTGGCAGTTTTATATAAAGGTTATTTGACAATGTATATGTGTCTTTAATTTCACGTCATGTGCTTCCTAAATGTGAGAAAGTAACGATCTGATATACCATTGCTATTGGGGTGATATGGACACTGAGACACCGGGGTGATATGGACATTGTCCATATCACCCCGGCCGAATGTCCATACCTCCACAGCTGTGTTGTTTGTACGTAAAGAATGTTTTAAACAGACTAACTGATATTGGTATCGTTTAATTGCTTTTTTGATCGGAATTATTGCAAACAATGCCACGAGAGTTCCAAAATGGAAACATTAGGGTTCAGTGGTCTTTAGACAATGCCAAATTAGCAGGTGCATGCAGCAGTGAAGCGCTGAATCCATTGTATGTGCTACTCAATGTAGACCTGCAGGAAGAGATCTAATATTTCACCAATGTATGGGCAGCCTAATGTAGGCTACCGGTGATGGCACTGGAACAATCCTCTGTCTCATGCGGCATACAAGAGGAGTCACTGGGACCATCATCTATGTCTGTGTCGCTCAACTTCCTACTGGAAGAGGCGCTGGATACATAGTGTGTGCCACTCAATGTAGGCCTACAGGAAGAGACATCTGGTATATCCCCATGGAATGTTTGGGCAGCTTAATGTACCGGCGATGGCATTGGATCTATTACCCATGTCTACGCTACTCAACGAACCGGAAGATTTCCCAATGCCAGCATCCATGTCCGTGTCTTCAGAGAGGGACACAAAATGCTGCCCTTTGTTCTGGTTACCAAAGTTCTCATAAACTCATAAAGTCAATGACTGTTTAATGTTTCTTAATAACTTCCATATCATTCAGGTGCTATGGGGAGATATGGACATTAGTGGGGTGATATGGACACCCCATGTCCATATCCCCCCAATCACGGGATGATATGGACACTAAACAAAAATTCAAATTATGAATTTTCCACAAAAACCTGTTTATATTTTTCAGCATTTAATAGCGTTCCAAGTACCTCTCCTAGAGTACTTTGAAATAGAATATTCACATTGTAATCTTTATTCAAAACTAAGCACATAATAGCCAAAAAGCTTAAGGGGTCCATAACCCCCCGGTCGACCCTATGCCATCGCTGAAGAATACGACGCCATTTGTAATCTTTTGCAATAAAAATGCACGTTGCTTCTGACGTCATTTTGACGTTCGCCAAAGCTTAGCATGAAACTGAGACGGTATCTCGCTCTCAGTGCAACAAGCCTGGGAAAAGATAAATTCCGTATAGTGCCAGGGAGTAGGCATATATATTAACTAAGAGGATCGGCGTCCCATGTCACATGAGCTTAACGAATAAAATTACCATTTATAAACCCCAAATGGGCGGCGAAGCCGCCCCGCAGGGATGTGTGGACCTGGGTTTGGGAACGAAAAATTTAAATTTCCCGTGCAACACCGAGTACCCCATTATTCACTTTAAATTTCGCTGTGTTAATGTATGCGCTATATTGACGCCGTACCGGTATTTTAATTGTTTTTCAGTAGCGGCCAAGGAGTATATTATAATTATTATCCCGGGCAACACCGGGTACCTCAGCTAGTTATAGATAATGCAAAATAATATTATCGATGTTTAGCAGTCATTCTACACTAATCTACAGGATCCTTTTGTCGGAGACTCTACACAGTTTTCAATTAAAAATCATAATAATATTATTATGCCCTTTCCCCTTTTTGCGGGTGCCATGCTGTTTAAAGTCTACGCAATCCCGACACTGGCTGTGCTTTTACAGTGCTAATCCCAGTGGCGTAGCTAGCTTTTTGTGGGCCCGTGTGCAGGGGTCCCGCATGGCCCCCTGTTTGGCCCTGTAAGGCTGGTATCTTTTCGTTCTTGCAATCAAGCTTTTCGTTCTTGCAATCAAGATCGAAAAACTAATCTGTGGCATTTGCTATTAGGCCTAGGCCCAACACATGTAATACAACTCAGAGAAATCATGAATGCTGCAGTTGCACGAATGAGACAGAATGATAAATTAAAGTGTTATAGACAAAGCTGCATTGATTTTCCAGCAGAATTTAAAATCTGTCACGTTGCAGACTTTTCCACTTATTATTAGCTGCCTATACTTAAAGCAATGTCATGGCATCATAGAGTTTTCTTTGTAGCATTTTTGTCAGCAACGAATTTCAACCATCTAGGCCTATTAATAATTCTGGTCCATGTTTTGCAATTTGCACACCAAAATGATACAATCATCAATTTTTCATAGAAGGCCTTACCTAAAAATAAGCGAGCAATATTCTTTGCAAGTGCAAAAATTGGGGCAAATACCTGAATTCCTAGAACCCACACTTGCTCAATTTGGTATCTGCCAAATTTTGGGTGGGAGCTGAGAAAATTTGAGAGCAGTGAGAGAATGGTTGACAAATAACTGGGGTGGTTAGGCTATGATTCACGTGGAGCTGGGTCGTGAAAAGGTGAAAATACTTAACTATGTGACCCTATAAGAAGGACTAGCGAGAGTTGAACGACCTCAAACTCCCTGGAAATTCTCACTCTGGATGAGGACATGTCAGTTTTCTACCGTTAGGCCCTACTATATCCAGCATGTAACCGGAATTATACACGAGCATGCGGCATGCCTGTGACGTGTATGAAGTTTCTGCGGCGCACCATTTAATTGCACTTCAAGAACGATAGACGAATATGATCACACCTATCCTAAACGGTAGCATAGGGACCCGCATTTGACCTTTGCATAGCTTGTGAACGAAAATCAGATGCGGGTATGATTCGTTTGACCTACTTATTTATTGTCGTTCACGCACATTAGCATAATTGCGCAAGCAAATTTTGACCGTCATGACTCATGACGAAAATCAAGTTCAAGGGAATTCAGTATCTATAGGCCTGCCTGCCTGCCTAGTGCCTACCTGCCTGCCTGCCTGCCTAGTGCCTGCCTGCCTGCCTGCACGGCTGTTGACTGGAGTCAGTAAAGTAGCGAAGTAGCCTAATGCAAGCATGTTCACAAAAACTATTCTACATACAGGGTGCGCAAAAAAGTAATCCCCTACAGTTTTTAGCCCATATCTTGGCCAAACATACGAATTTTTAAATGAAACTTTACAGTCTTAAAGTAATTCATATATACGTAGGCTACATTGGTCACATTTCAACAAAATATTTCAAACATAACAAAAGTTATATAACTTTTAGTGAGGCCACCCACCGATTTTTGACGAATCAAAAACAAAAGGCAAAAATTTAGGGTTTTTGCTAATATCATGGCCAGAAGTAAGAATTTCAAAATGAATCTTTGCAGTTTTAAAGAAAACTCAAATTTACACATGATGACCAGATTTCATAAAAATATTTCAAACACAACAAAAGTTATACCACTTTTAGTGAGGCCACCCACCGTTTTTGACGATTAAAAAACGTAACGTAACAAAAAGTAACAAACACGTGATTTTATCAAGTCATATCTCAAATAACTGTTTGGAACTGAACTTGATAGTGATTCACAACTTGTGTTCAATGTGCCCACCACCAGTGCCAACACTTCTTTTGATTCTCTTTACAAAGTTCTTGAAGGTCCTGTTGATTAACCCATTAGTGCCCAGCGTCCGTTATAACGGACGCTTAGAAAACACGTTGGCAAAATAAGAGGCAACTGTATAATATGGTCATCACTATTTTTTTTAATTAGTAGGTCAATTGACTATAGATTCCACTATTGTGATTGCCGGATTATGTGAATTGGAAATATTTTATTGCCTGTGCTAATGTGTCTACTTCAGCATATTGAAAATCTTCCCTACCACTAGTTATTATATTTCTGTTTGGTATTGAACGAGGAGGAATTTAGAGAAAGTGAAAATGTTGTTTATAGTAGCCATATGGGTCAACATTCTGACAAAATATTATCCCAAATACCGGAATTTTTCCTAAGGAAATTTCGATTGCAATGTAAGCGTCCGTTATAACGGACGTCGGGCACTAGCCCAGAGATGACGTTTCCTACAGCAAGTCTCCAAACATCAATGTTCCATCAATTACCTCCGTCATTACATTACTTGTAATATGAAGCCTGCAAGTTATTCAGACCGGCGACTCACTATTTTGAAATGAATACTGTAGATTTTGCACTTCTGACATGAGTCTGGGTACGACGGTGCATGTAGGCCTACTTGAGGAGCCTGTACACAGGTCAATTTACCTTGAAACCCATAGCAGCCAGATGCAAAGAACTAGTATCATGCCTCACTATATTGATTATTATGCTGGCGTGACCGTTGTGTTGTAAGAAACTTCTACCATCCCCCTCCACGAGAGGACCGGATTCAATCCCTGTCCTTCCTCTCCCAGGCCGACCATCCCCTCCCGATGTAGGCTTTGGCTCATTTCTGATTTCCCCTGTTTTGGACTTGGTTCAAAATGCGCGAAACCTGTATAGGATATAAACCACAGTAGGCCTATAATAGTTCCCAGTGCATGAACTTTTGGGATGGTGGACGAGGGTCGTGTGCATTGATAGTCACACACACAGCCAGAAGAAAGTCATGTCTGCTTTTCAAATTTCCGTGCAGCTCAATCACAATCAAGGCATGGACGGTTTTGGTAAGTAAGATCGGCATGATGCTTGTTACATGATATGAATCAAGCAACGGAAATTGTGATGTCCAATCAGTCTACCTGTTTGACAGAGCCTGGTATCTCTTGCAAAGTTTACTAAGGCAGCAGAAGTTTGACTTTAGGCAACAAATGGCTGTAAGTGTAGGCCTACATACGTGTCATGGCGTACCATCCAGTACTCAAGTGCTTGGCGTACCACCCATCCAAGGTCAACGTGCTGCTGCAGTACTGTAAGCTTGATGTGCGATGCGATGGTAACAATCATTGGAATGTTCTAGGAAACACAAACTGCCATTGCAAGGCTTTAGAAATGTGTTGAAAACTTTATCCCGGGAGCCACAAGTACTATCACAATGCATGAAACGCTCGTAAATAAGCTGGTGCCCTGTACCTGGCATTTGATAAATGGATGCAATAATCTCATATAATAAATAGATGTTGAAATCATCAAAAACATTCACCAAGCAATGTATGAAATAAGAAGAATGCTTTATTCTGCAATGGTAACCTAAGCACTAGGCTAGTGCCCGACGTCCGTTATAACGGACAGTATGGAAAGTACTCATATTGTGGCAGGAATCAATAAATAAGTTCCCAGCCATGTTACTGCACCAAATTTGTGAGATTACTGAAACTACAACTTAATTTGCTGGGTATTACCACTTTGGGCACTAATGGGTTAATCTGACAGATTTCTTATTTGCCAATTTGATTGTCATCTTGCTTAGTGACTTCTCAGTGACGTGCAGCTACGCTGGTGCCCTGTTCCTTTTTTAAATAGTAATGGTAATGATCATCTGGCATTATCAAAGCCTATTTGATAACAATTATTTGAGATGAGACTTAATAAAATCGGCCAAGTTATTGACCAGAATAATTAAATTGGTTTTTTGTTGCTTTTTGTTGCGTCGCGTTTTTGAATCGTCAAAAACGGTGGGTAGTCTCACTAAAAGTGATGTAACTTTTGTTCTGGTTGAAATATTTTTTTTCTAATTTGACCTTTGTACGTAAATATGAATTGCCCTTTAAGACTGTAAAGTTTCATTTAAAAATTCGTATGTTTGTCCAAGATATGGGCTGAAAATCGTCGGGGATTTTTTTGGCGCACCCTGAACATGTATGTTACAACATAATGTGAATTACTAATTAGGTTAAATTATAGGCTAATAATTCAACAATTTCTGTTGGCCCCTGGAGTTCGTGGGCCCGTGTGCTTTGCACACATTGCACACAATGTCACATGGTAGCTACGCCACTGGCCAATCAGAAGCCTAGAGAAATGGTGAGGTCGGTGCGAATCATCTTAGTAGTGACAGAACCTAGAGCAGCGTTTATAAAGAGCAACTAACCGTGTTAGACTGATAAGCAACTGGCTCGCTTGGCTACACCGGTAAGGTCGAAGGCCGCGCGTCTGTACGCAATTCACTCTGTGAAAGAGCGTGCGGGCCGCAGTTCGCTTCCCGAAGGTGGCTATTTCAGAGAATCAAATCTCGGGCTAGCACGGTCCGTCCACGGGGACCTAAATGGCGTGGTGACACTAATCATCTTCGATATGGCAGTCTCGTTAAACATGTAGCAACGACGGTGTTAGACTAAAATGATCAAGCACCTTAACTCGATTTCATTCGGCCAGGAAACCTAGAGCCTACAGCCACGGAAGCACAGTAGGCTATGTCTTTCGATTTTAACCAATACTATAATAGCCAACCGAACCTGTGTATCAGTGTGTATATTGTATAGGCCTACAACAGGAACCTATGTAAAATGTGAAATTACTGTAATATGCTTGAGCTGAAGATGAAAAATATTTGGAAACAAGTAAAGAACGTCTACACAAAAGCAGAAGCTTAGCAACTGCTCAGGGCTTCTTTTAAGACATTTTCAGACCGCACAATCCTTTATTTCCTTTCCAATCCAAACGGTAAATTATTCTCAATCGGCTAAACGCTCAACTTTATTGTAATCGTAATCTCCAGATTTCTAAAGCGCCACTCGAAAGACAAGCGCGGGACATCAGCTTATTCACGAGCGCTGCGTTGAGTCAGAAGGGTTGCCCGTAAGAATTATTATAGTCCAAGGTGGTCCGGGTCGAGTTACCACAGGATCAGAGGGGCGGAACAGCTATCAAGGCGGGTGTCGTCTGGGTCGGGAATTGGAGGGTGGGGATCAGATGAGACAGTGTAAGAGTTTGTTAAAAGAAGTGTCTTAAGTTTTGAATGAAAAGCCCGAGGTGTGATGGATAGAGGAGACTGAGGAAGGTGATGGTGTGTGATTAGTAATGATGGAGGAGGAACTAAAAAGGATCGGAACTCAGCAGGCAGATCATTCCAAAGGCGTGGTGCTATTTGGATGTGGCTCGGTTGGGGAACTTGAGTTGACTTGTGATCGGCGGTCGAGAGAGTGTAAGGCAGGCGTATGATCGAATAGAACGGGTAGGCTGGATGTTGAACAGTTCGCGAAGATACGTGGGCTGTGAGCAATGTTAGGAGTTGTACTTGTAGGTTAAGGAGAGAACTTTGAAATGAAAATTTTTCTTCAGATTTTGGCCGATGGCTAAAAAAGAGCGTCAAAAAGTTGGGCGGCCAAAAACGGAAATATTTCGACCGCGAATTCAGCCCTCCCAAAACTGAAATCCTGGCGCCGCTATTGGATCAGGATAGGCAATTCGGCCGAGCCACCCCACCACCATTTGACATTTACACAGAACAGGAGCATCAGAAGTAAAGGTAAGGTAAGATAGTCGATAGGTCCAGGGGAGCAAATGCACTCCAAATTTCGGGCAAGTATTTTTCCGGCAAGCAGATCCTGGAAACGTGATCCCAATTACTGAATGTGACTAAAAAAGGTGACCAGAGTTGAAAGTAACGCAGTAATGTTGGCACGTTTGTTTAATAAATCTTGGGAGAAAGACTAAAAACGGTCGTCAGAAAAATGCCCGGTCAAAGCCATATCTTGATTCCCCTCCCATTTGCCACCCCACCCCTTTGAAGCTTTCTGCATACGTCACTGCTTACATGTAGGTCTTTAAGTGCGCGACGCCATTTATTCCAGATTTAGTTTTCGGGCAGAAGTAAAATCTTGCGCCCCCCACTGCTGATATCTCCCCTACGCCTATGCGTGCAACTGCTCTGTTTGACTGACTTCAGATGCTGAGAGTGCTAAGCTGTAGATGCGGGATGGCCCAATCTGTCTGTGTTTTATTGCTCAAGAGCAGCCTTTCGGTCATTTTGTGTTGTTTATTACGAGAGTCATCGCGACTGATTTCGGAAACTCAAAGACTTTAATTTTTATCAACTCCTTTAGTCGGTTTCAGGCACAGCCAAACATTACGCACAATCGTCTAGATTCAACAGCAGAAACTGGCGGCCATTGTTTATCTGGTTACCCACCGACTCCGTAGCTACAAGTGTTCTGATGAATATAGGGCTCACGATATAATGCGAGTATAGGCTATTCATAGGATGTTCACTGCTCAAGTCTAGGTCCAAACAATCGCTTATATCCAAAACCCTGAGACCTTCGTTGTCTAAGAGGTTTTGGTTCCAGCAGTGTCTTCATCGTCGCTATCTTTCTTATACTGATGTGCGTATAATGAAATGCAGACGAAAATGTCTGAACCATCAAAATAGCTACCCATCTGTCAAGGACGTCCTTTGAGCACTTTCACTTTCTCTACGATTCATAATGAAGAAGGGTAATATTTACATGATAAAACATTCGCCAAATCCAGCTCTAATACACTGTGCAGTGCCACATAATTGGCATAAAGCAATATCCGTTCAAGATACTTTGCTACCATTATTTTGCATTCAGTTTTCCATGAATGGAAGTCGAAACCTAGCTGCAAAAATTCCTCATTACTGGGTCGAACAAATTGATTTGATCTAAATTACTGTTTAGTTCTGAGACAAGAGACAGTGGTAATAAATTCAATTTTATTTTAAAACTAGAGATATTTCATATACATTACCTGCTGAAAGAGTTAGTATTAAAGCACTTAGCGACGTGTTTCGCTCTTCAGCCAGTTCGTTCAGCCAGCTGGACTATGAACGCAACGCTTATGAAGTTTTAGGCCACTTGTCTGCACGGCCCACGCGTTGCACAGCTGTTGATTCGAATTGCCATAGAGACAATCGTTTTATGACGAGTCTGATAGGCTACGAACGATTAAATATAACAAGTAGGCTATGCACGTAGGCTTTGCAAATTCTAATTGGCTTATTTTGTATCTATGCATAATAGATAACAGTCTGTTTTCACTTATCCACTATGTATGCACGTAGGCCTATGTATTGTACGTTCGTTATAATGTATATTCAATAGGCATAGTGACCAGAAAGGATTATGTTTGGATATATTAATTAGTCGCTCCGGAGCATAAGTTGGTGTCTGGTATTAAAATTATGCTTCTGAGGTGATGCTCAACTTTACAGCCATGGCCATGAAGTTATTCAAATTACGCGACTACCGTGCAATCGAAACAACACTGTTGAAATTTGATTAAATCATAAAATTAATGAAGAAGATTAGTGATAGGCCAATATGAATATTGTTTTAGCTACAGACAGCCTAGCTGAATTTCATGGCGCAATTTCGTTTATCAACGCTGCATCCTTTCGCTGCTTGAATATCGTTCTATTTTCATGGGCCGGTCGCGCTGTGAGAAGCGCTCTTCAAATGTTATATTATATTAGATTTAGATTATAAAAAATATTGGATTCTTCGGTTCATTTTGAGACAACCATTACCCATCGGAGACTTAGCAAAATGAAGCCCACAAGAGCTAGAGTAAAAAAAGAATTTCTGGTCAGTTTCGCAGCCAGACAAAGATCCATGAATTTCGTGTGGAGTAGAGTGCAATAGACGTAAGGACATGTCACCAGAGGGTGCGAATTATCAATTATGTCAATCTCTTGTGTTGAAATCGTCGGTAGTGGCCAATAACACGCGGTGCAATGTGCTGCCTACAGTTTCAGTTTCTCAACGGAAACTAGAACAACATGCGATTCTCGCTTCTATTCAATCGAAAACTCAACGAACTGTCAATGCTGGCCCACTGTAAATAGTCTGCAACACTCAAGTTCTTGGAGAAGATTCGTGCAGAGATCACATCGGCATATCCGCAATCAAAACTGCAAATAACAAATACGAGACATCGTCAGATGTGGCTTACATATTCGATAAACAACATCACAAAATGACTGAACAATAGAACTCAGACGGAGTGCATCTCCCTAATTGAGTGTCTTCCAGCAATGAATTTAAAGTGCAGCCGGTAATAAATTTTAACGCTACGCTCTGGGATTGAAACTTCGAAAGCAAGGATAGAAGGTAATTAGTATGTAAGTGGGTTGTAACAAAATCAGTGATCATTGCTAAATCAAGTGATATAATTTATACAATCTGCTCTATAATCCTCATCATGGTCTCCAAAACACAACAGGGTCTTGCCCCAAAATATCTAGCCAATGGTATTCAAAGGACAGTTTCAGCCTCCTCGCATCGTCCACTCCGCTCTTTAAACAGATTTGATCTTCTAGTTCCTCCTACTAGAACGGCTATGGCTCAGTCCCGTTCTTGAAAGTTTACATCAATTGGCCCCTCTCTTTGGAATACGCTGTCTCCTTCTACTCGATATCAACTTCTGACTGGTGATCCCTCCAGCTCGTTTTATTTTCTCAAGATGTATCCCTTCTATCGTGGCCTTGCGCACTGGGAGTGCCACTGAACGGTTCACCCTAGTAGAAGCGCTTTATAAATGTTTTTATACAAAGCAATACAATATAATGGAAATAGCTGGCTGTGAATGCGCTATATTGCTGCCTGAACCACAGCGAATTAATGGTCTAATCAAAGCCAATCAATCCTATTCTAATCTAAGATCACGTGGCGCAATGGCTACTTACGATGCGCTGGGCTACATAACGGAGAATGTTGGCTGCTGAGGAGTCGTGTAGCTATCGAGTAGTTTTGTGACAGTCTGCAGGAAACCTTTGTAGAAAGCTGAAACCAGAAAGCAGTTTACAGTAGAGTATACATGTAATTAACGTGTTAATGTTCAGTGCAATGAGACGAAATTAATTGCTAGATGCTATTTTTAGTAGGCCTAATATTAGGTCGAATCAAGGCACATGTTACAGTAGTCCTACAGTCACTTTCTACGGTTTCAGCTACGCTACAGCGCAGTAGGCCTATTAACGATTATCATTATTTGCTATAGGCCTATCCTAATAGTCATAATAATTATTGTTAGTGTTGCTATCATTATAATCATTATCCTAATATTGATATTATTCTTATTTTACCATAGTCGTAAATGATCAATAAGGATTTATAAAAAAATTAGTCCATGAGTAAAATTTATTATTATTATCATAATCATTATTTATTATTTTAATTATTATTGTTTCATTCTTGTCATTATTAGGCCTATTACCTATCATCGTAATATTGTTATTTATTATTATACCAAATATAATCTACACGACGAATTGATATTTCAGTATGGCCGCATGTGGTCGACTGTAGTCTCATCGGCTAATAGCCATAACTCACTGCATAGTTATTACGTCTCAACAAATAAGAGCAAAATATCTGAGAAATTTAAGAAATACGAATTCACACAAAGTCATTGGTCTTCAGTAATCTGAGACTGTAAGTATGGAAAGTATTGATTGGATGAATGAAACCATACAATATACGTTCTGATCATAGGTGTTCATACTCAGATCATTCCTGCATTCGTCTAGAGATGACTCAACTCGTTCAGTACACCTCAGGTGATGGTTAGCTATGGAACAATGAGAGAAAAATCAAAGCAAGTTTAGCTTAATTAATTATCTTTCAAAAACGCATTTATTTAGGATTTTAATGGCTAAGTAAGGTCGAGTTAAAGCCTCTTGCTCCATAATAAAGAACTTACGGGAGGTGTCAGTTATCCAGTTCTCTGCCCATTGACTCCACTGCTCCGGGTTCTTATTGCCCAAAGGTGGCAACGAAGACTATGAAAACTCCAGGTCTTATAATATAAGAATATTATTCAAATTGTGAGGCACTTAGAGGCTATTATTGAAGCGAAATGTTCAGTTTAAGATTTAGTCTAACTGTTGTACAGGAGCAGACACAGGCGATAATCGCAATTCTTAACTCAAAATGTCCAAAGAGCTTCTCTACAACTACAAGCAGTTCACTGGCTTATTCACGAGCAATGCGTTGTGTAGAGATCGATGTCCGGTGGAAGACCGAGTACGGCTGCTAGAGAAACGAAAAAGTAGAGAATCGTTCGGGTGACGGTGAGTAAGTGATGGCATATTGGTGGATGAACTGAGACGGGGAGAGATTTCGATGGAATTTTGCTCCAGAGCGAAGGTTCGGTTTGGGATATGGACCGGTTTGAGAACTTGAGTGAAGTAGGCTAGTGACTACGAGACGTGAAAGAGAAGTTGTCTCTGAAGTATAGCATACAGGATCTGCTAGGGTAGGGATACATCTGTTGTGGAGTCAATTATGGATAGATACCCAACAGAATTAGGCTACTATTCAGCAAAACACGAAAAGAATAATTCAAGATAGTCTGACAATGAAGGGATATTCATAAAAGCGCTTCACAAAAACATAATCTTCAAAAGACAGGTTATTCAAAACTGCGCGTTATTCTAAGACGTAGGTCAATGTTTTTCAAATTGATGGGCATGCATAATTATTGCTTCATTGTCTACCTATGGTTATCTGTTTATCGTCTCTTTCCTCTGTCAGTTTCTGTATTTTGTCTTCGAATTCAAATTCCCTGTACGTCCAGTTTGTCCTCTCCTGTTCCATAGAATCTAAACAGAGAGAACGAGATTAATGTCCTGGTTCAGTAATCATTCGTCGTCATCCTCTTCATCATCATCGTTACTATGAGGATTCGTTGCTTTTGCACTGTTACTGCTGCCAATGATATCCAGAAAAAGAACAATCCAGACATAACGGTCCGGATGAACACTTGCATGTACTTCATGAGTGTAAAATCATTTAGGCCTATTTGGAAATCTTTCTTTCACTGTAACATTAGAGCGTTTATTCTCTGCCAAGTGATGGCTCGCTCACTCACTACACTTATAATTTTGTGCAATTTAACATCGCACACTTTATCAGAGTCTCAATATTAGAGTTTGTTCTAAAGCATTTTCTCGTCAATTGCAGCATTATTCATTAATGAGGTTAAAATTGTGGCGGGTGGTTACCTTGGATGTACCATAGATTTCCCATGAGTAGAAAATTCAACACGAGGCTGGCCAGAAATGTATTCATCAGTAAACGCTGCGAACATCCTGAAAGCAATTAATATTTCATTGAATGAAGGTCAATCGCGTCTAGCTTTAAACTGCGACGTAAGTACAGTATTACACTTTCTGTTAAGTGAATGGTAGCTTTGTAACTTCCATTGCACCGTGTTCTAAATACGCAAGACACCAACTGATAGCACAACAAAAATAATGAAGCCGACCAAAACTAAGCTATTCTTAGGTACGTGGATAAAAGCAGGCATATCTTTCGTTAATAAAGATAAATCACTTATAAACTCAGAGGGTTAGAGGGACAGATAAATAGAGAGCGTGTGAGAAAAAAGTGCCTCAAACTTTCTAAGAGCTTCAACTATCTTATCTAAACTTTTTCTTGAGCAAGTCCTATTTTGATTTAATTAGGTCTACTTAAATGCTTCTCATCTGCTCCAATAATTCTACATGTAAATATCATCGACAACAGCCGTCTTACTACATTATGAACCTACATGCTACATAGGCCTACCGTCTCTTATCAGTGATTCTTCATTAGGGGCCTACAAGTACATGTAGACGCGTGGTACAATTTTTGCTCATGCTTTTTACTATATGCCGCTGCTTTGCATAATCTTCTACCAGCTTTGTTTTGAACATATTAAAATAATTAATTACTTTGTGTAGGCTACTATTAATTACTTTATTCATTCATTCAATTTTTAATTCATTCCGAAAATTGCATTGATTTATTTCTTATTCGTTCCAACCTTTCCTCGATGTAAATGGTCGCCTTCTTTGTGGAACCAGATTCGGATGCACTTGCTGCCTCTGTTGTTCCAGCTGTTGTTGTTGTCTCTGTTGCCGATGTCGCTGCTGTTGTTGAGTCTGCTCCTGCTGTTGTTGTTGCTCAAGTGGTTGTTGCTGCTCTTCCTGTTGTCCATGTTGTTGCTGATGTTGTCCTTCCACCTGCTCCACCTCATTTAGGGTCTGTTCCATCAACGGATTATCCTCTTCCACCATCGTCGTCTGAGTTGACTGGACAGCCACCGATCTCCCTCTGGTCGGTGGATAACTCTCTTCCATCCAGTCATCCGACGAATCCACAAGCGACGCAGCTGCGTATATCTCCAGGATCTTTTCCAGGAGGAAATTCCGCGGTAGACTGGAAAATCCTCCGCGGGGAACCTGGAACCGATTCCGACAGACGGGACAGGAAACGCTGTCTCCAGCTGCTTTCCCTTTTCCATAGCGTTGTAGGCAGCTGAGACAGAACGTGTGACCGCAACACAAGACTCGGGTGTCGCTTAGTAATTCAATGCAGATCGTACATTGAATTAATTCACTGATATCTTCCTCTAAACTCATCGATGTCATCACTACGAAAACCACGACAAAAGATAATGGCACTGCAACAATTGCATTGTTGGGTTGATAATGACGAACAATTTTTCTATCATTCTTTCGTATTTTCCCTTTTTGTCATTAATTCTTAATGCCATTATTATCATTTTTTAGCCCCCGAGGATAAAAATTCCTGAGGATAAAAACCAAACTATAACCGGACGATTATCATTATTATTATTTTTTTTATTAATGTAATGTTATTATTTTATACTAGGCTACGATTATTACTAGTATTAGCCTATTACTCTTAATATTATATGTGATTATTATGATTATGATTTTTTTTGCCCCGAGGTACTTATGATCCCTCAGGGACTATTATTATTATTAGGCATATGTGATTATTATTGAGCATAGTATTATTATTATTATTTTTTTTTTTCGCCCGAGGTATAAATGATCCCTCAGGCTTTAAAATTATCATTGATCCCTCAGGCTTCAGTATTATTTCAATTTATTATTATTATTATTATCATTATTATTACTGTTGTTGTTGTTGTTACTGCTGCTCGGCTTATTGGTCATATTCCAGAGAGATGAATCTTAGCATTTCAAGAAATGAATATTTACCTTCTGCAGTTGTCTCTGCCTACGTCGCTTGATGTCACTTGCGAATGCTTAGACGACGATTAACAATCCTTCAAGAGTCAAGACGTTTATGATGACTACTGCAGTCTAATTTAACTCCATGTATTCGCAGGAAAGTTTAAAAGCCTACTGTAACACTAGTCCCTCGCAGATCCGACGTTGTTTAGTTCTAAGACAGTATAAGCCTACTCCTGAAATTATTTGACATCCTGCAACAACATTACGAGATAGATCTGATGTCCCTAGGATCTTCCTTCTAATGAGACATCGTATTGAAACGTGTCGTTCAAACATTGTGAACTTAACTAAGTGTAAATGAGGATTAGGTCTAAGCTTGCACGAACGAAGTTAGGCACAACATTGTTGTTGTGCCTAGCGTCAAGAGATAACGGTTAAATTACTAATCCGAAGCTGTTTCTGTTGCTTGACGCCAATGTTTATGCAGCTGTGTCAATAGTGAAGACAGATGTAAAGAACATTGATCGGAGAACCTTTGCAAACATTATGTGCAACCGCAATACTCTGACCTTAAATAAACACGTGCATGATTATGCATAGACATTAGATCCATAATTATAGGCTACATGTAGATAGTATATTAATAATAATAATAATAATAATAATAATAATAATAATAAGACGATTTATATAGCGCCGTAGCTCAGCCGAGACCGAAAGAAAGGGCGCTGTACACGGGATCACATGCCACTCAGTCACTGTCATTATATGATTCTTTAAGCAAATAAGTTTTGAGTCTGGATTTGATTCCCTCTATAGATGGTGCATGCTTCACATGGTCAGGAAGACTGTTCCATGCAGTGGGTCCCAACACAGAAAACGAGCTTTCGCCAAGCTTCGTGGTTGACCGTGGAACTTGTAGCATGCCTCTTGATATTGAATCACGTAAGCTACTACTGATGTCTTCATTTACACTTCTCATATCAATATTATATTATCCATCTATAAGAATTTTTATAGATCTATTAAACCTATAATGGTTAAGTGCCCCCAGAGTAAGTTTTGAAATAGATTTAAGATTAGCATGTTTGTCAGTAAGGTTTTTAAGGCCTACCTATCACTGCACGCATCAGCAACAAAACCTACTCTGGGTCCACTTATAGGCATATAATTATAGGCTGCTGATAGGAATACAAGAGTATACCGGTAACTATTGCAATGACTTACTCTTAGGTGTTTTCATTAAAATGCGCTCCGCACTTGGAACGATAGACCCTCTCACGCTAATTATTTTAACTGACATCTCGTAATTTAAAATCACATTTTCTCATCTGATCGCATAGAATGATGGAATCCCTAGATTGCATAATGGCAGCTAAAAATTAACAAAACTTAGACAACTAAGTTTAGTCAGAATTTTTTCATATCGCACACTTGTGTTTTTTTTGCTAGCTCCACTTAAATTTATTTTTTGCTAGACCTAGGCTCTACATGTGGATCAATGGCGGAACCCAGGTTCCTTAGCGTTGTAGGCTAGGCATAGTCTTTTGTTGATAAGTGTGTTTTCCGCTGTTTTATATTTTCGATGGCATTACTGTCACTTGGTTTCAATTAAATTTATTGTCATGTAGGTGTGCGTGCAAAACCATAGGCCTATATTATTTCCAGGTCTTCTCTAGATAATCATCTAATCCATGTTGCCTCTAGAACAGTGTCCAAAACATCAACAGAAGATCGTTTCAAGTGAAACATGACTTTGTGCAAACGTAGATACGATCGGCATGCAAACCGGCTTCCTCGTCCATCACAATGCACATGTCAGCGTAACGATTAGCCTACACTGAAGGATGAAATCAGACTAGGTAATGTGTATATTAATGTATATTTTAATTATATATTTAAATATATAGTGTAGTCTAGTTGTTAAGAGTAGGCTATGTGAGTATGTGTATGGAAAACATGAAGAGAAAGTCATTCAAAGAGTTTATTTACACATCAATAATTAGAACGGAACTCACTGTAGGTCTACAGTTGACCGGAAAACGAAAGCGCATTTATGCTAATGTCGAATACAAGCGTCTTACACGATAATGGAGACTCACATTCTAAGTAGAACATGACCGTCATGAGTCCAAACAAAACCATTAGGCCACACAATGGCACACAAACCGTGAAGCTTAACTAAGCTCAACTAAGACCGGTCCTCCTAGCTTCTGGAGCACTTCTATGTATGCCATTAGCCTGTCCTTCTTCAATCTAAAACGGAGTGCGCCTATTTGACAGTGCATGTATGAGTGAATGAGAGACGAAATGGGGAAGGACCACTCCAAACAATACTCCACCGCGCCCCACACAGCTAGACAGAGATGTCGAACACTTCATACATAGGTCCAGATGGAAATAATGTAGTGGTTTATATCGCTATGTCCAATGGAGAGAAATCGAAATTGCAATTGCAATCAGGTACATTTTATCGGACCGGTGCCTATTGCACACGGTACGGTCAGTCACTCAGTTGGAGTCTTAATATTATAAGATCAATTCGTAAACAATGCAAATCACTTTGTCTTAATCACCATAATTCGTCCATTTGTCCACATCTTCCATCACCTCTATTGCAACTCTGCAGACCTTGAAAGCCTTGATCAAATTCAGTGGCAAATTATCTGATATACATCAGAGGTGGGGTATTATCCAAGTGAGTAGATTCACTATTTAAGTCTTCCAACTGTCTAGAGTCTAGACAGAAACGGTAATCGATCGAATGCAATATTATAGTCTTCACCTCTATAATTGTAACGCTGATATTTCATGCAACAGTAGTGCATAAAAATCAAACCGTAGACTATTATTTCGCGTTATAGACCATAATTCGTCCATTCGTCCACTTCTTCCTCGTTGGACCCCATTCATTGTCGGAAACGTACAACAAGGTTTCACATTCATTCAGAAGAATCCCGAACGGATGTTTCAACCCTTGCTTCGTAGAAAGAAGTTCCCTTTGAAGCTTCAGCTGCGAATCCAGCAGAAGAATTCTCTTGTTACCACTATCCACCACGAAAACATTTCCAAACCCATCAACAGCAAAATCACGTGGGAAATTCAATTGACGAGCTGCAGAACCTTTTCTATCACCATAAGACTTAATTGATTGTCCATTTGCATTTATCATGTCTATTCCGTGTACCGGATCATCCCCTTCACCGTAACTGACGATGAAATTACCTTTGGATATCGACACAGCTTTTATCAGACGGAATTCGGAGATGTCTGCTTTCATTCTGATTTCATTGATTATTTCGCCATAGGTGGAATATACGAGAATTTTTCCTGAGTAGTCCCGCACAGCAAGTACAACATTGCAATCATTGGTAACGGATATCATACCCGATGCAAGAGCCTCCACTGGCCACTGACTCAGCATCTCTCCATCTCTATTGAATCTGTAAATGTATTTATTCCAAGTAGATACAAAAACTTGTCCATTCTTCGGACAGACTCCCATTCCTGCCACTGTGGATGATGGTATTGTGGTCCAGTTGCTTTCTTTGTTGACTGAATATGAGTCTCGTAGTTTCAATTCACCGTTTATTGCATTTGCAATCAGCAACTTGCCATCGATTAACGTCATAACAGCCACTGCTCGACTCCCCGCTGGCTGAACTTCATAGGTTTTGGACAATGTCAGATCGTACACGCGTTGAAGTTCATCTAGAAATATTTATGAATACACGACACAAATAAGACAAAAAAAGACAATAAGACAAAACAGTGCTTTAAATCTTTTTTGGGATGTGACATTTTTTCCAGAAAATATTTTTGACGGAACCCCAACATTAGTAGGTAAAGGCTAATTTTCTGAACATTATGAGGCCCATGCGAAGCCCTGCGAATCTGACTAAAACAGATTCCGGCTATGGCACATCGTGGGGCGCGGTGGTAGCCTATGGTGGTGGCGTCGTTGCCTTGAAGCCGGAAGGTTCGAGGTTCGAATCCACCTCAAGTCGCAGCGTAGGGACCTTGGGCAAGTCCTTCACTCGCACTTGCTCAGCGCTTCGGCGTGAAACTCCGATGCAGTGTCCGCTCTGCAGTCGGGAGCGCCTCTGAGTAGAGAGCTTGAAGGGGTGCAATAACAAGTGCGCATACAAACAAGCACAGTAACTGTTATGAGTAGGCTAGTTGAATTTCTTTCAAGCATAGGTTTAAGAGACTTGGTGGTTAGGGATAGATCTACGAGCCCTCAAATTGCGGACGTTTCTGCTTTTCTGGTAAATGCCCTCGAGAAAGAAAAATAAAGCAAATCATTTGACGTTCAAACTCATTAGCATGTCACATTATCCTCCAAATCCTATTCGTCCGAATCGAGTTAGTAGCTAATAACTCACAAACAACGAAATTCGCGGGAAAAGTTCTTAATTGACGGTAGCACTAACAGATTCAGAATTGTACTTCCAAGTGCTAGAGTGAAGTACCAGGAAATCCTCTGACATTTCAATTGCCACAAAAGTCTGCAAATCATGTTGTGACTCAAAGTAACAGACTCACGTAGTTGCATCGTTTGCAATAGTGCCATGTCCATACAGTTCAAAAAGCCAAGAACATTGTACATGTATTGTATTTCGTTACTTAGGACTGTATCCACTGCAGTACTTCTTTCATATCCTGGGGAACCATTGTATTGACCATGGAAAAAAGTAGTCACCACTTAGGATTTCACCTACATGTAGATGTAGATACTGCAGCTGGCCACAAAAGCACTTGATTCGGCAGCTGCTTCTTTGCTCGCTGTAATCTGTAGGCCCTCTGAGTATGCATGCACTAAACTCATGCACAGGGGAAAATTAGTCTACCAGTTTAATCTGATTCGTCATTATCTCGATGTCTAAAGCGACTGAAGGAAGTTATATCAAAATGATGCGACATAAATTATACAGTTTTATACAACTCCATCAAGGTCTATCAATTACTTAGTGGCAATGACGTCGACTTGAAAAGCATTTCAAAGGCATAATTTTGACCAATAGGCCTAATAATCTGATAAACCCAGTTAAACATTTTAGACTCATAACGTTGATCGGAATTAAACACCGCATTGGGTTTAGCCTACTCACCAACAGTTTTCGTCAGTTCTTTGATCTGCAAACGATAATCTTGTTTCTGCATATCTAATACAAAGAGGAACAGCATCTATTATTGTAGTTGTATTTTTTATCGTAGGCTACATTCGCAAAGCGCCACTTAACGAGAACTCAGAGGTGCTTCCGACCTGATACCAATCCACAGTCAAATAGAATGGTTTCAAACGCTTGCGGAAAGGGGCAAAGACATACAAATAAGTTCCTTACGAAGACTAAAACGTAAGCTTAACTCATTCCAGAAAGCTGTACCGACCATAGCTGCTTTTATGCAGCACTGTGGAAGATTGAGCCATAGGGACAACCAGGTCACTCACCATGAACAGTAGAGTGAAGGGATCTACGGCGTGGAATGTAATGAACGGCACACAAGATAAATCGAAGCTTGTACTGCTAGGCAATTATTACGCATGAGCATTAGAATCTCAAACTCAGTGCGTTTATTTTATTTAAAATATATTCTTCTCCCTTTGGTTCCTTTCAAAAATTATTCCTTGTATGACCGTTCATTGCAGTGAATTTCCTCTAAGCGTGTGTCCAATCATCTTCTTGTGTCTCTCATTTATTGCGTTGATCAGCGCACTTTCGTCTCCAATCATTCGCATTACTTCGTTCATTTATAATTAGATTCCATCCAACTGTTTTTTCACCATTCTTCTCCATGTCTTCTCTTCTGTTTTTCACCATTCTTCTCCATGTCTTCTCTTCTGTTTTTCACCATTCTTCTCCATGTCTTCTCTTCTGTTTTTCACCATTCTTCTCCATGTCTTCTCTTCTGTTTTTCACCATTCTTCCCTTGTCGAAGATGCAACCGTCGAGTCAGATCCTATACGCTATAATGCGTCTGCAGAGTTTGAATGAAATCCGACATGTAAAATTGCAACTATGATACACCCCCCAATAATATACTGCACCTGAAATTAGCCTACCAGTTTCATCATATTTGTCATTATCTCGATTTCTAAAGCGACCAAATGAAGCTAAAAAAGTAAAGTCGTCCGTAGGCACAATGCCCGTTGGTGAGGCGCTCATCTCCTTTTGATTGGCCCTGAGTCGGCAATGGACGAATCCCAAGGTCCTGAACACGGTGCCAGTGATATAACAGGACTTGCCGTTTAGGCCTACTTCCCAGCTTACGCCGGTGTAAAGGTTTCAAATTACCCCCTCCTAAACATTACCCCCCGGTAACTTGAAACCGGTTTCAGATTACCCCCGGAAACTAGATTTGTATCATTCATCGCATTTATTGTACTAAAAAATTCAGAAAAATCATCCCGCTTCTTGTTTTGGTCTGAAGATGTTCATCCGTCATCCCACTTTGTGGTTTGCTATCAATATTTTGATCCGAAAAAAATAATAGGCCTAGTCTCGAAGCCATTTTCTCCATGTAAACTTCAGCGGCGAATAGTATTTTAGTTGCAGATAAAAATATTGATAACAAACCACAAAGTGGGATGACGGATGAAAATTTTCAGACCAAAACAGGAAGCGGGATGAATTTTTTGATATTTTTAGTGCAATAAATGCGATGATTGATGCAATTTATAGTTTGCAGGGGGGTAATGTTTAGGAGGGGGTAATCTGAAACCTTTACACCGGTACCAAATTATACTGCTTGGTGACAGAGGCACGTTGCGTAAACAACTTGCCCAAGATCGTTACCCGGAGTCGAACCGGCAACCGCCCGCTAGGTGAGTAAACGCGTCACCGATCAGCCACCAGGCCGCATAAATAAAACTAGACCTACATCAAAATGTAATAATTTATAATGTTTCATACAATTCCATCGAGGCCTATCAATTATCTTATTGGCAATGACGTCGACATGAAGAGCATTATTTTCAAAGGCATTTGCCCATTGATAGTCTGATAGACACAGTAAAAAATTTAAGACTCAAAATATTCATCGAAATTAGACACCTTAGAGCAGGAGTTCTCAAACTTTATTCTTTTTATTGTACCCCCAAGTAATAAAAATCGAACGATGGCGTACCCCCCGGGCCCCAGCAAAGTCACATAAGAAACACAATGCCATTGTGAAGTTCCCCTTGCAGTGACAGCTGAAAGTCCACTTAATTATTGGTGACATCGTTTATTAGAGTCTGTAAAATTATAGGGAGCAAAATTTTGTTTGAAGTTTGAACCATATAATTTTATCAGCAAATTTAAAGAGGAAAATTGGTCTAAAGAACCTCTGTGTTAAAAGAAATAGCCAACCCAGTGGACTGTGGGCTTGTTTAGACTAGCAGAGATTTTTTAAATAGGGTTTGATATTTGTCAATTTCAAACGCAAATTACCCCATGTTTGTTTTTGTTAGCAGGCATACATGTAGTTTAAAAACCATGGCAGTTTCACCCAGATATGACGTGATAAAAGGAATCGCAACATTAAAAGCTAGACCAGGAAATTAATCCTTAGGCCAATTCAGCTATCCGCTATTTCAGTTCTATATACATATGCTTTGGTACTTTCAACCATTTATGCATTATTTGTTTCAACATTATAGTGGTAGGCCTAAACTAAACATAAAATATGTTGCATGCATTGTACATTAAATTATTTGAGTCTAATTATGATATGTTGTGAAAGAAATAAATGACGATGCTGTTATAATTATGTTGCAACGTTAAAAATCATTGCTAATCAAACAAAGATGGACACAAAGTCCATAAACTAAAAAAAATCTATTTCTGGAATTTTTCGCTTACCCCTTACCGGCGCCTGGCGTACCCCCGGGGGTACGCGTACCACAGTTTGAGAACTCCTGCCTTCGAGGTTTAGCCTACTCACCAATCGTCGTCTTCAGTTCTTTGATCAGCAAACGGTCTTGTCTCTGCTCAACTAATACAAAAACAACAGCATCTATTAGTTCCATTGAAATTCTTCTCTTCCATTGGTTCTCTGCCTCTTGGCAGGCTCACATCACATGTCCGATGCCGCCATTCCTCTTGATGTTTGGGTCTCTTCACATACCCACTTGTCATCAATCATACCAGCGTCATCTGTCCTGGTCTTCCTTTTATTCGCTTCCCCGTCAATTATTCACCGATGACCGTTTTTATAGTGCATCTCCTCTCAGCGTTCAATTCACTTTGTGCATCTTTCACATGTTGTCAGGGCCGGCCTTACCTATAGGCAAAGTAGGCAGTTGCCTAGGGCGCCGCAGTCTTTGGGGGGCGCCGCGGCACCGGCGAATTTATTTTTTTTACACTATAATTCTTTTAAACTCAAAACTTTTGCTAATGGAAAGAATTAAAAAAATTATGGATTCTTTGCACCTGTTCACTATTCAGGCAGGCCTAATTCAATTTCAAGGACTGTATACATTTTAAATCGACAAATAAAATTCGATTTTTAACGACATTCCGTAGGCTATAGGCTACTTTTTGCTTTAGGAGACAGGTTAAAATACGCGACGCTCAATTTCGAGAGTGAAGATGTTGGAAGAAATTGAAATGTAGGAAATGAGAGTGGGCCTTGCTTAGTATGAAGATGAGATTACAACATTACAGCCTGCCCTTTATTCCTATTGAAATAAAATAGTCTAGTAGGGACGCCATCTACACGTGGTCCCCTTGTCGAAAACGAAGTGCGTAGTGGGCGACCGAGTTCTCGCCGGTATATGCGAGAATCCAGAGGAGAAGATCCTGAAGGACGGATGACGGAACTCGGCAACGCATGAAGATGGTGTCTCGTGAAAAACACCGAGGGGAAGGCAACGGGAGACCACCCCTCTATGAATCCCGAGTATATGTCAAATGAAGCTTCTACAGAAACAAGTTAACGGCGTTAACGGGTCAACTCGTATTTCTATGGGAAGAGTCGCGCCCGGCAGGGGAGGGTGCGGGGCCTCCTCGGTCGTCAACCAGCGAAATCCCTGCAAGACCAAAGACACCAAAGGTAACATCAAAGTGGGGACATGGAATGTACGGACAATGCAAAGACCTGGAAAGCTGGCAAACGTCATTGAAGAGATGAAAAGAGAAGGCCCAGCGGAGGGAGGAGTTGCGACATTGGACAGCCGAACCTGCCTAGTGGCAGAGAACCAGAAGAAGAAGAGTAGGGACGACGATGAAGAAAGGGCAGTAGCTGAGGCAGGACCGACCTAAGGCATAGGCAAAGCAGACAGTTGCATGGGTGGCCATTGCAAGTTCTAGAGGGCGCCATTTCCACAAAGAGGGCGCCATTTCCACAAGAGTGTATTTTAATATTTTTAAACTTATACCATTCTTCACAAAATTGAATATTATATCCTGCCTTCAGTGCACTAATAAAAACTTTATAATGAATTACTCAGTTGAGCGTATTGGCCTACAAGACCGTAGCTAGGGAGATGTTTTGGGTATTTGAACCCCGCCCCTCCCCTAAATGAAATAATGTAAAAATGAAATAATTATGCATTTGCTAGCACATGACAGTGTGTAATGTAATTTTGAGCAGAAAATAGTCGAAAATCGCGGAAAATAGCGTTTTTGGACGTCAGAAAATTCGACGACTAACAGAAGTCGCCCGAAAATTTCGACCAAAAAAGTCGCCCGCAGCGTGTACGCACCTCAAAATTCACGGTCAAGAAAACATCCCCCGAAATAAAATCTTAACGCAGGCCTATGCCTGAGGCGCCAAATGTATGCCTTGCCTAGGGCGCCACTTGGGCTAAGGCCGGCCCTGCATGTTGTGTGTTTATCAGAGCTCTTTCTTATGCTCAAACTCGATCGTTCACCATCATTCGGCCCTCCTTAGGGAATTTTCCCCCACCCCACTACACGTGGGACTCTACTTTCAGAATCACTATCTGCACCGTGTCTAAAAAAACTGTGCAAAATTGTTTTTGTCAGAACTTCGTCAAATATCCACCAATCTTGATAACTTTTGGTAGGTAGACGGCAAAATGGCGGAAATTTTATGCTATATGTAAATTTTCGAAATGTTGTTGAATCTCACAAGGCAATCACCTCCATCTCGGAGTCTCGGATCCTCGTTAAGACACTCACCAAGCAATCTAACAACATCATTACTCAAAGCCTCCAAAGCAACTGATTAGCGGACTAGATCTGTTGCTTTTCTCAAAGACGTGTGCGCCATATTATTTACCAATTATAAATAGTTCCGACTTCTATTCCTATAGTTTGCACGTGACAACAGGCGTATACATGTAGGCCTAGGCTAAATCCAATATTGGGTGATGCAAACAGTCATCTCTCATCTCTGCTACGTAAACAAGGAATGAATGACGCATAGTGACAGAAGGTTTAGATTATCTTGGCTTTTTTCTTCGTTTTGAAATGTATCCAGCTACACTAATTATATATTAGATAAACTTCGAACGATTAAAACTTAATTGTAGACTTAGATTTGATTAACTAGTTTAGTAGGCAGCAGGCTATAGATTGCGCAGCCTAAATGAAAAGTATAGGCCTAGTAGGGGAGGGTGGGGCAAAACGCCCCCCTTAAGGAAAAACTGGGTGTAGAGAGCAAAACACAATAATATCTAATGTTATTTTTTTTATCAACATAAACATCTGCACTTAAGCTACAATATCACTAAATAAAAAAATTAAATGAATTCAAATTTCGGCACAAAATTGTCTGAAAGTGGTTGGACCAAAAAGGGCGTTTTGCCCCACCTAGGGGGCAAAATTGCCATAGCCTGGGCATTTTACCCCAATGATAATGTATACTAGATAATTGACTAGCGTACGTGCATGTACGTATGTATGCATGTATGTATGTATGTATGTATGTATGTATGTATGTATGCATGTATGCATGTATGCATGCATGCATGCATGTATGTTAGGCCATTGCAAAAATTTTTTTTTACAATGTTCATTGTGCAACCCTGCCATATTGTTACTATTACTTAAACATAATTGCCTGCAAATTTTCAGGTCTGTAGGCCATGTTTTGACCCCCGCCCACCTAAAAAGTAGTTTTGTGTTCAAAATGGACATCGACAACATGGTAGTAAATTGTAAATTTTTTGCTTTACCTTCTAGAGGCTGTACCCATGGTAGCAAGAAGTGAATGTATGAAAAAAGAACCACCTCAGGAAGTAGTTCCTCCAATTTCATCCGCACCAAACCGCCCATTACTTAGAAAGGATGACAGAAAAGTGCCTGAAGCGTGGCTTATAGGTTGGCTTGTTGGCATCACATATTTGAAAGAAACTTGAGTTCAGTTCACAAAGACTTGTTTCGTGCAACATCAGGCCCTGACAACACCAATTTCATTAAGAGATTCTATTTGGCCAACAATTAACACAGAAGCTGGTTTTAAAACCCTGGAAATCAAAGACAGGTCTTTGAAACGCACTAGGAAATCCCATACAGTCACTGAAGAGAATACTTTCTACTTCAAATAAATAGAACTTGCTACCTCGCGCTGACTATCGGGAATGTGCTGAATTAATGTTGATACTTCTGGGTGAGACACCTGAAAGAGAAATACACAGGCTGAAGCCAGGAGCAGCGCGTCATGCTCGATGGATGCCATCCATTTTGTATCCTGCAAAGATGTTGGCTTTCAGTGCTCAAGCGGGATATGACAAGGACATGATCAGCCAATTGGAAGCACTATGTAAATTTAATGCGCTATTCTACGTTGAAAACTGGCTCTCTTCATCCATTGGGGCCGATGCAGTGTATAATGATCTCAAGCTATGGCATGACTTGAACATGTATTGCAAGCATGATCCACAAGTTGCCAATGCAGCCATGAAAGCCTTGGAAAGGCACTTCTGGTACTTAACAGAAGAATGTGCTGTATTCTCTCTTTTTTCAAACAGGCTTTCCACTTCAGAAAGACAGCAGATTGCTCGAACACTGCTCCGAATTCCTAGACCAAGACAGTCTGAAAGGGGCCAGCCAACGTTTCCTATGCTGAGCCACAGTACAAAGCAATCATCCCTTATTGGACCCAAATCCTGGTTCTTGTTTCACAGCATGGGAATTGGCGCCGACTGGCTAGGAAAACCTGTCAGTGAATTTCATAATGATCCCAATACTAAGAAGCTGATACATATGTGCGGCATGTCAAAGTGGTGAATGATCTGGCGGAACGGGCTGTGAAACTAATCCAAGACTTCTGAACTAGTGTTACCAATGATGAAACACAAAAACAGTTTTTATTGCAAATGGTCGAATATCAACGCAAAGAAATTCCCAACTTTCAAAAAGCGACATTAAAGAAATTAACCTTCTCCTCCACAAAAACCTTAAATTCAGTAAAGTGATTTGACATGATATCATCGTGTAATGTGTATACACTATTACCAAACTTGTTAGTTTCTATATATGTAGCTTGTATTCTTTGTAGAGTAAACTTTCTTATGTTACAAACATTTTGGCATGCAGGAAAACAATGATTTATTAACTAAATCAGTTGATCGTGTTGGGCGGGGGTCAAAACACCACAAAATGACCTAAAATTTGGTGAACATTCACATTTTGCCATTAGAAACAACATAGGAGGGTTGCACCATAGAATTTTTAAAAAAATATTTTCCCCATACATAAATGAAATGGCCTAATGTATGTATGATGTATGCATGTTTGTATGCATGTATGTATGTATGTATGTATGTACGCATGTATGTATGTATGTATGCATGCATGCATGCATGTATGTATGTATGTATGTATGTATGTATGTATGTATATATATATATGTATGTATGTATGTATGTATCTATGTATGTATGTATGTATCTATGTATGTATGTATGCATGAATGTATGTATGTATGTATGTATGTATGTATGTATGTATGTATGTATGTATGTATGCATGTATGTATGTATGTATGTATATATGTATTTCTGTAGTATGTAGGTATGTATGTCCCGTCATGTGAGGTAAGACGCCCAGTCACGTGGGGTAAGACGCCCAGCCCCGTGAGCATCTTACCCCCAAGCAGTAGTAGTTACATTCCATACTCCTCGCCTAAAACGACTACTTCAATGGCAGGTTTAAGTTCAATGTAGCATACCTAAATAAGTATGAATCCAACAAAGCATGGATCTTTCGGAAAAAGCGAAACTAAGTAATTTTAAAAAATTAATGAAAAATGGGAACCCTTGCATCATCTTTCGCAAAAATCGATTTTTCTTGATAACGAGTGACCTGGTCACAGGGAAAACGAAAGTAGGATGTCTTTCAACCAGAAATACATAAAACTAAACGGTTCTAACTAAAATTTGGATTCGGCATTTCAGTTGACTGAAATAATGCCTATGGGCATTTTACCTCCCATGGGCGTTTTGCCGCACTCTATATATTTATAGCCTACCAAGGAGAGCTTCATTCTCGGAAAACCAAATGTCTCGTAATATATCGAGTTCATCTGTTAATAAAAACAACATTTAGTTATTTTCAGAATCGACCTTTCTAAGCGTTCTAATCATTATGACTGTGCCGAGTTGTAGATATAAATATTTGTCGAGCGCCTCCGCAAAATGACAAATCAACACGGAAACTCAGTACGGAATGCAATTAAAGAATTTGAGACTGGTGAGGGGTAACCGAGTAGACCTAGCCTACTTATTTTGGTTTTACTTTTGAAGGAAGACCATTCTAAGCGAGGAGAGAGCAAACGGTGCAAAGGCAGATGCTGGGCAAATCTAGAGCAGTCCTCAGTCCCGGTGTAAAGGTTTCAAATTACCCCTCCTAAACATTACCCCCCGGTAACTTGAAACCGGTTTCAGATTACCCCCGGAAACTAGATTTGCACCAATCATCGCATTTATTGCACCAAAAAAATCAAAAAAATCATCCCGCTTCTTGTTTTGGTCTGAAGATTTTCATCCGTCATCCCACTGGTTTGCTATCAATATTTTGATCCGAAAAAAATAACAGCCTCGAAGCCATTTTCTCCATGTAAATTTCAGCGGCGAATAGTATTTTAGTTACAGATGAAAATATTGATAACAAACCACGAAGTGGGATGACGGATGAAAATCTTCAGACCAAAACAAGAAGCGGGATGAATTGTTTGATATTTTTAGTGCAATAAATGCGATGATTGATGCAATTTACAGTTTGCAGGGGTAATGTCTAGGAGGGGTAATCTGAAACCTTTACACCGGGAACAAAAAGATCAAGAAGAGACCAACGCAATGAGCGCTAATAATACACCACTCCTACGCGACGTCTTGCATTGGCTGCCTGTCCCGTTCCGAATTGAGTTCAAGCTCAGTTTGCTGGTCTACAACTCGCTTCATGGGACCGCGCCTGAATACATCCGCGACTACTGTTCCGAGACCCATTCCTCCGCTTCCGGGCTGCGACTCAGGTCGCTAGGGAAGACCGACCTTCGTGTACGGAGGATGAGGACACGTTTCGGCGACCGCGCATTCTCGGTTGCTGGTCCCAGATGCTGGAACAGTCTTCCACCGGACATTAGATTGGCCGCCTCAGTGGTCTCTTTCAAAACAAAGCTTAAAACTTATCTGTTTGCTAAGGCGTATCCCGCAGTTGGCCGTTTGTGAGGCGCCCTTGTAGCGGTATGGCCGCGTTACGGCGCCATATAAATTGTCGTTGTTATTAATAAAGATGCGGATAACGGCTTTTTCTTATGATGTTTCTTTCTTATGATGGCTTGAGAGGAATTTACATGTATGTACATGTAGCCTACATTTCCCAGCTATGCTTTTAAGACCAGAAAGTGGGTAGGCCTATTGTTGCTGATTCGTGCAGTGATAGGTAGGCCTTAGCCTAAGTCCTCTTTGGCGATCAGACTCTAGTCCCCCAATGAACATCAATCTTTGAACAAACCTCAAGTAGCCCACAAAGCGATAAGTTTTTGCTTGCTCGAAGTTTCAAGCACCGATTTAGACATTTGGAGTTTACGATTATCCTGCTTACGACGTTGATAAAAAATACAAACCACATAATTATGCAATGCATGGAAATCCGCCACGTGGTTAGGCTAACAACCAAATACAACCAGTCCGAGAGCCTTCAGAATTGGATAGTAAAAAGTTGAAGCAACATAGGTCCAATGCTCGTTGCATGGAGCATCGCGAGTGCCCTGTTTTGGCCCTATACATTGGCGGCGCCATTATTATAGGTCGCGGCAGGCCACTTAAGCTACCCAGTTTACCATCTTATAACCTGCCAAAAATTCTTTTTAAATTTTGATAGGCTATTCTCAATAATAGGCCACATTTAATTTCTTTGACTTGCTGAATAACCCCCCTGACCCTGACGCGGCCTGCCAATATTTTATGGAAATAAATCCACTGGTCCTACGCATCGAATAATAATAATTACTATCTAAACTGTGTACTATCGGATATCAATGAACGTGCTGCCATTCCTAGAACAGTTTGTCGATGGCGGCCGCAGAAATTCTTACAGGAGGGAAGACTACAGTCAACTAATGAGTCATGACGCACCATTTAAATCAGGAAATCTTAGTTTAGAAACCCCTATAATTTGTAAACACTACAGAATGTTACTTCTCAGAACTATTGCGTCAATTAATCTTTTCTGAAACTTACGCTATAGGCTATTTTGAACCCGAAGAACCAAAGACACGACACTTAGGGTCTATGTAAATTATAATGCCAATACTGAATAATTTTTCGCTTGCAATCATCATCAATGCCCCTTGTTTCATGTTAGAACAATTCTAGATGAGACAAAATTCCGATCGAGAAAGCGGAATAACTAGTGGATCCCTTTTGACCCACCTTGTACATAAATAGTAGAAGATAATTATACATCATGCATATAGGCTATATAGAACAATGAAATGATTTGTAAGACTTGCATTGGAAGCGCCAATAAACGAGGTACGAAATAACCAGAAACGCGATGACGTACAAGAGTCCACGTAAGAGTCCACGTACAGTGAAAGTCCTCTGTTGAAATGAACAGAAAAGGGACTTGTGATTCCAAGCACACATAAGCAGGCAGTAACTGTTGGTCTCAAAAAAGTCAATATAAAGTAGCCTAATCTCTATGGCTGAGACGTCAATGGGTTGAGAATACGCAGACAAGCAACAAATTTAAAAAAACCGTTAAGTTATAAAACGTTAATAATAGCTGCAGAACCTGAATGGCAATGCCTTGTAACGTTTCTTCTGCTGCAATATTAACTTAGTTATCAGGCTACAACTTAACACACAACACTTGTTTCGATTGAGCTTGGCGCAATTGCAATGCTCTGGGCTTCAGCTCGATTCGCTTCAACTCATCCGTTTATATCTGATATTTTGCACTGGCTTCCTGTTGCCCCCTAGTTTCCGATTCAAAGTAGGCCTATTGCTCTTAGATTAAGTGAGAACTCAAAAGGGAAAGCTCCTAAATACCTTTGTGACTTAATGCACAAATCCCTTTTCTCAGTCTCTTCCCGCCCTCTCTGGTCTGATGATCGATCGACTTGATCTCCTAGTTCCCCGGGCAACTACCACTATGGCCCAACACCGTGTCTTTGCCAATGTGGTCCATTCAATTGGAATAATCTTACCCATCAATTATCGTTCTAAGATTTTGTTCTCTGGGACGAACTTATACGTGTACCTTTTGCTGCGTGAAGACTTCCTTATTATTTACGGGGTTGTCACACACAGAGCGCCTCTAAGTAGGTGGCCTACCGATGAATAGCAGCTGCTGCTGTACAGTAGTAATGCTAGGGCCTACTTGGTAGGCCTACTGCAGGAGGCGCCTTGTAAATTATCTTTATACGAATTTATTAGTTTCATATTCTTCACCAAAAATTAATTAATTATTCGAAACTATACAATATTAGACTATTAGTTTTAGTAGCTAATGTGCGTTAACGGTTAAACTCTAATGACGAAATGACGAAAAAGTCAATTGTTCGAATAGTGTGGTTGCCTCTTGGCAATTCTACTTTCATGCGCGGAAACATTGTATTCGTCCTATAGCCCTAGACCTATACTCAAAGTCAACAATTAATCATTGTGTCAGGATTCAGCAACGTGCAAAGTGATAATTATTTAAATAGTAACCTGCCTCTGATTAGGTTTCTTGAAGCAATATCAATGCGGCGATAGAATTACACGCATATCCCATCTATTGCATTCTATGCACTCGCAATTTCCATCAAAAACTGCAGCAGCATCATGAGCATTCATAAAGTCAGCCGATGGTGGATACATAATCAGATTAAACAGAATAAGGATTGTTTTAAAATGCTGTGATTAAGTATTAACTGCATTCTGACATTGCCAAGCCTACTTGAGTTGCTATTATTTCGGCCAACTCGCTGGCTTCTCATTCAGCACACAGTTTTGCTCTTCTTTCGTTCAACACCTAGGTTCTACTCACGTCCAACTCTTCTCTTTCGGCGAGCAGCTTGGCTAACCGTTCCAGACACGGAGTGCAGATTGTGTGATAAGATGGGAGATGTCGTGGATCGCGAGGAAGGTTCGTGCAAAACGAACATTCCGTCGAACTGCTTCTGAATGTTTGCAAACTTTGCATTCTGATAGGACTTGCTGTTTCGAATGAGAAAATTCCGCTAAACATCAATGAATAAATGAATGAATGAATGAATGAATGAATCAATCAATCAATCAATCAATCAATCAATCAATCAATCAATCAATGCACTTGTTTATACAAACATAATAAGCTGACAATTTGTACAAAAACAACATGCGACAAAATATTCAAGCGACATAGGATCAAGAAGCAGGCCTAATCTGCCTGATCAACGCTGGGGTCTACTTTTTCATGCATTTATTCGAACATTTATATAGCGCTTCTTCAAGAAAAAAATACTCAGAGGCGAAGTAACCGATCAGCTTGATAATGAGAAATAATATGAAGTCCCTCACTTAGGCACATTTACAATCAACACAGTCACTGTCAGTCAAGCATCTAAATCCGGTAGGATGAAGAAGAAAAACAGCCTCAGAGATTCTCAACCTATTTTCGCTCGCGACACACCTAAACTTGCAACAAAATTTTTCGACACACATGCATTCGTCATAAACTATGTCAAGCTTTTTACAATTTAAATATACCTAAGCCTATGTCAAAGTTAACATGATTTTTGTATTTTGCATTTTTATAAATTCTAATGAATGAAAATGTTGACTATGAATACTTTCTAGTTTCTGATTAATTTCAAGTTCTAAATTCCACTGACCCAAATCTACGATTCCACGTCGTTTTATGACGCTGACTTGCGATTTGTCCCTAATTTTTCTTGCATAGTATAATCATATAGAAACATGCTCGAGGTTTCGTGAGTACAATACCGGTACATAAGTAAGCCTAGGCTACAGCTGCATTTGTAGCAACTTAACCAGGGTCCCAGGACACTTTGCCCTTGGGAAGCCTTGGGGCCCACCCATTAACGAGACTAACGAATGAGCTTGATAGGATAGCTATAAAAACTATTTTTTGGCAAAAAAACATGAAAGTTATCACCAATTATTATCCACATAGTCCAATCCAGTTCATCAAAGTATGAAAACATAGGACAACATAGGCTGCCGAAACTAAACGCTGACCCTCAAAACGTCCAACTATTGTCATTGAAAACTTGAAAGGTAGGTTCAGAGGAAATATTTAGCTAAAACGTTTGGGGTCATTTGAGCCTCAGAGCTCCTGGACTTTGTAGCCTACAATTTGTTTTACTTTGAATACTCAAACAGGCTGAGAAGACACAATTCCGCGTCATCCGCAAAATTTCCTTTTCTGGTAAAATTTATGCTCTTTTCGAATATTAGGCTACAGCATTTCGCAAAAGTTTAGTGGGCGCGTTCGCTAACGCGGTAGGTTATATTGTAAGCTAAGTCTAAGAGGGCACATTTTCGAGTCATCCGCAATATATTTCATGTAAGCCTATGTAGGGATTGTGGGCCGCTGCAGATTGCGATGAAACGCAATAAATAGAGTGAAAAGAATTTTCATTGTCCACGCTCATCGAACTGCTGAAGTAACGAAGTCAGTATAATGCAAGAACGACGGCTTATGCTGTGAGAATTCGTGACATACAACTTCTTCGCGACACACCTGTAAGCCCCAGCCACCTCAGTGACTGCTTACAGCTCCACGAGTCACCACTCCAACAAAGATTAGAGTCTGACTAATTTATTATGTACATTCAGACATATATATAGACAAATAATATAAGCTCCTCCTATTATACAATTTGATTGGCTATTGCTAGTTATTGCTAATGTTCTGTTGTCCAATCATTACTTAGTCTATGACATGATATATATAATGTCAAGCTATAATTATATATAATACTGTATATAAGCTAATCAAGCATATATATATATAGTCAATGATACACTCCTATCAGTGCATGCATATCTATACATATGACAACACCAGCGACACACCAGCGACACACCAGTTTTACGCGACACACCGCCGGCCTATTCGCGACACACTTAGTCCAGTGAGTCGCGACACACCGGTTGAGAACCTCTGTCTTAAATTAAGCTAGCGATGAGGCAATCATTGGTATGAAGTGCTGGCGACTTCATTTTCTTAGCCTCGTCCTATGAGGGTGGGGTGGCCACTGGCCAGTCCTCTCCCTCACCGTCTCATCCTCCAGCCAACAGTGTGTGGTGTGTGCACCCATCAACGCTAAGTTCGTCAGAGTGCTGTAGACGGAGTAATAAATCTCGAACTCAAATTCAAACCCTCGCTCAAACCGACAAACCATCGGTCTCTACCAAATAAGACCTAATGAAATGGCATTCGTGTACAATGTACAATTGTACATTTGTACATTTGTGCATTTGTGCAGGCCTAACCATAAACTATCATCATAAGCAAATGTTGATGCATCGTGATGTCTAGATAGCCTACTGCAATTATTATAATTATATGGTCTTATCGGCCGTAATTATAGATAAGGCAAATAATATTATCGAGGCTGAGCAGCCTTTCGACAGGAACCTTTTGTCGGAGACCAGTGGCGGCGCTAGGGGAGCTAAGCCCCCTATCAAAGGTTAAGCCCCCTAAAAAAATCATCCGGTGTTTTGTACATGCAAACTGAAATAACTGAAAAATATTTCCACAAGTTTCGACCGGGTGACTAAAAAATAAAAAGGTCGTCAGAAATTTTGGCCCCCAAAACTGAAATTCTGGGGCCGCCACTGTCTGAGACTTCACAGTTTTTAATTAAAAATAATCTGCCCCTTTTCGCGGGTGCCATGCTGTTTAAAGTCAAAGCAGGAGTTTCCTGGTCCAATCCCGACACAGGCTGTGCTTTTCCAGTGCCGATCCCAGGGGTGTAGCTAGCTTTTTGTGAGCCCGTGTGTAGGGGTCCCGCATGGGCCCCTGTTTGGCACTATAAGGCTGGTATCTTTTCGTTCCTGCAATCAAGATCACAAAATAAATCTATGGCATTTTGCTATTAGGCCCAGGTCAAACACATGTAATACAACTCACTCAGAGAAAAAAAAACATGAATGCTGCAGCTGCACGAATGAGACAGATAAATTAAAGCGCTATAGTCCTAACTGCAGTGATTTCCCAGTAGAATTTAAAATCTGTCACGTTGCAGACTTCTCCACTTATTATTAGCTGCCTACTTAAAACAATGTCATGGCATCATAGAGTTTTCTTTGTAGCATTTTTGGCAACAACAAATTTCTACCATCTATTAATTCCGGTCAATGTTTTGCAATTTGCACACCAAAACGATACAATTATCAATTTTTCATAGTAGGCTAAGTAGGCCTTACCTAAAAGTAAGTTAGCAATATTCTTTACAAGTGCAAAAGTTGGGGCAAATACATGAATTCCTAGAACCCATACTTGCTCAATTTGGTGTCTGCCTGATTTTGGGGTGAGAGCTGAGAAAATTTGAGTGAAGTGTGAGAATTGTTGAAAAATAACTGGGGTGGTTAGGCCATGATCCACATGGAGTTTGGTCGTGAAAACTGAAAAGGTGAAAAGACTTAACTATGTGACCCTAAGAAAGACTAGCGAGGGTTGGACGACCTCAAACCCCCGGGAAATTCTCACCTGGTTGAGGGAAATGTCAGTTTACTACCGTTACTATATCCAGCATATGAATGGAATACACGAGCATGCCTGTCATATTGTGATAAGACTGAAGTTTCTGCGGCGCACCATTTAATCGCACTACACGAACGTAATAAAATAGGCGGATATGATCACACCTATCCTAAATGACCAGCCTTTGACCTTTGAATAACTTATCAACGAAAATCAGATGCGGGTATGATTCGTTCGACGTAATTATTTATTGTCATTCACGCACATTAGAATAATTGAGCAATCAAATTTTGACCGTCACGAAAAACAAATTCATGGGAATTCAGTATATGCCTGCCTGCCTGCCTCCCTGTCTGCCTGCCTGAACGCAGTTGACAGACGTCAGTAAAGTAGCGAAGTAGCCTAATGCAAGTATGTTCACAAAAACTACATCTGTCACAACATAATGTGAATTACTAATTAGGTTAGATTAATATTATTATAGGCTAGTAATTCAACAATCTCTGTGGGCCCCTGGAGGTCGTAGGCCCGTGTGCTTTGCACACATTGCACACATGGTAGCTACGCCACTGGTCAATCCGAATCCTAGAGAAATGATGAGGTCGGAGCAAATCATCTTAGTTATGACATAACTCAAAGTTCCGTTTATAAAGAGCACCTAACCGTGTCAGTCTGAAAATAATCAAGCATCTTAACTAGGCTTCCTTCAGTTTGGGAACAAGAGCCAACAGACACGGAAGCACAGTATGCCTTTCGATTTAACCAAATAATAGGCTAGATAACCCCCAACTCGTGTAACCTACAACGGGAACATATATAAAATGCGAAACTACTGTATGCCTAAACTGAAGATGAAGAATATTTGGAGACAAGTGAAGAACGTCTACATAAAAGCAGAAGCTTAGCAACTGCTCAGGACTTCTTTTAAGACATTTTCAGACCGCACAATCCATTATTTCCTTTCCATTCCGAATGGTAAATTATTCTCAATCGGGTAAACGCTCACTTTATCGTATTATTGTTATCGTGATCTCCAGATTTCTTAAGCGCGGGCGCCAGTTTATTCACGAGCGCTGCGTTGAGTCAGAAGGGTTGCCCGTAAGAATTATTATAGTCCAAGGTGGTCCGGGTCGAGTTACCATAGAATCAAAGGGGTGGAACAGCTATTAAGGCGGGTGTTGTCTGGATCGGGAATTGGAGGGTGGAGGACTAGATGAGACATGGCAAGAGTTCTTGAAAAGAAGTGTCTTCTGTTTCAAATGAAAAGCCCGAGGTGTAGGCCTAATGGATAGAGGAGTGAGAAAGGTGATGGTGTGTGATTAGTAATGATGGTGGAGGAAATTAAAAGGATCGGATTTCAGGATGCAGATCATGCCAAAGGCGTGGTGCTGAGTTGGATATAGTTCGGTTGGAGAACTTGAGACGACTTGTGACCAGTGTGTGTGTGTGTGTGTGTGAGAGAGAGAGAGAGAGAGAGAGAGAGAGAGAGAGAGAGAGAGAGAGAGAGAGAGAGAGAGAGAGAGAGAGAGAGAGAGAGAGAGTGAGAGAGAGAGAGAGAGTGAGAGAGAGAGAGACAGAGACAGAGACAGAGACAGAGACAGAGACAGAGACAGAGACAGAGACAGAGACAGCGGTTTTAAAACAGGCATGGGTCGGATGCGGCGGAGGTCACAGGTTAGGGAAGGATAGATGCCAATCAAACATTACACCAAGATTGCGGATAAGAACATCAGAAGTAGCCTAAAGGTGACAGATGACGAGTTAGTCGATAGGTGTATTGAATGGTCTGTGATTTTCTTGATTTGGTCAAGGAAGGCTTCGAGCCCTATTATAATGAACCCTGTTTTGGAGGGGTTGAGGCAGAGTAGGTTGGAAGTCATCCATTGAGAGATTAGATTGACCACATTGAGAAAATCAGCAATGGAGGTGGAAAAGAGTCCACATAATTACATGTATGTGGGTGCATGACCATTAATTTTCTCAACGCTGTTTTTTAAACTACATATTACAACACAATAATGTCTCATATTGCATTAACCTGTCATGCAACCCCTCCCGTGTGCAAGAAAATCCCAAAGCAGTTGAAAGACGAGAAACTGGCAGGTGTCCTTTGCTGTTCCATTGTTCCAATGGTTTGTAGAAAATGCAGTTTAATACGAGTAAAATCTGGTTCACTTTATAAAAATAATGTGTCAAAATTCAGATAAAGAGTACCACTGGACATTGAATCGGTATAATTACTCAGTACTCACTCAACCTCAACACAGTTTGACTGCACAGCTCTTTAGAGCAATCACTGCTCTTTCAAATGGTGTAGGCTAATAATTATTACAACCTTGAAACGACGCTTCTGAAGGCATCAAAGTGGCTCGACGTGAAAATTTATTCACTTTGTCTGAAATGACCCCTTATTATGTTGGCCTAGATTGTGAGTCCGTCACGATTTTCGATCGTTGACGAGCCTGAACAGCTAGGCTACAATGTAGAAGTTTCCCACACTTGTCGACCTTTAATTTCATATCCGCTTCATCGTGAATCAGCCGCCATCTATAATAGTCGTCTTTCGCCAAGAGAGAAGCCCTTTTGGTCAATGCACTCGACGTAGGCTATAATCTTCATGAGCGTTAATGTGTAGGCTTAACCATTGTAGGCCTACAGTAACTGTAGCTAACTCTCATCCGAACAAGTTTGGCCAGACCCCCTTCAAATATTTGGTGCATAACTTTTTTAAGTGATATCATCTGAAATTGTTTATTCACAAGCGTTCAATCAAAACAAAATCGACAGGCAGGGGTAAAGATCCGGAGAATCAGGCGAGGAATTACGGACGTCTCAATAAGTACACAAATTGCCCCCGGTTTAGGGTGCAGCTGCTAGAAATCTGATATGTCTGTCAGGGCCGCATTAAGGTTAGTTCGGGCCCGGGTGTTGTTATAACCTTGAGGGCCCCTCTTCTATCAGCCACCGGTCCACCAGGCATATGCATGTAATTATGCCATTATGGTAACGTGTAAAGTTTAATGATAGGCCTATTTTCCAGTGATGTCTTTGTTTTCTAAGGCTAAGTTTCCGACACAATTAGGTCTACATTGACAGAAGGAACGAACGACTTCCTAGTTTGTTAAAATATGGTTATGTTCCATCCCGTTGATTTTCTTTATTGTTCTCCAAAATTAATCTACACTCGATAGCTCCATTCTCTGTTCAGTCTACAGTACTGTGTATCATTTTTTTTTAGGTCGATGCCTCTGGGCCCGTATGCACATGAGGGCATAACTCTTATATATGGCTTAAATTTGGCCTAATCGGGAATACTGGGTTATTTCCGTATGCATGGCTTGCGATTAGCGAACTAAACTAGGTATAACGTTATTCCAACTCCGAGGTAGGAGTAAGCCGGCTATTCCCATTGTGAACAATAGACGTCATCCCGAGGGCCGTGATGGGAGATATCATGATGATTCTGACGCTGGAGTTGGAAGAAGCTGATGAGGGTGGATGGGGCGGAGCAGCTGTCGATGGTTTGAGACGAGTGGAGTGAATGGTTTTCTGATGTGCAGATCTGCACGAGAAGGGCTGGCTACTAGATAACCTACTAGGTAAGATGCTGGGAGGAAAACATATTATGTATACAGGGTGCGTGTAATGTGGTCAGGCATTTGAGAAGAAGTCTTGTGCAGTGACATTCAACATCATGTTGACATCAGACAAACTGTGTGGCTGAACGACTGCTAATATGACCGCTCTAAAGACAATGCCTATTTATGCAAAGCCGTAGCCAGGATTTGATTTCGGGGGCGTTTTACTCACCAATTTCTCTTCCTAAAAAACTGATGACCTTTTTAGTCATCCCGCATATTTGGGGGGGGGATGTTTTCATGGTTTTATTTCATGGTTTTTACATCATGTGCTCGTAAATGCATTTCCATTTCGGGGGGTGTTCAAACACCCAAAACACCCCCTAGCTACGGCCTTGTATTTATGTAGTCATTCACATTAGGCTTTTAGACTATTCGTTTATCAGTCTTACTGTCTATCTACCACTTATCTAAGGTTATACCCAAGACCAATACACACACAAACACACACACATGTCGGGCCGCTGAGGGGTTCATGAATATTCATGCTCGGAATGGGGCGCCATGACGTCACTTGACCCTTCGGCCAGCGCTACAGCAGCTGGCATCTGACGCATCCTTTTGGGCAAACGGACATTTAACTCTTTCCCGCCGGATGGGGTCACGGGTGACCCCATTAACAGGATAGGTATCAAAACAATTCCGGCGGGAAAGGGTTAAAATATAATACATCTATACAAAATGCAAAATATACGTCGATATGAATATTTGCTATAATAATAATAACCATGCCAAAGAAATGGCGTCGAAGGCTACGGCGTTTGCTGTCATTAAACACTCGTTAAATTCTGGATCCAATATCTAATTGCACCAGCAGTCCAAAGTTCCTCATATATCTGTCGCTCACTGCAAATATAATTTTATATGTGAACAACATTAATAAATATTACAGTAACCTTGACAGCATTAGCAAACAGGACAATGAACTGAATGAAACTTCATGACCTAAATGCAGTAAAAGGGCAATTGCGCTGGGGGTCTCGCAAGCCTAGTATAATTGGTGTCTTAACTATGATATTTAGAATCTCTACACTTGAAGTAGGCTACTCCACATTAGGCCAACCTGAATTAAAGAAATGAAGCAAGCTAGAGAAAGTTGTATCACGATAGTTTGCCGCATTAAATAAGTGCTGCGAATAAAGGTGCTTCTCCATCGCATCCTCCATTCTCCGCTGTTCAAAATCTTCCACTCCAGCCCGACAAAGTCATTCGATCCTGTTCCGCGCAACGATTTCAAACTACGCACTCCTGAGAACTGATCATAGCCTAATGTGAATTTATGGAAAAATACCATAGCCTAGGTCTATGCGTTTCGTATGCGCTTCACATGTTTCCAAATTCGTTTCCTGATCAGTGCAAGCCCCTCACCTACATGCATCTAGATCTGAAACAACAAATTCAGTAAAATATATTTAGAATTACAGGTTTGTAAATGTAAGGTTACCTGTCGAATGACTTTCTTCCCTCCGTTGTAAGTGCGTTCAACTGACTGATCTCGTCTTTGAAGACAACGAAGTGAAAATTGGGTCATTCGTTTCTATGGCCTGCATTATTTTCGTGCTGTTGTTCTTTAGATAATTGCTAGGCAGACAGAGGCATCATATGACTATTACAAAAAGACTAATAAACGCTAAAACCAAATCAGCTGTGAATGGGTAACTGGGCGTAAACTGTCGGATGAAATATGAGACAACGAGGATGAGGATGCTACCATCCGCCCTCATGTGACGAGGACAAGAGAATGAAATCGCTTCATACCAATGGCTGACTTAAAGAACTCCTCTTATTTTTCTTCCTCTTCCTTTTCTTCTTCTTCCTCTTCCTCTTCGTCTTCTTCCTATACTTCCTCCTTTTCTTCCTCCTCCTCCTTCTTCTCTTCTTCTTCATCTTCTTCTTCTTCCTCTTCCTCCTCTTTTTCCTCATTCTCCTCTTCTTCTTTATCTTCCTCTTCCCTTTCTCCTCCTTTTACTCTTCCTCCTCCTCCTCCTTCTTTTCCTCCTCCTCTTACTTTTCCTCTGCTTTCTCCTCCTCCCCCTATTTTTCTTCGTCTTCTTCCTGTTTCTGTTCTCGTTCCCCTTCCCCTTCCCGTTCCTCTTCCCTTCTCCTTCCCCTTCCCCTTCCCATTCCCCTTTCCCCTTTCCCTTCCCCTTCCCCTCCTCCTCCTCCTCCTCCTCCTCCTCCTTCCCTTCCCCTTCCCCTCCTCCTCCTCCTCCTCCTCTTTCTCCTCCTCCTCCTCCTCTTCCTCTTCCTCTTCCTCTTCCTCTCCCTCTCCCTCTCCCTCTCCCTCTCCCTCTTCCTCTTCCTCTTCCTCTTCCTCTTCCTCTTCCTCTTCCTCTTCCTCTTCTTCTTCTTCTTCTTCTTCTTCTTCTTCTTCTTCTTCTTCTTCTTCTTCTTCTTCTTCTTCTTCTTCTTCTTCTTTGTATAGCCTAATATGCATTTACTTACGAGCATGTGTAATTTAGGGTGGTCCACAAAATTCATCTAACAGATTTCAGTTCTCCACAAGGCTTGCTTTGTTCCTTATCATGATAATGATAATTTAAATTTTTTTAATGAAAGCAAATTAAATTTATAGGTAAACCCATTTGACACTTTTCATGATAACTGTACAGAAGTGGAAAAATAAAAATTATTGTTCCGCAATGGTTTATGTATGGTTAATGTACTACGTGAACGGCATTGAGCGATGTCTATGGGGAGATTCCATTTCTCAATTACTTCAACATTGGTGTTGGCCTGAGAGTCACCTTCTTGTATGCCGTTCACCGTTTTTGTGATTGCCAAGAGTTTTTCCTGACAATTACCAGTGACAATAATAGCCATGCGCAGGGCCGGATTAACAAATGTGGGGCCCTGTTCTGTGAAACTGTGGGCCCCAGCCTTACAAAAGGACGACGAAATGACACGCAAAACGTGTTGTAAACCGGGTCTAGGACTTAACCTCCTGCCATAACCCCCTGCCATTATCCCCCTGCAATTACCCCCGGAGACAATTACGCCCCCAGCGCGCCATTACCCACCCCCCGCCATTACCCGCTAGTTGCAGTGCTAATTATGTAGGCACTTAGCGCCTATTAACAATTAGAACCAGTAAATTCGCACCTTATTGACGCAGTTTGTAAGTTTGTACAATGGCTGAAATATTCTTGCTTAGCCTAAATGGAGGCTGGATTGAAGAAAATAGTCTTGCTTAACTGGAAGCTGGATTGAAGAAAATATTCTTGCTTAAATGGAAGCTGGAGTGAAGAAAATATTCTTGCTTAAATGGAAGCTGGATGAATGGAAACAGTCTTGCTTAAATGGAAGATGGATTGAATAGAATATTATTGCTTAAATGGAAACTGGATTGAAGAAAATAGTCTTGCTTAACTGGAATCTGGATTGAGGAAAATATTCTTGCTTAAATGAAAGCTGGAGTGAAGAAAATATTCTTGATTAAATGGAAGCTGGAGTGAAGAAAATATTTTTGCTTAAATGGAAGCTGGATGAATGGAAACAGTCTTGCTTAAATGGAAGTTGAAGTGAAGAAAATATTCTTGCTTAAATGGAAGCTGGATTGAAGAACATATTCTTTCTTAAATGGAAGCTGGATTGAAGAAAATATTCTGGCTTAAATTGGAGCTGGATTGATGACAAATAAGAGTAATTTAAATGGAAGTTGGATTGATATTTAGAATATAAACTCCGTTTATATGATTTGTCTTCCATCTATGGGGGTAATGGCGGGGGTTATTGACGGGGGGGGGGTAATTGTCTCCGGGGGTAATGGCAGGGGGTAATGGGCCGGGGGGGTAAAGTCCGGATACCTTGTAAACCTATTCAACGAATCAACATTATGTCTATTATTAATTCATTACTTCTAATTTTACAATAGTATTCCAGTCCAGTGTTAAAGTATGCATCTTTTACAGCTTAAGAATAATTAATTATTAAAGTGGTTCATGGTCAGACATTTTTTCTGGTACAAGCAAACAGTGCAGAAGCGATTTTAATGCCCCAGATAAATTCTTGGCAGAGAAAATTTCTGGCAATTAATCTTGCGGCAGGACAACGACCATGGCAGGGCAAAGGTTTTTTTTTACCAAAGCATTCACTCTGGTGTAGCACCGCCACTTATTGCAAAATACAAACTATACCATCTTCTTTTCGTTCTCTGCCCTTAGGCACTGCGCTCAGCTATCCGTGGAGGCTTCCTTACCACCTGTTCGCGTACTGTCACCATGCAGCGAAGAGCATGGAATAGCATTCTTGGTAGTGGGCATAGCTATCTGGAATAGCCTCCTTGTGGGTCTCTTCTCAGTTCCTCGTGGTTCTGCAAACTTTTTCTTTCGTTTTCTTATTTCTTTTTGACCAGGCCTGGGTTGGGAGCGCCTCTGATTAGATACAATGGGCGCTATATAGATTTATGTGATTTTTGCTTGAATTCATAAAAACAGAGTGTATACTGAACCTTCAGCCCATCATGCACAATAATTATTAAATTTATTTATTTCATAAATTTTTATAGCGCCTCTTCAAAGTAGGCTACTCAGAAGCGCTCCCAGTCCAAATAAGACAGTTTTTAGGTTCTTAAGGAACAGAGTGGAGTTACCTCTGGGAATTAAGCGCAGTGTAACAGCATTTCATAATGCGTTGCATGCACTTGAGTTCCGTTCTGATGAGGTAAGTGTTTAAATCAGCAATGGCACTTATAGCTATTACTAGCATTAATTTCAGACCTATCCAGATAAAGATCCTTTCAAGATAAATCTGCTTGCTAATGGAAACTCCAATAGGGACCCCCGCACATGTGCAAAAGTTGTATAGCCTATGTTCAAGTCGGTAGTTTTCGAATAATTTTGCTTTTTGTTCAGAGATTTAAACTCATTTTTGCCATTAAAATATTATTAACAATGGTAAAAAAATCGTCTTATTTTATGTGTGGGGCCCCCTAATGTGTGGGGGCCCCTGTTCGGCCGAGCATGTTGAACATGCCTTAATCCGGCCCTGGCTATGCGATCCATACTTTCCTCTTGTTCTTCCACTGCAGCATGCTTCTTGTCTTAGTTTTATTCCGAACTTCTAGAGAATGTGATTTCTGAAATTAATGTCATATCAAATCGCCGGCGTGACAGCTCCATCTACCAACACAAGGCCAACACGATACAAAGCACCAACAACTAAACTAAAGAGGACTGGAATATGTTCTCGGGCCTTTTTATAATGATGCAGTTAGTAGCAGCAGTTTATGCAGCCATTGTAGAGTGTAGACATAATTATACGTACTATGACTAAGTTGCCTGATACTCATCACATCGATGTAATCAAATTCTATTTCCTAATCCTGACTAGATTAGATGCCAACGCAGAAAGTTCGCCTATTGCATCATTACTGCACTTTCTTTTGTCTTGCGTTCTTCATTTTCAATTGTCAGCATGATCTTTTCCCTGCCGTCGTTGTGGTAGGCCCCTAATCGTAATCGTAAAGTCGAAATTTCTAATGCGCCACTCGAAGGCCAAGCGCGGGGCGCCAGCTTATTCACGAGCCCTGCGTTGAGTCAGAAGGGTAGTCTGTGAGAGTAGACCCTGGTTGTCCGGGTCGAGTTACCATAAGATCAGAGGGGCGGAACAGCTACTAATGCGGGTGTCGACTGGATCGGGAATTGGAGGGTGGAGGATACCGTTGCCTCTTCCGGCTTTGTTTTGCTGTTGTCTTTAAGTCTACTCCACTCATGCTACTGGAAAATACGTCTTCTCTTTGCATTCGAAAGAATTCCCGGTCTTCCTCTTGCTGGATTTCTGTCATCACATCCTTTAAGGCAGTGTTATTTCTATTAACTGAAACTGTAACTGAAACAGCAGAATAACTAAAAAATCTTTGCCAGTTAACTGTAACTGAAACTGAAACTGAGCAATGTTGAATAACTGAAACTGTAATAGAAACTGAAAAACAATAACTGTATAACTGAAGAATCAAAAGGAGTTAACTTGAAAATAAAACGAGTGCTTTTTTTAATTACTTATTGAACACAGCTCTACTAAAAAGCGGCGTGTGGGAACATTTTGTTTTTGAAGCGGCAATAGACAAAAGTCGCTGTTGCGTTCGCACTGGTGATAAAAATGACGCAGAAAACCATGAGTGTGGTACGCTACTTAACGGGGAAAATGCGACAAATCTTCCTTATCTGATTTGGAGCAATGCTGTGTAAATTTTTGATTACAATTTCATTTAACATTCCTAGAGATAAAAAAATCTTTCTATGTATTTCAACAAATTTTCATAGAATTACATTTCTCCACATATATTAATTTCAATGTATAGAAGACCAATGCGAGTCATTCTGGTCATAAGTTGTAACGCAATATGTGTGACTGTGATCAGTGTCTTAGTAGTTGTGATGTTTGAATATACATTATACACGTAATAACTGTAACTGAAACTGTAACTGAAAAATAAGAAATAACTGTAACTGAAACTGAAAAATCTCATTGCAGTTAACTGTAACTGAAACTGTAACTGAAAAATAAAAAAATAGATAACTGTAACTGAAACTGTAACTGAAAAACCATAACTGAAATAACACTGCTTTAAGGCAATATCGAACAATTTTGAAGATCACTCTTTAACATGTCTTCTTCATCCTGTCACTTTTTCTTAATAATTGTCTGTGAGTCTTCAGAGTTTGGTAGTTCTGATAAAGTTTTGACAGTTTCCAGACACACCAGTAAACCAGCACGGTCTACTCTCACGGACTACCAGCTTTGTTGGTATTCTGACAAGTACCCAAATATAAACAACTGCATCACAGCCCATATTGTAACTTTCCGGAAGGGCATGCCTTTAGTGATATTATGTAGCTGGAGCAGTTGCTGTGCATCCAAGCTGTGTGGTAATTTTGCAGTAGATGACCGAGAGACTGGATTTCCCAATAGCCAGTGCTCTGGGCCGGATCTCAAATTAGACGAAGCCATATTAGTCTAATAACGAAGGTTAACATGACGTAAAGACAATATAGCACTCAAGTAAAATGTTCAGAATGGGTTGACATCTAAATGTTGCACAACTAGGCTGAAATTTACAGGGAGACTATCTACCCCAAGGGGAAAAAATAAACCTTGCGGAGAAAGAATTCTAAAAACTCAATTTTTGGGTTATGGTTTTTGGACCAAACTAATGTGTATGCACTATGCACCTATCCACTATGCAAGTACAAGGTGGGTCATAAAAAAGAACCCATTCGGTTTTTTGCAAATGAGAATTTTCAATTCAAAATTTACGGTCTTATTGACAATTCGTATTTACGCATGATGGCCAGATTTTAAAAATAATATTTTAAGCAGGACAAACATTACATGTATGATGTAGGCCTATATCACTTTTAGTGAGATACCTATCGTTTTTTGACGATTCAAAAACATAACGCAGCAAAAAATTAGAAAAATATTTCTTTATTAAGTTACACCTCAAATAATAATGTTTGTGTTAAATGAACTTAACATTAACAGAAAATCATTATTAAGCTTATTATATAGAAAAGAACAGGTGCCCGCATAGCTGCACGTAACAGTGACATCATTTAGCAAGATAACTATCAGATTGGCATCTAAAGAATTTTTCAGAATAAGAATTTTTGTTAAAACGATGAATTCGAAATTTCTAGCAAACTAAAATGCAAAAGGTGTCAATAGCAGACAGAGTCTGTTTTCAGACACTTCATGAGCAAGGGTTTGAATACAAAGCTATAATAATTGCAATCGCCAGCTACTCCGATAATAGTTAATTCATTTTTTCATTCATTTCAAGAATTTATATAGCGCCCCTTCAAGGAATCCATTCAGAAGCACTCCCAGTTCTGCCACGGTGAAAATGTTTTTTAAGTAGCTTGTAATAATAGTGATTGCATAGACATTAAGAGATAAATTGTGGGTGGATTGAAAAGAAGGATTCTTGCAAAATTAGAAGTTGGATGGATAAAAAAATAAAACCGTGCTGCAACTAGAAAATGACTTAGAACGCTAAAATACACGTTTACCAACGACAGTTCGTCTAATTAGTCAAAACACGGCGAAAATGTTTTTGTTTTAATAAATTGAGTTTAATCAACTTCATAATCAAACTGACTACTTAGATAAGCAGAGTTTTTGGAGCATTTCATACATAATGTCCAGAGTCTAGACAACAACGGCAAGCGATCGAAATTGGAAATGCAATTATAACGGTATAGCCTAATAGTCTAATGCACCACAGTTGTTTAATCCAAAAGGTCCCAACAGTCGGTGCATAAAAATCAAACCGTAGACAATTATTTCGCGTTAAACACCATAATTCGTCCATTCGTCCACTTCTTCCTCGTTGGCCCCCATTCATTGTCGGCAACGTACAACAAGGTTTCACACTCATTCAGAAGAATCCCGAACGGATGTTTCAACCCTTGCTTCGTAGAAAGAAGTTCCCTTTGAAGCTTCAGCTGCAAATCCAGAAGAAGAATTCTCTTGTTACCACTATCCACCACTAAAATATTTCCAAAGCTATCGACAACAAAATCACGTGGAAAATTCAATTGACGAGCTGCTGAACCTTTTCTTCCACCATACGACTTAATTGTTTGTCCATTTGCATTTATCATGTCAATTCCGTGTACCGGATCATCTCCTTCACCATAACTGACGATGAAATTACCTTTGGATATCGACACAGCTTTTATCAGACGGAATTCGGAGATGTCTGATTTCATTCTGATTTCACTGATTATTTCGCCATAGGTGGAATATACGAGAATCTTTCCTGAGTAGTCCCGCACTGCAAGTACAACATTGCAATCCTTGGTAACAGATATCATACCCGATGCAAGAGCCTCCACTGGCCACTGACTCAGCATCTCTCCATCTCTATTGAATCTGAAAATGTATTTATTCCAAGTAGATACAAAAACTTGTCCATTCTTTGGACAGACTCCCATTCCTGCCACTGTGGATGATGGTATTGTGGTCCAGTTGCTTTCTTTGGTTACTGAATAGGAATCTCGTAGTTTCAATTCACCGTTTATTGCATTTGCAATCAGCAATTTGCCATCGATTAGCGTCATAACAGCCACTGCTCGACTCGCCGCTGGCTGAACTTCATAGGCTTTGTACAATGTCAGATCGTACACGCGTTGAAATTCATCTAGAAATATTTATGAATACACGACACAAATAAGACAAAAAAAGACAATAAGACAAAACAGTGCTTTAAATCTTTTTTGGGATGTGACATTTTTTCCAGAAAATATTTTTGACGGAACCCCAACATTAGTAGGTACATGTAAAGGCTAATTTTCTGAACATTATGAGGCCCATGCGAAGCCCTGCGAATCTGACTAAAACAGATTCCGGCTATGGCACATCGTGGGGCGCGGTGGTAACCTATGGTGGTGGCGTCGTTGCCTTGAAGCCGGAAGGTTCGAGGTTCGAATCCACCTCAAGTCGTAGCGTAGGGACCTTAGGCAAGTCCTTCACTCGCACTTGCTCAGCGCTTCGGCGTGAAACTCCGATGCAGTGTCCGCTCTGCAGTTGGGAGCGCCTCTGAGTAGAGAGCTTGAAGGGGTGCTATAATATATATAATATTCTCCACTTAGTGAGCTGATAAATTGTTCACTTAGAACTGGAATAGTTCCGTCTGACATAAAATTAGCAAAAATAACACCCATTTATAAACAAGGAAATAAAAATGAGGTTTCAAATTTTAGACCGATTTCTATACTACCGTTTTTTTTCTAAATTGTTTGAGAGGGTAATGTACGACCGCCTGTACTTCTTTATTAACCAGAACAAAATTTTGTACCCTTTTCAACATGGCTTTCAAAGAGAACACTCAACCTTCATGTCATTGCTGGATATACAAGACAAAATATCTCAAGCCATGGATAATAATGAATATTCCATTGGCATTTTTCTTGACTTAGCTAAGGCCTTCGATACCGTCAACCATAATATCCTGCTAAATAAACTTGAGAATTACGGGATCAGAGGTATTGCACTTACCTGGTTCAGAAATTACTTAAATAACCGTTACCAACAAGTCTCATGTAATGGGAAATTATCCAGCTTCCAAAAGATTGATTTTGGGGTCCCTCAGGGCTCAATCCTGGGGCCTCTGTTATTTCTAATATACATAAATGACCTTCCTATTTCTGGAACTTTTTTACATTACATCCTATTTGCTGATGATTCAAACGCTTTTTACTCTCACTCCTCTTATGAAGAATTGATTAAAATAGCAAATAACGACCTAGACATGGCTAGTGAATGGTTCAAAGCCAATAAGCTTTCACTGAACATAGCCAAATCTAATTATATAATTTTTAGATCTAGTAAAAAGAAATTTGCTCCACCTCCTGATAATAACCTACTAATTGAAAATATTTCCTTACCGCAAGTATACTCGACTAAATTCCTGGGTGTACATATCGACCAGCACTTAAAATGGAATATAGCCTACATACAGCTGAACTGTCTAACAAAATCTCCAAAAATATAGGCATAATTCACAGAATAGCCTATCTTCTTCCACTTCATATACTAAAATCATTATATTTCACACTTGTACACCCATACTTAAGTTACTGCAATCTCATTTGGACCTCTACATATGACACTCACCTAACTAAGCTAAATAGACTGCAGAAAAAAGCCATAAGAATTATTACTAAATCTCTCTTTAATGCTCACACTAGCCCCTTATATAATCAGTTGAACGTGCTAAAAATATTCCAAATTAAATTCATCCAAACTAGTACATTTATGTATAAATATGACAACAACCTTCTTCCACTTGCATTCTCATCCTATTTTATACCTAACTTATATACTAAAGCCATTAGAAATAATAGAATCTACATAAGTGTCTTTGCTAAAACAAACACTAGAAAATTTTCTATTAAGTATCAGGGTCCTCTTTTATGGAATAATATACCGGAAAATATTCGTACATCCAGGAGTCTCGATCGATTTAAATCCAAAATCCGTGCACACACATTAAAAATTGTAAAATGAACAACCCATTTATTCCGTGTTTTCCCCCCATTCTTTTTAAGTTGAGCAGATGGAAGGTATTTATTCCGTGTTTTTCCCCCATTCTTTTTAAGTTGAGCAGATGGAAGGTATCCCACTGCTGTTATTTAATTGATTCCAAAAATACTGCCATTTCTATCTGTTTTCTAATCTATTATCATTAATCATATAATAGTGAAGAATGTTTTCCTTTGGTAAATAGGCCCCAATAGCGGGATCACTCCCTTCGGGTAGCCTATTGCTCCCTACATTTCACAGTAGTGATTGTACACTAAGCTATTCCATTCGCAATTGTTAACTGCAATTGATCAATTTGTGTACTATTACGAATGCATAATTGTTAACTGCAATTAATCACTTTGTGTACTATTATGAATGCATAATTGTTTGTTTTGTATTTTTGGGATCAATAAACAAGTTGAAGTTGAAGTTAATAAGTGCGCATACAAACAAACACAGTAACTGTTATGAGTAGGCTAGTTGAATTTCTTTCATGCATACTAGCATAGGCTTAAGAGACTTGGTGGTTAGGGATAGATCTACGGGCCCTCAAATTGCGGACGTTTCTGCTTTTCGGGCAAATGCTCTCGAGGAAAAAAGATAAAGCAAATCATTTGAAGTTCGAACTTATTAGCATGTCACATTATCCTCCAAATCCTATTCGTCCGAATCGAGTTAGTAGCTAATAACTCACAAACAACGAAATTCGCGGGAAAAGTTCTTAATTGACGGTAGCACTAACAGATTCAGAATTGTACTTCCAAGTGCTAGAGTGAAGTACCAGGAAATCCTCTGACATTTCAGTTGCCACAAAAGTCTGCAAATCATGTTGTGACTCAAAGTAACAGACTCACGTAGTTGCATCGTTTGCAATAGTGCCATGTCCATTGTTCATACAGTTCAAAAAGCCAAGAACATTGTACATGTATTGTATTTCGTTACTTAGGACTGTGTCCACTGTAGTACTTCCTTCATATCCTGGGGAACCATTGTATTGACCATGGAAAAAAGTAGTCACCACTTAGTATTTCACCTAGATGTAAATACTGCAGCTGGCCACAAAAGCACTTGATTCGGTAGCTGCTTCTTTGCTCACTGTAATCTGTAGGCCCTATGAGTATACATGCACTAAACTCATGCACCGGGGAAAATTAGTCTACCAGTTTAAACTGATTCGACATATCTCGATGTCTAAAGCGACTGAAGGAAGTTATATCAAAATGATGCGACATAATAATACAGTTTTATACAAATCCATCAAGGCCTATCAATTATCTTAGTGGCAATTACGTCGACTTGAAAAGCATTTCAAAGGCATAATTTTGACCAATAGGCCTAATAATCTGATAAACCCAGCTAAACATTTTAGACTCATAACGTTGATCGGAATTAAACACCGCATTGGGTTTAGCCTACTCACCAACAGTTTTCGTCAGTTCTTTGATCTGCAAACGATAATCTTGTTTCTGCATATCTAATACAAAAAGGAACAGCATCTATAATTGTAGTTGTAATTTTTATCGTACATTCGCATAGCGCCACTTAACGAGAACTCAGACCTGTGCTTCCGACCTGATACCGAACCACGGTCAAATAGAATGGTTTCAAACGCTTGCGGAAAGGGGCAAATAAATACAAAGAAGTTCATTACGAAGACTAATACGTAAGCTTAACTCATTCCAGAAAGCTGTACCGACCATAGCTGCTTTTATGCAGCACTGTGGAAGATTGAGCCACAGGGACAACCAGGTCACCCACCATACATGTAGTTTAAAAACCAGTTTCACCCAGATATGACGTGATAAAAGGAATCGCAACATTGAAAGCTAGACCAGGAAATTAATCCTTATGCCAATTCAGCTATCCGCTATTTCAGTTCTATATAAATATGCCGCGAATTTCTGGCTTTGGTACTTTCAACCATTTATGCATTATTTGTTTTAGCATTATAGTGGTAGGCCTAAACTAAACATAAAATATGTTGCATGCATTGTACAATAAATTATTTGAGTCTAATTATGATATGTTGAGAAAGAAATAAATGACGAAGCTGTTATAATTATGTTGCAACGTTAAAAATCATTGCTAATCAAACAAAGATGGACACAAAGTCCATAAACTCAAAAACATCATATTTCTGGAATTTTTCGCGTACTCCTTACCGGTGCCTGGCGTACCCCCGGGGGTACGCGTACCACAGTTTGAGAACCCCTGCCTTCGAGGTTTAGCCTACTCACCAATCGTCTCCTTCAGTTCTTTGATCAGCAAACGGTCTTGTCTCTGCTCAACTAATACAAAAACAACAGCATCTATTAGTTCCGTTAAAATTCTTCTCTTCCATTGGTTCTCTGCCTCTTGGCAGGCTCACATCACATGCCCGATGTCGCCATTCCTCTTGATGTTTGGGTCTCTTCACATATCCACTTGTCATCAATCATACCAGGATCATCTGTCGTGGTCTTCCTTTTATTCGCTTCCCCGTAAATTATTCACCGATGACCGTTCTTAGTAGTGCATCTCCTCTCAGCGTTCAATCCACTTTGTGCATCTTTCACATGTTGTGTGTTTATCTGAGCTCTTTCTTATGCTCAAACTCGATCGTTCACCATCATTCGGCCCTTCTTAGGGAATTTCCCCCCCCCCCCACTACACGTGGGACTCTCCTTTCAGAATCACTATCTGCACTGTGTCTGAAAAAATGCGCAAAATTGTTTTTGTCAGAACTTCGTCAAATTTCCACCAATCTTGATAACTTTTGGTAGGTAGACGGCAAAATGGCGGAAATTTTATGCTATATGTAAATTTTCGAAATGTTGTTGAATCTCCCAAGGCAATCACCTCCATCTCGGAGTCTCGGATCCTCGTTAAGACACTCACCAAGCAATCTAATAACATCATTACTCAAAGCCTCCAAGGCAACTGATTAGCGGACTGGATATGTTGCTTTTCTCAAAGACGTGTGCACCGTATTTGGGTTTGTTGGAATCCTTTCGATGTGTATTGAAAACTGTGAGGACATTATTTACCAAACCAATTATAAATAGTTCCGACTTCTATTCCTATAGTTTGCACGCGACAACAGGTCTACATGTAGGCCTAGGCTAAATCCAATATTGGTGATGCAAACTCATCTCTCATCTCTGCTCCGGGAACAAGGAATGAGTTAGGCGTTGTGACAGAAGGTTTAGATTATCTTAGCTTTTTTCTTCGTTTTGAAATGTATCCAGCTACACTATTATTATATATTAGATAAACTTTAAACGATCAAAATTTAACTGTAGCCTTAGATTTGATTAACTAGTTTAGTAGGTTACCATATAGATTGCGTAGCCTAAATGAAATAAAGTATATAATTAATAGGCTCTATATATTTGTAGCCTACCAAGGAGTTCTTCATTCTCGGACAACCAAATGTCTCGTAATATATCGAGTTCATCTGTTAATAAAAACAACATTTAGTTATTTTCAGAATCGACCTTTCTAAACGTTCTAATCATTGTGACTGTGCCGAGTTGTAGATAATTATAAATATTTGTCGAGCGCCTACGCAAAATGACAAATAAAACACGGAAACTCAGTACGGAATGCAATTAAAGAATTTGAGATTGGTGAGGGGTAACCGAGTAGACCTAACCTACTTATTTTGGTTTTCCTTTTGAAGGAAGACCATTCTAAGCGAGGAGAGAGCAAACGGTGCAAAGTCCGATGTTGGGCAAATCCAGAGCAGTCCTTAGTCCCGGTGTAAAGATTTCAGATAACCCCCTCCTAAACATTACCCTCCGGTAACTTGAAACCGGTTTCAAATTACCCTCCGGAAACTAGATTTGCATCAATCATCGCATTTATTGCACTAGAAAAATCAGAGAAATCATCCCGCTTCTTGTTTTGGTCTGAAGATTTTCATCCGTCATCCCACTTTGTGGTTTGCTGACAATATTTTGATCCGAAAAAATAATAGCCTCGAAGCCATTTTCTCCATGTAAATTTCAGCGCCAAATAGTATTTTAGTTACGGATGAGACCAGTATTGATAACAAACCACAAAGTGGGATGACGGATGAAAATCTTCAGACGAAAACAAGAAGCGGGATGAATTGTTTGATTTTTTAGTGCAATAAATGCGATGATTGATGCAATTTACAGTTTGCAGGGGGGGTAATGTTTAGGAGGGGATAATGTGAAACCTTTACACCGGGAACAAAAAGATCAAGAAGAGACCAACGCAATGAGCGCTAATAAAGATGCGGATAACGGCTTTTCCTTATGATGTTTTTTCTTATGATGGTTTGAGAGGAATTTACATGTATGTACAATTGTACATGTAGCCTACATTTCCCAGCTATGCTTTTAAGACCAGAAAGTGGGTAGGCCTATTGTTGCTGATTCGTGCAGTGAGAGGTAGGCCTTAGCCTAAGTCCTCTTTGGCGATCAGACTCTAGTCCCCCAATGAACATACATGTAAATCTTTGAACAAACCTCAAGTAGCCCACAAAGCGATAAGTTTTTGCTTGCTCGAAGTTTCAGGTACCGATTTAGAAATTTGGAGTTTACGATTATCCTGCTTACGACGTTGATAAAAAATACAAACCACATAATTATGCAATGCATGGAAATCCGCCACGTGGTTAGGCTAACAACCAAATACAACTAGTCCGAGAGCCTTCAGTATTGGATAGTAAAAAGTTCAAGCAACATAGGTCCAATGCTCGTTGCATGGAGCATCGCGAGTGCCCTGTTTTGGCCCTATACATTGGCGGCGCCACCATTATAGGTCGCGGCAGGTTACTTGAGCTACCCAGTTTACCATCTTATAACCTGCCAAACAATTCTTTTTAAATTTTGGTAGGCTATTCTCAATAATAGGCCACATTTGATTTCTTTGACTTGCTGAATAACCCCTTTGACCCTCACGCGGCCTGCCAATATTTTATGGAAATAAATCCACTGGTCCTACGCATCGAATAATAATTATTATTATCTAGACTTTGTACTATCGGATATCAATGAAGGTGCTGCCATTTCTAGAACAGTTTGTCGATGGCGGCCGCAGAAATTCTTACAGGAGGGAAGACTACAGTCAACTGATGAGTCATGACGCACCATTTGAAACCAGGAAACCTTAGTTTAGAAACCCCTACAATTTGTAAACACTACAGAATGTTACTTCTCAGAACTATTGCGTCAATTAATCTTCTCCGAAACTTACGCTAGGCTATTTTGAACCTGAAGAACCAAAGACATCACACTTAGGGTCTACATAAATTATATGCCCAGTGCACTGCCCATAATGAATTATTTTTCGCAATCATCAACAATGCCCCTTGTTTCGTGTTAGAACAGTAATTATAGATGAGACAAAATTCCAATCGAGAAAGCGGTATAACTAGTGGATCCTTTTTGACCCACCTTGTAGCCTACATAAATAGTAGAAGATAATTATACATCATGCATAGTCTATATAGAACAATAAAATGATTTGTAAGACTTGCATTGGAAGCGCCAATAAACGAGGTACGAAATAACCAGAAACGCGATGACGTACAAGAGTCCACGTAAGAGTCCACGTACAGTGAAAGTCCTCTGTTGAAATGAACAGAAAAGTGACTTGTGATTCCAAGCACACATAAGCAGGCAGTAACTGTTGGTCTCCAAAACACGTCAATTATAGGCCGATAAAGTAATCTCAATGGATTGAGAATACGCAAACAAGCAACAAAATAGAAACGTTAAGTTCTAAAACGTTAAAAATAGTTACAGGACCTGAATGGCATTGCCATGTAACGTTTCTTCTGCACTGCTCTGGGCTTCAGCTCGATTCACTTCAACTCATACGTTTATATCTGATATTTTGCACTGGCTTCCTGTTGCCCCTCGTTTCCGATTCAAGGTATTGCTCTTAGATTAAGTGGGAACTCAAAAGGGAAAGCTCCTAAATACCTTTGCGACTTAATGCTCAAATCCCTTTTCTCGGTCTCTTCCCGCCCTCTCTAGTCTGATGATCGACTTGATCTCCTAGTTCCCCGGGCAACGACCACTATCATAATGGCCCAACACCGTGTCTTTGCCATTGTGACCCATTCAAGTGGAATAATCTTACCCATCAATAATCGTTCTAAGATTTTGTTCTATGTGACACACTCATACCTTTTGCTGTAAAGACTTCCTTATTTTTTCCGGGGCTGTCACACACAGAGCGCCTCAAAGTGGATGGCCTATATATATATAGGCCTACCGATGAATAGCAGCTGCTGCTGTAATAATGTTAGGGCCTACTTGGAAGGCCTACTGTAGGATGCGCCTTGTAAATTAGGCCTATCATATACGAATTGATAAGTTTTCTATTCTTCACCAAAATTGATTATTCGAAACTATACAATATTATACGTTTTAGTAGCTATAGGCTAATATGCGTCAACGGTTAAACTCTAAAGACGAAAAAATCTATTGTTCGAAAAGTGTGTTTGCCTCGTGGCAATTCTGCTTTCATGCGTGGAAATATTGCATTCGACCTATAATACTCAAAGCCAACAATTAATTATTGTGCCAGGATTCAGTAACGTACAAAGTGATATTTAAATAATAACCTGCCTCTGATTAGGTTTCTTGAAGCAGTATCAATGCGGCGATAGAATAACACGCATATCCCATCAATTACATTCTATGCACTCGCCATTTCCATCAAAAACTGCAGCAAACATCATCAGCATTCATAAAGTCAGCCGATGGTGGATAGGCCTACACATTCAGATTATACGGAATAAGGATTGTTTTAAAATGCTGAGATTAAGTATTAAGTACATTCTGACATTGCCAAGCCTACTTGGGTTGCTATTATTTCGGCCAACTCGCTGGCTTCTCATTCAGCAAACAGTTTTGCTCTTCTTTCGTTCAACAGCTAGGTTCTACTCACGTCCAACTCTTCTCTTTCGGCGAGCAGCTTGGCTAACCGTTCCAGACACGGAGTGCAGATTGTGTGATAAGATGGGAGATGTAGTGGATCGCGAGGGAGGTTCGTGCAAAACGAACATTCCGTCGAACTGCTTCTGAATGTTTGCAAACTTTGCATTCTGATAGGACTTGCTGTTTCGAATGAGAAAATTCCGCTAAACATCAATGAATAAATGAATGAATGAATGAATGAATCAATCAATCAATCAATCAATCAATGCACTTGTTTATACAAACATAATAAGCTGACAATTTGTACAAAAACAACATGGGACAAAATATTCAAGCGACATAGGATCAAGAAGCAGGCCTAATCTGCCTGATCAACGCTGGGGTCTACTTTTTCATTCATTTATTCGAACATTTATATAGCGCTTCTTCAAGAAAAAAATACTCAGAGGCGAAGTAACCGATCAGCTTGATAATGAGAAATAATATGAAGTCCTTCACTTAGGCACATTTACAATCAACACAGTCACTGTCAGTCAAGCATCTAAATCCGATGAAGAAGAAAAACAGCCTCAGAGATTCTCAACCTATTTTCGCTCGCGACACACCTAAACTTGCAACAAAATTTCGCGACACACAATGCGACATGCAATCGTCAGAAATTATGTCAAGCTTTTTACAATTTAAATAGACCTAAGCCTATGTCAAAGTTAAAATAACTTTTATATTTTGCATTTTTATAAATTCTAATGAATGAAAATATTGACTATGAATACTTTCTAGTTTCTAATTAATTTAAAGTTCTAAATTCCACTGACCCAAATCTACGATTCCACGTCGTTTCATGACGCTGACTTGCGATTTTTCCCTAATTTTTCTTGCATAGTATAATCATATAGAAACATGCTCGAGGTTTCTTGATTACAATACCGGTACATAAGTAAGCCTAGGCTACAGCTGCATTTGTAGCAACTTAGCCAGGGTCCCAGGACTCTTTGCCCTTGGGAAGCCTTGGTGCCCACCCATTAACGAGACTAACGAATAAGCTTGGTAGGATAGCTATAAAAACTATTTATTGGCAAAAAGCATGAAAGTTATCATCAATTATCCACATAGTCCAATCCAGTTCATCAAAGTATGAAAACATAGGACAACATAGGCTGCCGAAACTAAACGCTGACCCTCAAAACGTCCAACTATTGTCATTGAAAACTTGAAAGGTAGGTCCAGAGGAAATATTTAGCTAAAACGTTTGGGGTCATTTGAACATCAGAACACCTGGACTTTGTAGCCTACAATTTGTTTTACTTTGAATACTCAAACAGGCTGAGAAGACACAATTCCGCGTCATCCGCAAAATTTTCTTTTCTGGTCAAATTTACGCTCTTTTCGAATATTACAGCATTTCGCAAAAGTTTAGTGGGCGCGTTCGCTAACGCGGTAGGTTACATGTATATTGTAAGCTAAGTCTAAGAGGGCACATTTTCGAGTCATCCGCAAAATATTTCATGTAGGCCTATGTAGGATGTAGGGATTGTGGGCCGCTGCAGATTGCGATGAAACGCAATAAATAGAGTGCAAAGAATTTTCATTGTCCACGCTCATCGAACTGCTGAAGTAATGAAGTCAGTATAATGCAAGAACGACGGATTATGCTGTGAGAATTCGCGACATACAACTTCTTCGCGACACACCAGCGACACACCAGCGACACACCAGTTTTACGCGACACACCTCCGGCCTATTCGCAACACATTTAGTCCAGTGAGTCGCGACACACCGGTTGAGAACCTCTGTCTTAAATTGAGCTAGCGATGAGGCAATTATTGGTATGAAGTGCTGGCGACTTCATTTTCTTAGCCTCGTCTTATGAGGGTGGGTGGCCACTGGCCAGTCCTCTCCCTCACCGTCTCATCTTCCAACCAACAGTGTGTGGTGTGTGCACCCATCAACTCTAGGTTCGTCAGAGTGCTGTAGACGGAGTAATAAATCTCGAACTCAAATTCAAACCATCGCTCAAACTGACAAACCATCGGTCTCTACCAAATGAGACCTAATGAAATGGCATCCGTGTACAATTGTACAATTTACATTTGTACATTTGTGCAGGCCTAACCATAAACTATCATCATAAGCAAATGTTGATACATCGTGATGTCTAGATAGCCTACTGCAATTATAAAGTCCTATCGGCCGCAATTATAGATACTGCAAATAATATTATCGAGGTTGAGCAGTCTTTCGACAGGATCCTTTTGTCGGAGACCAGTGGCGGCGCTAGGGGGGGAGGGGCTAAGCCCCCCTATAATAGGTTAAGCCCACTAGAAAGGTCATCCGGTTTTTTGTACATGCAAGCTGAAATAACTGAAAAATATTTCCACAATTTTCGACCGGGTGACTAAAAAAATAAAAAGGTCGTCAGAAATTTTGGCCGATGAAAATGAAAAATTTCCTCCGGGAGTCTTCGGCCCCCAAAACTGAAATCCTGGCGCCGCCACTGTCGGAGACTGCACAGTTTTCAAGTAAAAATCATCTGCCCCCTTTCGCGGGTGCCATGCTGTTTGAAGTTTAAGCAGGAGTTTGCTGGTCCAATCCCGACACAGGCTGTGCTTTTACAGTACCGATCCCAGTGGTGTAGCTAGCTTTTTGTGGGCCCGTGTGCAGGGGTCCCGCATGGGCCCCTGTTTGGCACTGTAAGGCTGGTATCTTTTCGTTCCTGCAATCAAGATCACAAAATAAATCTATGGCATTTGCTATTAGGCCCAACACATGTAATACAACTCACTCAGAGAAAAAAAACATGAATGCTGCAGCTGCACGAATGAGACAGTTAAATTAAAGCGCTATAGACCTAACTGCAGTGATTTCCCAGTAGAATTTAAAATCTGTCACGTTGCAGACTTCTCCACTTATTATTAGCTGCCTACTTAAAACAATGTCATGGCATCATAGAGTTTTCTTTGTAGCATTTTTGTCAACAGCAAATTTCTACCATCTATTAATTCCGGTCAATGTTTTGCAATTTGCACACCAACACGATACAATCATCAATTTTTCATAGTAGGCCTTACCTAAAAGTAAGTTAGCAATATTCTTTACAAGTGCAAAAGTTGGGGCAAATACATGAATTCCTAGAACCCATACTTGCTCAATTTGGTGTCTGCCTGATTTTGTGGTGAGAGCTGAGAAAATTTGAGTGCAGTGTGAGAATTGTTGAAAAATAACTGGGGTGGTTAGGCCATGATCCACATGGAGTTTGGTCGTGAAAAGGTGAAAAGACTTAACTATGTGACCCTAAGAAAGACTAGCGAGGGTTGAACGACCTCAAACCCCCGGGAAATTCTCATCTGGTTGAGGGAAATGTCAGTTTACTACCGTTACTATATCCAGCATATGACCGGAATACACGAGCATGCCTGTGATATTGTGATAAGACCGAAGTTTCTGCACTACACGAACGTGATAAAATAGGTGGATATGATCACACCCATAGGCGCAATCACGTCCTAAAAGTTGTGGGGGACCAAATGAATCACGTCCTAAAAGTTGGGGGGGGACCATAATGATAAAGTCAATGGGACCACTCAAAAGTTGGGGGGGACGCGTCCCGTGGGTCCCATAGGGTGGTTGCGCCTATGATCACACCTATCCTAAATGGTAGCATAGACCCGCCTTTGACCTTTGAATAACTTATCAACGAAAATCAGATGCGGGTATGATTCGTTTGACCTAATTATTTATTGTCATTCACGCACATTAGAATAATTGAGCAATCAAATTTTGACCGTCACGAAAAACAAGTTCAAGGGAATTCAGTATATGCCTGCCTGCCTGCCTGCCTGAACGCAGTTGACAGACGTCAGTAAAGTAGCGAAGTAGCCTAATGCAAGTATGTTCACAAAAACTACATCTGTCACAACATAATGTGAATTACTAATTAGGTTAGATTATAGGCTAATAATTCAACAATCTCTGTGGGCCCTGGAGGTCGTAGGCCCGTGTGCTTTGCACACATTGCACACATGGTAGCTACGCCACTGGCCAATCCAAAGCCTAGAGAAATGATGAGGTCGGAGCAAATCATCTTAGTGATGACAGAACTTAGAGTAGCGTTTATAAAGAGCAACTAACCGTGTCAGTCTGAAAATAATCAAAAACATCTTAACTAGGCTTACTTCGGTCTGGGAACAAGAGCCAACATCCACGGAAGCACACTATGCCTTTTCGATTTAACCAAATATAGGCTAGCTAACCGAACCCATGTAACCTACAATGTCAGGAACCTATATAAAATGAGAAATTACTGTATGCCTCAGCTGAAGATTGCCCGTAAGAATTATTATAGTCCAAGGTGGTCCGGGTCGAGTTACCATAGGATCAGAGGGGCGGAACAGCTATTAAGGCTGGTGTTGTCTGGGTCGAGAATTGGAGGGTGGAAGATTAGATGAGACATGGCAAGAGTTCTTGAAAAGAAGTGTCTTCAGTTTTGAATGAAAATCCCGAGGTGTAATGGATAGAGGAGTGAGAAAGGTGATGGTGTGTGATTAGTAATGATCGTGGAGGAAATGAAAAGGATCTGATTTCAGGAGGCAGATCAATCCAAAGGCGTGGTGCTGAGTTGGATATAGTTCGGTTGGAGAACTTGAGATGACTTGTGACCAGTGTGTGTGTGAGAGAGAGAGAGAGAGAGAGAGAGAGAGAGAGAGAGAGAGAGAGAGAGAGAGAGTGAGTGAGAGAGAGAGAGAGAGAGAGAGAGAGAGAGAGAGAGAGAGATGAGAGAGAGAGAGAGTGAGAGAGAGAGAGAGAGAGAGAGAGAGAGAAAAAAAGCGGTTTTAAATCAGGCATGGGTCGGATGCGGCGGAGGTCACGGATGTGCATGAAGTAGGAACGTGATAGGTTTTAGATGTGGTTAGCCAGGTTAGGGAAGGATAGATGCCAATCAAACATTGCACCAAGATTGCGGACAAGAGCATCAGAAGTAATTAAAGGTAAGAGAAACTTAGCCTTAGAAAACAAATACATCACTGGAAAATAGGCCTATCATTAAACTTTACACGTTACCATAATGGTATAGGTCTAATTACATGCATATGCCTGGTGGACCGGTGGCTGACAGAAGAGGGACCCGCAAGGTTATAACAACACCCGGGCCCGCACTAACCTGCGGCCCTGACAGACATATCAGATTTCTAGCAGCTGCACCCTAAACCGGGGGCAATTTGTGTACTTAATGAGACGTCTGTAACTCCTCGCCTGATTCTCCGGATCTTTACCCATGTCTATCGATTTTGTTGTGATTGAACGCTTGTGAATAAGCAATTTGAGATGATATCACTTTAAAAAAGTTATGCACCAAATATTTGAAGAGGGTCTGGCCAAACTTGTTCGGATGAGAGTTAGCTACAGTTACTGTAGGCCTACAATGGTTAAGCCTACACATTAACGCTCATGAAGATTATAGCCTACGTCGAGTGCATTGACCAAAAGGGCTTCTCTCTTGGCGAAAGACGACTAGATAGATGGCAGCTGATTCACGATGAAGCGGATATGAAATTAAAGGTCGACAAGTGTGGGAAACTTCTACATTGTAGCCTAGCTGTTCAGGCTCGTCAACGATCTAAAATCGTGACGGACTCACAATCTAGGCCAACATAATAAGGGGTCATTTCAGACAAAGTGAATAACTTTTCACGTCGAGCCACTTTGATGCCTTCAGAAGCGTCGTTTCAAGGTTGTAATTAGCCTACCACGTACACCATTATTTTGAAAGAGCAGTGATCGCTCTAAAGGGGCTGTGCAGTCAAACTGTGTTGAGGTTGAGTGAGTACTATACCGATTCAATGCTGTAATGTCCAGTGGTACTCTTTATCTGAATTTTGACACATTATTTTTTATAAAGTGAACCAGACTTTACTCGTATTAAACTGCATTTTCTACAAACCATTGGAACAATGGAACAGCAAAGGACACCTGCCAGTTTCTCGTCTTTCAACTGCTTTGGGATTTTCTTGCACACGGGCGGGGTTGCATGACAGGTTAATGCAATATGAGACATCATTGTGTTGCAATATGTAGCCTAGTTTAAAAAACAGCGTTGAGAAAATTAATGGTCATGCACCCACATAATTATGCAGACTCTTTTCCACCTCCATTGCTGATTTTCTCAATGTGGTCAATCTAATCTCTCAATGGATGACTTCCAACCTACTCTGCCTCAACCCCTCCAAAACAGAGTTCATTATTATGGGGTTCAAAGCCTTCACTGACCAATCAAGAAATCCCAGACCCTTCAATACACCCATCGGGAAGGGCTGGCTACTAGATAGCCTACTAGGTAAGATGCTGGAAGGAAAACATAATGTC